>CM055841.1:11368733-11903733 GCA_029490765.1 Euthynnus affinis
AATATAATCAATCAATATACAGGCAAAAAAGCTGAGAATAAAGCTATTTTATTCTTCTTTATCTTAAAATTTCCCAATAACCAAACTTATGTCTTTATTTTACATATTTATTATATTTGTCAGTGCATACTGTAGGTCTGTAGTTTTTTTTTTCTTTATTTTTTTCTGTGCATAAATATTGTATTCAATTATGTAATTTGGCTTCGGAAATGATGTATCCAAACATCTATGTCAATAAAGCTGATGTAATTTGATTTGAATAGAGGGAGGAGGAGGGAGAAATATTCTCATCTACATTTATTGTCTGAAATCTCAGCCTGAGCACACAAACATATCCAGAAAACATATGCACAAGCACATTTTCACACACACGCACACATGTATAAAACACCACAGACACACAATACAGACACACACTGCACTGTGGGAGAACACACCAGGGATCTTACTGTAAGAAGGCAGTGACATTTGTGGTATGAGAAGGCGCTAATTCTGTTCACACATGCACACATGTACATACGCACGCACACACACACACACACACACACACACACACACACACACACACACACACACACACACACACACACACACACACACACACACACACACACACACACACACACACACACACACACACACACACACACACACATTCATCCGCACAATGAAGGAGTGAAATAGAGAGGGTTTGTAGGGTTTTAGAGAGAGACTATAATCTTAATTCTGACAAATTCTGACAAAAACAGGCTCAGAACAGAAACACACACACACACACACACACACACACACACTGGATTAGTGTGGTGGGGGATTTCATCCAACACACCTTTTGCACTGTCAGAAGGAAAAGAAGTAGGGATAGAGATAATAAAACAGAAGAAGAGAAAATAAAGGAGTAAAAGCAAGAGAGAGGATAGAAGAGAAAGGATGAGATGAATTAAAGGTGGTGAAGCTGGAAAAAAGGGAGGAGAGGAAGAAAAAAGAAATAAATTAGAAAAAGGAGGGAGAGGAGGAGAAAGAGGAGGAGGAGAGATGCTAGGGGAGGAGAGATAGGAAGTGGGATGAATAATAGGAGTAGAAACCAGTAAAGGAGAGAAAAGAAGAGATAAATGAGAAGGAGAGCAAAATAAAGGAAGAGGAGTGAAAGGAAGAGATGAAGGAAAGTAGTAGAGAGAAGAAAAGGAGAATCTTCCCTTTTAACTTGTTATATAACCCCAAAAAGTTTTCAATTCCATTTCAAAGATTCTTCAAAAAAAAAATCCCTTCTTCTTCATCTTCTGCCATCACAATGGAGCCTCTTTAATTATGTAACCTTGTTGTGAGAGGCAGAGGAGTGGGCACAAGCTTTTGTATGTGTGTGTTTGTGTACACATTATGTTTTATTGCCCACTATACGCTGTCACCTCTTTCCCTTCCTACCTGTTTTCTGTTTCCGTCGGGCCAACAGCCATTCTTCACAGAGGCGATACAAAACCGCTCTGCCCACTTCTTCTCTCTGCCGATACTATGCGTAGGAGGATCTCATTAGCATGCTGTGAATTTATAGCTCCCATGATGATGATGAATTCTGACGTTAGCCAAAAACTATGACTGTGACCCTGATTTTAGATTAACCCTTCAGGCAAAGAGGCACTTATAGACTGTTATTATAATGAAGCAGCACGTATAAGTATTGGCAAAAATATAACGCACAGCCTGAAAGATATCTAACTTTAAAGGGACACTAAAAACATTTGAGAAATACACTTGTTGCAGTTGCAAGATAAGGTGATCAATATCAGTTTCATCAGGTGTGTGTTCAAGAGAAAGACCGACCAGCAGAATCACATAAAGCAGCGAAACAGCCTACAGTAAGTTCATGTAAAGGAAAATCAGAGATTTCTTTTTAACAATCATTATATGTGTTAGAAAATAATTGCTGAAAAATAAAAATGTGGACTATTCAGTACTGAATTAGAGTTAGAGCATTAAATTGTTTTTCACCATTTCTGTGTTCAGGATTTTTGGGCAAGTCTGAAATGGTGGCTCTATAATGTTGAGGACTTACTAGCATGACCCTCCCTCATTATATAAACACTATAAAGTATTTTTGCAAACTTGTGAAGTGCACCAAACTCCACTGAAAAAAACCAACAACTTAAATAATGATAATTGGTGATAGATTGCTTGTTAACTAGTCATTTAAGTTACAATATGTGTTGAAATAATTATAATCATAGATATTTTAAATGGTGTCTTTTTATATGGGAATTTGGTATGAAAGTTATTAACTTAGAGGTTGTTCATTTGGGCAGCGCTTTCAGCTCCTTCAGTGTACATACCCCCTCTTTTTTTGCTGTGTTACATACTGTCTTTGGGGCTGTTGATTGACCAGTGAAACCAGATGCAAACAAATTATATTTATCTCCTTTTAAATTAGCTGAATCCACTGTATTAATGTTAATATACAGTGTATAGCAAAATTAATGTGGCCCAGATTCAGCCCACACTCGACACTTTTGGCACTTTCATCCTGCCTACATACCATGTGGAATGATGGCACTTGGGCGGTCTGCTCCTGTTTCCCAGATGTTGGCCACAAGCAAGTTGTATGTCAACCAAGAACAAACCAGATAAACCAGAACTAGCCCACATCGAGAACATACATACTTGAAAGCACCACATCTCTACCAAAAAAAAACCCCACATTTGATATGTGTTATTTGGACCATATTTGCTATTTTATATGTGGGCCAACATCCATTTTGTCCGGGCCAGAATAAGGCCAGTAGTGCTGCATCATTGCCTGAAGGGGCCCACTTCCAAATGCTATCTTGGATATATTCTATGTAGATGTAACTACCATTGATGGAGGATTTGCAGCAATTGTGCCAATGGCTTATTGACACGTGTGTAATTCTTTTCACCATGTGGGCTTGCTGTGCTTTTCCAACTATGACAAGTGAAATTGTCTGTGGAAAAAGGCCTGTAGCAAGAGATTTTGGATGCAACCCGGGTGATTCTTGGAGATACTGACGGAATAAATATGTTTGTTTTGTCATCTTGCTGGATGCATATAACACTACATTTTCATTCTATCAAAAATTGATTTGTTGCTTTTTCCAATTTATTCCAATTTTAAATTCATGACTGTCTTAGAACCTTAGCATAAACAAGAGTAACATGTGAGAGGGGACAAGAAATACAGCAACATTTGTCATTTGTTCAGTCAGCTGTGTGCCAGGAACATATCACCTGTCACATTCTGACTTTTTCCATAACTTTAAGTATTTTGCACATAAATGCAACCAGACTTTGACCACAGAGGTTACACATCAGAAAAGATGACCACAAATAAAAGACCAGCAATATTATGATGCTGATATAGATGTTAGATCATAAATATCTCATTGAGTATTAATTGGGAGTCAATGGCAAAATGACAGACTTTATCTTTTAGGTTGTAGGACTTGTTTGTTTTATCAGGGAGACACAAACAAGATAGAGAGGAAAAACAACAATAAAGGTAATTTGGAGAAGAATAAACACATAACTAATTGAATTTAACACTGACAACCATCTTTATTTATTCACTGAACATTGTCTTCTGTTGGCCTCTAAGTAACTCCACTGAAGTGGATGGAGGTTAAGTGCTTTGCTCAGCACTATTTTGACATTGGCTTTTGAAGGAGAGCTTCCCTGCTTGGATTTATCCAGACAGACCAGGGATTTGAACCAGCGACCTGACAGTGACAAGCCGGCTTAAAAGCGCAAGCCTTTGTGTCTGGGAGACAGAAACAGACCAAAGGCACGTCACAGCTTGCTTAGAGTTTGACCCATAAATCTATCATGAGAGCTAATTTTAACAAGCTTGCTGTCTCATTGGGGCAGACTGACACAAACAGAGACACATGCACACAAAGCTCCATCAATCAAGTGTTGGGGGTGGGGGGACAGTATGGCTGGTGTGGTGTGAGTGTGTATATTTGTGCAGGGGTTTGTACATGCATGCATATATGTATTTGTGTGTTTATCCTGGTGTGTGTGTGTGTGTCTGGGCTGCAGGGATCAGAGGATTTTGATGCTTGCAGTAATAGGATGGCAGCTAGCCAACAGCAAAACAGGGGAGAGCTACAGTGGGCCTGGCTATCTCAGTGCTGGGTCAACAGGGAAGGCAGATAAGTCAACTAACTTCTACAACTAGTTTATCACACATATGGCTTTGTCCTGCAAAACAAATATATCTCTTTAAACACTTTATCATATTGTGCATAGGGTTTGTCCTGGACCAAAGCATTGTTCCACAAATCAATATTTTCAAAGGTGTCATGGAGCATTAGCTCCCAACTTTGCAGTTCTACAGAGGTCTTTAGCCTCTTTTAGCTTGTTGTCTTATTTTTACAGCATATTTACTGTTTGGTTCAGTCTCAGCACTCACATCAACTACAGCAGGCAGCTGCTGTCAGCAGAAAACTACTGGAGATGAATACAGAGCTAAAAGGAATCGTGAATGTAAGAGTTATATTTGTTAGGTAAGCAGAAAATTGAATTGAAATTGAAGAAATGGTATATCTAAGCATCACCAGGGTGGAACTTTTGACACCTGAGTAGTTGCGCCTGGTTATCCTCAGGTGGAAACTTCCACACACACCCCAGATATAATCAGGAAGATGAACTGAGCACTCATGTCTTCATTTTTGCTGAAGTCGAGCTGTAATTTTCAGGTCAGTAATTGGTCAAAATGATCAATATCCACATTGTGAAGCAGAATGTGGTGATACTCCTAAAAAGCTAAAGTCAAGTACCATTAAAAAAACAACAAGAAGAAAGTTACCAATGTTGACCTCTTAAAGCCTGACTTAATTTGGGAGCTTTAGTAAGAAAGTTTATTCTACATTATTTCCAACATTTATGTCAAACTGTGAAAGTTTGAAATTCTTTCATAGCTTAAGGCACCAGATTCAGATGCTGCTGCTTGCATGGCTTTATTTTGCCTAATTTTAGTCTTGTAGACAGTTCACTTGGCTTTTTTACTGTACAGTACAGTATTGTTTCATATTCATATTATAAAATAACTTGAACAAAAAAAGTGTCTTTGTAATTTTAATTGCTTTAAGTACAGTTGAATGTTACTGTAACTTACACTATAACATTAAAACAGCCCTGGACTTAAATTCAGGTGATAAAGTGTATTTTAATCTTGCTTGAAGTAGAAAGCTGTAAGAAGCAAACCAGATATATATAATATATGTTAACTTTAATGGACTAAAACTGAGACTGCTACATTCAGAGAACTGTTGTAATGTTGAGTATGTTCTTTATTTTTAAACTGATAATAAGACACAATCTGGAGGAAAGAATCAAACCAGTGTCTTCATTGCATTTGCCAATATTCTCAAGATTTCATTATTGTTGCTGCAGTACCAACAGTGCTGAAGACAGCTTTTAAGAGGAAAAAGACAAGTAAACGTTATTGAGTTATTTGAAAACTGTGCTAAAGCTAAATTTAGCAAACATGTTTCTGTGTGTGCGCTTCCTAACATTTTACAGCTTCTATTCTTAGATGTCTTGAAAATACAAGTCCCATCTTTCTTGTTTTTATCTGCAGAACTGCAACACAAATTGCCTCTTTGGGGACACAAGAGTTTACCAAGTGGAAGTTCTTGCCTTGCTGTATGTACCCACATTTGAACCTCATCCTCAGTAGTAGGGGGGCTGCTATGTATTATTAGGATTTAATTGATCTGGCCTTGGTTTTAGTACGAGAGAGACTGCAGCCTTTGAAGTACTGAAGTGTATACTTTGAAGTGCAGGAGGCAGTCCTCACTTGGACAGGAGCATTATGGGTAGGGGAGATTGCTGGCTCATCCCGCAGGGTGAAGAAGAAGACATGTTCAGACAGATGCTAGGGAGGAAGTTGGAGAAAAAAATCTTGAGGAGAGTTTAGCCAAGGGCTGACAGAGGAGGAGAGGAGAGGAGAGGAGAGGAGAAGAGAGGAGAGGAGAGGAGAGGAGAGGAGAGGAGAGGAGAGGAGAGGAGAGGAGAGGAGAGGAGAGGAGAGGAGAGGAGAGGAGAGGAGAGGAGAGGAGAGGAGTCTTCCACTAAGAGATGAATAAGTGGGATGGAAGCGGGGGAGGATGAAATGGAGAATAAGTCAGGATGGGGGCAGACGTGAAAGAAGATGGAATGTTGTGGAGAAAGACAAACATGGAAAACAGAGAAAGAATAATAGAAGAGAAGTAAATGAGGAGGTATTGTGGGTGAAATAAGAAGGAGAATGAAATAAGAAGCTCTTCCAGCTCAGGTTTCCTCCTGTTTCCAGCACAGTTTAAATGACATACAGGCAAACTATGAACTGTGCTGATCCAAACAAATGCGTAACAAATAAAATACCAGTGTTTTTGATTGGACAAAGAAAGATCTCATGTTGCTCTCTGGTAGATCCAACAGTTAAGAAAAGAGAAGGAAATGTAGTTTGATAAGTGCACGTATCAGCGCACACTCCTGTACCCTTTAAAGCTCCAAAAAATATGACAGTTTTGTAATCTTATGCACCTACTGGTGCTGCTTTTTGACTTAAACAGACCCAAAACATGACAAAGCAATAATTAACTGATGAAAAAGGGAAAATATTCAAGTATGTGAAAATTGTGTCCTTATTAAGAGGATATGATACTAAAATCTGCAAACAAATGGCACACAGACTACAAGGAGTGAACTTTCCGCATTCTTTGTATATTTGATGCTAAGTTAGCCACTCTTTCACTAGAAGACCAATCACTTTTTTAACTTCTGCTATGGCTCCCTAAAAAAAGAGGAAGTGAGAAGGATGATGAAAGCATGGAGATAGCAGGAAGGGAGAGAAAAATGTGTGAGCAAATGGAGGGCAGAGGGAACGCTGCACAAAATAGGATAGGAGGATTGTAGAAAATGTGAGGGAAGAATGAAGATGAGGAGGTAAGAGGCAGTGGGTAAAATGGAGGAGGATAGAACAGAAAAGGAGAGGAGGAGGGAGAAGAGAAGAGAATGAGGGGGAAAAAAGAAGAAAGTGAGCAGAGACGCAGGCAAAATGTCAGAGTGAAAGAGTGAGGCAGAGGGAGAGGATAAGGATATTAGCGAATTAGAAAGAGAGATGAGAGCAGGAAGAGGGGCGAGAAGGAGAGAGCGGAGAGGAGGAGGAGAGAAAAGAGAGGCGGATTCCAAAAATGTACAGTGAATTAGTTCTGCCTCATGAAACTGGCAGTTCTGCCTGAGAAATGCTTTGGGGCCAGGATTTCTGTGTGTGTATGTGTGTATGTGCATGTGTGTGTGTGTATGTATGTGTGCATCCTCGTTTCCATGTTTGTGTATTTGCATGAATAAGTGTGTGTATTTTTTGAGTGTTTCTGTGCAAAGAGCATCCCTGCCTCCCCAGAACAGAGCTGATGCCATGTTGACATTTAGACAAAAACACAAGCTTCATCTTTTAAAAGAGCAACTCTGAGAGTGAAGCTCACAGAGAGCTGACAGGGTCAGACATGACTGCTCCTGCTGTTTCTGTTGAGTACAAAACAGCAAGAAAAGAATATATCTACTGTACCAGTCACATCACAACATGTCATTTAATCTTAAAGCCACCTAGACTACAATTTTTTAATAGAAGAACATAGTATTAGTATTATTACACGTATTATCGACCCACAATCAGAAACTGGGGTTCATTTCTGGTGTGATGAAAAGTTATTGTGCTATCCAGAGAGTCCTCCACCAGCCACTCAGGAGCAAGAGAAGAAGAAAAAGAGAAAGAGAGAGAAAGAGTCAACGCCCAGTTTACTGATGCAATATTAGCTGACATCTGGATAACTGAAGCTTTTAGACACTCACTCTACAAGAGCTGCCAGTCAGGGATTCAAAAGTGCTGAGATCATGTTTCGAAAAGCATCTTTAAATGTGGTTTTCGTCTGATGAAAAGTGTACAGGAACAAACTATCACACTGTTTTGGAGAAACATCTTTCTGTTAAAATTATTGGGAGCGCACATGTGAGCTAATATGCAGAGACACTTTGAAGGAGACAAGTGAGGATTTTCATGTACTGTATATATAAAATATCATGTTCAAAACTAAATTCAGCTCGTAAAATTAACCTTGTTTTTATATATATGGTATTGACATAATAGATTGGTTTGTGTTATTGTATTCAAACTTTAGCTACAGTTTTTTTTAGATTAATTGAAATAAAACATGTATTAGTATTATAGTATCATAACATGACTAAATAACCAAAAATCAAAGATAAAGTTTGGGAAATGATTATTTATCATAAGTTTAACACTCATCAGGACTGTGTGGATGTGATTTCATCAGATTTGACTGATAGTGGAATGTGCTGAACCCTGATTGGTGCATGACAATACATGTTATTGCCTTTTTCTAACTTACTACAACACAAATACAGTTGACCAAAACTGTTCTAACTTTGACAGAAAATAGTGTTTGTGTACAAAACCATCGCTCATAACAAGAGGTTAAGCAAATAGGTTTTCAGGGCCTTTAAGTTTAAATTATTACATGCAAGAATGAAAACACAAATATACTGTGTTACAATGATGATATAATAATTATAGGTCAAAAATGACCAAAAGGTTGACACCTTTGTAGAGGTCTACTTGATTCCCAGTGGTAATACAGGATGAACACACTCACACACAGGAACACAGTGTGTAAAGGTCACTATTGTCTGTCCTACACCGTCCGACTCACCATCTCCTCTGACTGTGTGTGTGTGTGTGTGTTTGTTTGTTTGTTTGTTTGTTTTGACCCTGACTTACAGCGTGCTGAGTCAGCTTCTAAAATCATAAACACTTTCTTTTTGCACACTGTGCAGCCAAACAATATCTGGGTCAGTCTGCAATTTATTGGGATTCAGTGTCTTGCTCAAGGGCGCTTCAACAGGTACGGTTTCATCTGCATTGCAGTGACTGGATCTGCTTGGTTGTGGTGTCTGCAGGGCATGGTGGGTGAGGGGACCCTCTGTTTTTATGGCTGCTCACTGGAAATGAGCTGAATTTCCAATAATACAGTATTGTGTTTTGGTTGTGTCTTCTTCTATTATCAGCTATTTCTCTAGAAAGGCATCTTGGTTTGTGATGGTGAAAGAATATGAGGGGGAAATATTTGAAAAAGTAAATATTGTTGCTCTCCAAATCTGTTTAAATAAAGATATACAATAGTTTCATGAATATTCATGAAGCAAATAACATAATGCAATAATTTTGAAAGAAAGGTATAGAAACATGTCCTCACTTATTGCCAGTTTGTTTCTCTCGTTGTTGTTGTTTTTTTTTTTTTTAATTTGATTGAAACAAGTAATTAGATTCTGTTAATAAAAGAACAGAGAAGCAAGTCAGGTTGTTAAACAACAACTAACCAGGATTGCAACCATTGGAACCTCCCTTATCAACCTGGAGGTGTTTACATCCTGAGACGTGGTGGGTATTTTATAAGCGGATTCCAGTGTTTCTAAATTTGACTACTTTTAGGTCCAATAAAAACAAATAAATAAATAAAACAATACAATTTACAGAAAATGCAATTTAAAAATTCACTGAACACATGAAATATGAGAAGGTTTGTTTTTTGTAGTGTCTCTAGTGTCAAAATTTCTATGTGGGTGTTGTGTGAAGACCTTGAATCATGACCTCATAATTTTTTTAAATCTTTACTACAGTGCTGGCTTTAACTTCTTAAAGAACATGTTTTACTAGCTAGCAAGGACACAGAAGAGTAGCATACTGGTGCATTTGGCTCACTCTCATCAGTCATGTACGGAGGCACTGGCCCCATCACATGGGGAGAAAAAGACAGAAAAAAGTGCATGAATTAATAAATTGATTAATTAAACATATTGCGATTATTTAGCTCTGCCCAAATAGATACTGCAAGACCGAGCAATGAGATTCTTTCTGCCTCTAAAGCATCTCTGCCTTTGAGAATTGCCTGCACAGACTTTACTAAAGCACCGATCTGCATTCAGCACACGATCATGAGAACGTTCATGTTTTTTCAGATGCAGAGTTGCAGGAATTTTCTGAACTCAGTCGAGTGTCGTGTTGCGTTAAAGCTGAGAAACCTTGTAAAAGACCACAATCTAAGTCAGATGCTGATGGTGACATCCTCCCTGGCATCCGCTGTGTGTGGTTGTGTGTGTTTGTGTTTGTGTGTGTGTATGCTGCAGCTGCAGGATGATGTTTGTACACATACAAGTAAATGTAATGTGAATGTATACATGAATGTATCCCGACATCAGTAAACACACATTCTTGCTCACACACAGACACGCTCACAAAGCAGAGACCTTTACCCTCCCATCCAATCAGATCTCTCTGTAGGAGCGTGCTCACACTGTGCAGTGGAATTATCCACCTGCTCTTAGAGACGGAGGCTCCAGATGAATGACACTGCTGCAGCTATTTTTTCTCCTTTTCTTTAAATTCTCTTTAACGTTCAGTGACTCTAAAATTGTTTCTCGCCTTTCTGTCTGCTACCTTCCTATCGATCTTGACTCTTCCTCTCTTCTTTCTCTGCTAAACTCTTTCTATTCTTTTCTCCCTTTCGCTCTCGTCATCTTGCATTAGTATATTTTGTGCTTTAAAGTTCTCTTTCCCGATCTTTCAGAATATGTTTTTTATATTTTTAAGTGAGGCTGCCATCATCTCTGGGTAACTGTTGACATAACAGGGTAATTTAAGGTTTTGGGTAATTTAAGTGTCATATAGCTTTTATGATTTGATACATCAGGAAAAAATACAAAATGCAGTATTTTCTGTTAATGGATGAACATTTTGCTTCTATAAATGAAAGAGAGAGAGAGAATGAGAAAAGAGAGATTAGGTTTAAAACTGTAGGCTGCAAAACAGATTTAAGAAACAGTAGATGAGCTGAGAAAAACAAAGAAAATTGTTGTTTGTTAATGCTAATCATTTAATGCTATTTATCTCCCTTTTCCTACTTTTCAGTTGATTGTTATGGGCTTCTTTTTTAACAGGGACAGCAGGGATTCTTTCTCTGTGCATGTGTTTGTACAAACATTTACAAACATGTGAGTGTGTATTCTCTGCCTGGTTGTTGGAGGACCTGCAGTAGCTGCAGGGACAACACGATCACTACACAGTGATTATTTGTCATCTCTGGGTAGTGATGACAAGCTGCCTGTCTGTCGCCACAGCTCAGATAGTCATTGATTAGGTGTCAGTGTCAGTTCTCTTCCCCCATCACTTGTTCATTTTACACAGAGCAGGACAGAGAAGCCTGGTTAGAAACTCTTGTCCTACACTGCTGCAAAGGCAACCAGGCATGAAGAGGGAAGAAGGAAGAGAAATCCAGTTTATTACAATTTTATTTCCATATCAACCAGAGATTGATTTAGACTTAAACGTATACAGTATGAGTCAGAGTTTTGGACACACCTGCCCATTCACTTGAATGAGCAAGTATGTCATAAATGAAGGTTTACGGAAGGATTTTATTGACAGAACTCATCAAACTGTACAAAGTTGTGTTTAAATTAAGTCCATTTGCAGTTTACTTTGATCCAAAGAACTGAAATGAAGAAGAAGAGGCTGTTCAAATATCAATAACCAATAACCATTAATTCACACGCATTGCTAGGAAGGCTGCTGACAGTGTAATCAATAGAGAGAAAATGGGAAAAGGACACCTGGGAGAATAGAGGAGGGCAGCATCCACTGATCTGAAATTACATATAGAGGAGAAACCAACATGTAGAAGGATGTTTTTTTCCCCTCATTTCACACAGAAAGCTGCATATGTTTCATATACAAAGTGTTTATTTTCACAGTGGATATCCCAGTATGCATATTTTCTTTCTTTCTCGGGACTTAGGGGAGAAAATCAATATCAGTTTCCTCTTTGTGTGGTCAGTAGAGAGATGTGTTTGGCCTCAGAAGCAGCTGCTGTTTACAAAGCTTAAGCTAGCTGCTTCTAAAATACACAAAATGCATCTGCTGGAGGCCACTTCTGACAGAGATGGTCTCACTCTCTTGTGGTGTTTTTTATTAGATACTATTGATTTATTGTGCTTATTTTAATAATAGTTATTTTTATGTTACTGTAAATAATTTTGTTCTTCGTTTTGCTCGGTCTGTTCAAACACTTGACAAAAAATGTTTTCATAAAAACTGAAAGTACTATAGTAGCTGTAGAAACATGTCCTAAAGTTTCCTAAAGTCATCTGATGATGAAGTAGAAGTAATTCAGAGGATGAATGTGAAAATGATACAAATTGAACAGCCATTTCTAATGATCCAAACATTAGCTGGTCACGAGATTTAGCTGAGCCAGCATATAAACAGAGAAGTCACCCTGAAGTCGCTGCGGTCTGTTTTCATGAAGAACATCGTGATTCATGAGTGACAGCACAGTTGTAAAATGAGGTGAGGAGTCAAAGGTGAGGTGAAGTAAACAAGGAAGGCAGCAGAGGGGGAGGGGATGTAGGGATAAATGAAAATATGGAGGAAAGGGAGAGGTGGGATGAATTGGGGAAAAAATGGAGAAATGGAATAAGAGGAAAGCGTAGAGAAGAGAATGAGGAGAATGAAGGATGTAAGGTGACGGCTGCACAACAGCTCTTATGTAATTATGTACATTCATGTTGACAAAACTGCAAACATGACCAGCACAAATGAAAAAAATTCTAGCTATTCGATTTAACATTACACACAGACAAACACATTACCTGCCAAGACCGTTATTGACACACTATATCATTTTTACCCTCACAAATACACACTAACCTGACGCACCAGATGGTTTGTTACACAGACACATGGATTTTCACATGACCTTGGGAATCCACCTGCCTTACAAAGTAAAGTACCTGCCTGACCCCAACAATTACCCTAAACCTTAAAATCAAGCATAAACCTTCAAATGGCCCTTTGAAGATGCGGCCCTTTCCTTATATATAAATGCTGTCACTCTCAAGGCTAAAAGTGGTCCTCACAAAGATAGAAGTAATGATGCACACACAAGCACTAACACACACATAAACACACAAATCAGATGTTGGCAGTCCATTCAGTTGTACTGGACCGAGTCGATCAATCAATGGAATAGAATTTATTCCATAGTGAGCAGGAGTGCATGCACTAAGAGACCCTGCTGGCTAGAATAGAAAAGAATAGAATAGAAAAGAATAGACCATGAGTAAAATATATGCAATATACACATACACACACACACACACACACACTACATTTATTTGTCAGTATCCGTTGGGACAACTTTGTGTTAAAGCTACCTTCAACCCTACGGGAAATTTATTGCCTTTCAACACTTGAGCACACACGCATACACACACAAACACACACACACTCCAGTCAAAGAAATTTCATTGATTAGTACCCATGAGAGCGGATTGGTCAGTTACTGGATGGTATCTACTCTGATTGGATCCAAAGGAGCCTGGACTGTAATTTGATTCGCCAAAGTGCTCCAAGGGGTGTTTTCTAATTGTTTTATGCTTGTGTGCGCTGAGGTGTGTATTTGTGTGTGTGTGAGTGTGTGTGAGTGTGTGTGTGTGTGTATTATCCACGAGAGGCAAGATCAATTTACCCTCCTCTCCCAGGGGGGTTACACAGATAGTGCACCTGCTCTTCTCACTTCGTCGCCTTATATTTGCCATAAAACTCTCTCATTCTGTTTTATTTTCACACTCCTCTCTTATCACAACGCTGAAAAGATTAATATTTAATTGCACTGCTGCACATTCACACATGCATTTTTGTATTTTGTACACTTTATGTAAAGATGAAGTCCAAACTGCAGTAGCATCCACTACAAAAATCCTCCAAAGATGCAACAACAATGAAAAAAATGAATATTTTGGAAATCCTTGCGAGATAACAACGGAGAGATTCTACTATTTTCTATCATTTGACTGTAACTTCATTACTGTAGGTGATGTGTGAAAACACATGCTGGGAGAATAACTTATATATATATATCTGCTTATGTTTGTGGCTTGGCTTGTTTTTCCTTTAAAACGATATATTTCTGTATTAGTTAGGTCATTTACCCGGAAAATACTTGTTAATTTAAATGTATGATAACATTACACATCCCTATGCATTACTGGTTATCATGGTACATGCAGACATAATAGGTCTTTTATTTGCATGTGTTTTTGTCTTCCTCTCCAGCCTTCTGATGGAAGCTGCGGGCTCTTTCAACATTTAAAAAGGTCTAGTTGAGACAGTTACTCAACAGCCATTATACAGACTTCCCCCGGCTACCGACAGTATTAACATAATAAAGTGGAGGAAAGTGCAGTATCTATTTGTGAAGATGGTAATTAAAGCCATGGTCAAGGAGAGAAGTGGATCTGACAATCTGCTGAAGAGGTGTGTCACTAAATATAGTGATTCATAATAAATATGAGGCTACAGCAGCAGTTTGACAGGAACATGAGTTCCTGCTGAGATACACTTTTCACTTTCACCATTTTTCCCCTTTTATCTCTTTCTCTACCTCTTGATCTCATCCCACTTATTTTCCCATCATACTCATCTCTTTTATTTCACAGAGAGACTGCATTTGGAAGCAACAAACACACTGACAGTCAACAGACTGTGTGGTAGTGTTTCTCCGATGTTTATTTAGCACTTGGCCAGCATTTAGCAGACTAAACAAACACAGTTATGATTTAGCTGTGATTGTGATAGGCATCCTTTCTCATACACTCAGGATAGCAAACAGCAAAAAGGTAAAGCAACTGTAAAAATTCTCTAAGCCAAAATTACTTAAAGACAAGTATAACTTCAGTCTGTCAGGTTAAATTCAAGTCAAGTAACAAGTCATCATAAGCAGGTCTGATTTCCAACCTTTACATTTTTCATTTTATAAGGTGTGTGTCTGTGTAAGTCCTGCCTGATGCTATCTTATTCATTTCACTGCTCTTGGATTTTACCATGTCAAAAACTGACACTGGAGTGTTATTGCTTTCAAATATCAAGTGAGTTCAAGTAACAATCAAGCCAAGTCTCCCAGAAGTAAAGCAAAGATCAAAGCTACTTTTTTTTTTTTTTGACAAATTCTATATACCACTTAAAATGAGAGCATCTTTGTCAGATATTCAGGCAGCAGCCTGCAAACAGCTGAGTTCAGCACCATGGACAGTGGCAACATCCCAGTGCAGCAACCACAGCTCACCAGCAGGAGGACAGGCAGCTACAACAGCGTCGATATGAGAGCCGTGTGTCTGATTTGCTGTTGGATAATGGAACATACTACACAGTAATGTGGTGCTAGTTAAGTGTGTAAGAGAGGAAATAAAGGAAGTCTATTTCAGAATCACAAAGGAGAAGATACAGAGGGAGAGAAAGGAAGGGAAGTGAGGAGGAGGGTGAGTGAACTAGAGAAAGGGAGGAATAAGAGCAGGCAGAGAAAGAGAGAGACAAATACTGTAGAAATGAGGAGAGAGCAGCAGTAGAATTCAAACCACTGAGCTGCTGGTTGCAGCTGGATTTTTCTAGTTCCACACACACACACACACTGTGGAAGTCCAGGGATGAAAAGCACCAATCAGAGCAAACTATCCCACTGCTCTGGTTTCTGGCGATGGCTTTGCTCGTCTGTGGTGGTGCGTTTTAGTCAGATTGGATGTTATGACCCAGTGGTGTTGATGATTGACTTTGACAGATTCCACATAAGAGAATCCTGCTATTTATGAAAATGTCCATTTAATTTTCATTAGAAATAAGCTAAATTAAGTATCAAAATCAAATTAAGTTGCGCATTGTCTGCCAACTTTGAAACTAAAATGTCCATCAAATAAAAGTCCTTTTCAGATATCTGTCAGTGGAGTTTTTGTTTTGGCCAAGATTACATTTTCAAACATGAAAATGTCATTTTTTCTCATAAATCATGCATACACATTTAAATATAAAATTCTTTCAATTACATAACCTTTAAATTAGCACCCCTGGACCTTCTGTATCATACCTACTTTAGTCAGTTCTGTTTTCTGAATCCCTTTCCCTCTATCCCCCCTTACATCATAGTACAGACAAATCCTGACCTTTTTGCTTGTTCCCATGTCTCTCACTCTCTCCTCTAGCCATCCATCACTTTCTCCTCTCTCTCTCTCATTCTCTTTCCCTCACAGTGTCTTTGTAGCTCACTCTCTCATTTTGTTTCTGCGAACCATTATTGCTGAGATTTGTCACCATGAACGCAATAACAGTGTAGGCGTGTGCGTGTGTGTTTGTGTGTATGTGTAACATTAGGATGTTTATGTGCTTTGTAGGTACATTAACTGGTTGCTCTGCCTTTTTGTCTTTCAACCTTTCTCCCTCTGTTTTTGCCATTATTGCTGAGATTTGTAATCATATACACAATGAGACAGAGGTAATGTGTGTGTGTGTGTGTGTGTGTGTGTGTGTGTGTGTACTGCATGCATGCACAGGGCCAAATACACAAACACACAAGTCTTTCGACACCACCATCAATCTTCATGTCTCCCACTGAACTACGTAGATGAACAACATGTTAGTTACAGAACGATTTCAACAGCCCACGTCTGAATTACACAGGGACAGGATCTGAGCATGTCCATATGTGAGTGCTGCTTGAAATGTAATGCGGTGAGATCAAAACAGGACGGATGCTTTCTTACTAAGTCTGAAAACACTCTCCAAGCACTTCTTTTCACCTCCTGCTTCTTGTTTAGAGAGAGATGCAGATACTGTATGTCCTCAGATAGATTTTTAATTAGTTATATGAATAACTTGTTCTCAATTTTAGCACAACTTTCAATAATTTTATATTTTTTGTGATTATTCACTATTTTAGTATGTTCTCATACTGAATAATTTATATTTTTTAAAGATACTCTGTAAGCATAACATTGAGATGTTCTCATATACCGTTTACATTACAGATAAGGTAGAAATGAGTCCATTATTTTCTATATCAGAACACCCTGGAGTGTGTTATGGCTCTGATGGACAACTACTACTAATCAAACTGTTTATTTGTGGTCAGATTTGTAACTTGGCACAATCACTGTTACTCTGGATATCAGTGAAACCATTTATGAATGGTTCAACAAGGTCTCAGCACCGAACCATCGAAGCTGACATTTCTACTCACTTCAATATTTACTTTGTTGGCCCCTCGGGGGAAATTGTCTTGCTGCTGTTTAGACTTGACTGCAGTATTTACACAGACCTTTTTTTTTGGAATGAGGATTAAAGTTCACTTTATCAGACATCTTCCAGCTAATCACAAACAAATGTTTTCAGTCACTGTGGTATACAATAATGTACTTTAAAAAATAATGTAAGGTTTTACATATCTTACCCTACTTGCATGTGTTTTTGTGTATGAAAAGGAAGGCCAGAGAAACCCTTGCAGTGTTGTGTGGGAGGGTTTTATTCACAACAGCTTCAAGGGCGCCAGTCTGTAAAACCTGTAATGAAATCTGTCTCACACAAACTTAAAAAACCTGCTAACCCTCCTGAAACAATTTCAGTAGTGACTTGAAAGTGATTAAAAACATAATAAATACTGTTTTTTGTCATGGTTATGTCACAGTCTGCCTTTATGCTCCATTATCCACCAGATGCCCTCAGACTTTTCCCTGTTTGTTGGACTGAGTGGGAGATAGACAGATAAGACAGGATGCAGATTATATTTAAGGACCATTTGAGATGCTATTGCTCATTCAATTTAACCAACTTCATATAGATGTTCCCCATTGTTAGAGCTACAGAGCTATGTCTAACCAGTGGTGCTTTGGGTTTCTACATGATGTAAACTAGTTGTGCATGACAGTTGCAGGTACCTATGCACATGTGTGTTTTTGCTTTAGTTAATTGGCTTTCTCTGTTTTTGTTTTTCAGAGAAGTTTAGGAGAATGTGTATGCTTATGTTAACTACTCTGACTGTGCTTACAGCCTTGATGAACTATATTACTGCAAACACCATTATATCTCATTGTGTTTTCTGGGCTTTTGGTTTTCCCTTTGCTCTGTGTTTTTCCTCCTGTGTCACTGTACTGCTTTTCCCTCCACACCTGCCCTGCATCAACTTCATTAGCCCTGCCCTGTTCCAAGAGTTTTCCCCAGCCAATCAGTTCCTCCTCCAGTCACCCGTTCCCTATTCCCTCATTAGTTCTGTCTGTATTTAAGTCCTGGTTTTCAGTTCAGTCTTTGTTAGGTCCTTTGTTTTGTTCTGTATTGTTCAGTCTTCTGCTCTGCTCAGTTCTGCTTTGTTCAGTTTTGCTTTGACCTGCCATCTTTGTTTTTGCCTACACAAGTCTTTAATAAAGAAGTTATTCTTCAGCCTTACTCATCCTGCATTTGCGTCCATCCCCTGCTACACCTTGATGGCTTTTGTGCGGTAGTCTCACTCGCTTATAGACATGGAAGCATTTACATTTATTGGAAACATTTACCAAATGATATATTTAATGTTGCCCATTTGCTTTTAATAATCTACATTTTCAGTCTAAAAGCATCCATATCATCATGTATAATCCAATAAATGCTAATGCCAATAAAGCAACAGAGAAGAGAGGCAGAGGGAGGAAAAGAGGAGACAGAAGGAGGAGAGAAAGTCTGAGTGGGTAGAGGAGAACAGCTGGAAGGAAAGAGGGATGGACGGACGAAGGAGGTAATGGAGCAGAAACGCATCAAGCTTCAGTCCCGGGGCAGGACAGCCAACAGAAAGAAGACACCCCTGCAAACACCAACAGAATGGCACAACCCGCCTGGGAATCATCTATTCAGTAAGTAGCAGGGGGGAGCTGGAGGAAAACACAGTAAACAGATCTGACAGAGTGTACCCACTAGTTTATTACTCTCTCTCTCTCTCTCTCTCTCTCTCTCTCTCTCTCTCTCTCTCATGAGATCCCTCCCTCTCTCACTCGTTATCACAACCCCTGATCATTTCTCTCTCTCTCTCTCTCTCGTTAATTCTCTTGCTCGCTCTGTCACATTTGCTCTCTGTTTTATGGCTGAGTCATCATGTAAATCATTCTCTTGATTTCTCTCATCTCTCAGTCCTTCACTTTCAATCTCTCCCCTTTCATCTCCCTTCGTGGCTGTCTGGTGCTTTCAAATAAAAGAAAAAAATAAAACAGTAGCAGTCAAAAGTTTGGACACACCTTCACATTGATTTAAATGAGAAACTGTGTCCAAACTTTTGACTGTTACTGTATGTCACACAACTGTTTTCAGGGCAACATACCAGGATAGAGTATTAAAACAGATAAAAGTAAGAGCTTGATTTTTATCTGTGCATGCTTATGTGTAAGTCATCTGCAAACACTAGTGTATTCATGCAGGTGTGTCTGTGTGTACCTGGATGTAGAGGTGTGTGTCTGTATACGCGTGTACAGAACTTACAATTCAAGTGTGCTCACGTTTATCTGTATCCACATGCACATATGCTGGAGTGATGCTTTGTTTATATTTGCACGCACGCGTATCTTTATCTGTGTGTGTGTGTCACATCTTGCTAGCTGTCAGTGTCAGCGATGGGCAGCCACACATACAGGATATGACAGCTGATTGGCAGATGGTCCACCAGCATTCGTCATGGCAACCACAGAGGACATCGCGTCAGGTTGTCAGGGGGATTTTATACAGAATACCGGAGTTATTAAGATTTTGGACTTTTTTATTAGGTGGATTCACATTCGCACATGAGCCTCCAGCTGACTGAGTGAATTATTAGAAAGGAGATATCAGTGTTTTATATGCATACATGCATTTTCTAGTTTATCATGAAGTTATGGGGTGTTAGAAACAGTGCTTAAATGTTAGGTCTACTGTGGCCTAACATTTAACATCGTCTAATAAATACAAATATCTAAATGACACTATGAAATTTGCTAATGATCTGGACCTCATTAACAGGTACAAAAAACCAGGAGATGACCCATGAAAATGACTCTGAAATACAAAATCAAACTGAATAATTGGGACATTCTACTACTAATATTTACAAAGCCATATGGTACATACCACTATATACTTTGGGACAAAAATTAAATTCACCAGTCAGTATCTACAAAGAAGGCAATGCTATCCCAAAAAACATAGCTACAGTATAATGGGGGAAATTAGTACGTCAGTTTTTTATTTTGCATTGGAGCTATAACACTAGAAACTTGAATGATTTCTGTCATAGGAACCCATTCTATGACAAATGGCGCCATAGCTTGTGGTTACAAGCTTTGATAGTGTTTAAAGGTTGTTTAATACTAATTCAATAGGTGCTTATTTTTCAGTTTCACAGTCTTAAAACTGTTCTCACATCTTCAGTAGAATTGTAATCATCTCATTATCTGGATCTGAAGTTTTGAAACAATTGGTATCTGTTACATGACCGCCTAGAGCCACTGTTGAGACATTTCTCTTTTGTCATTGTTCTTGGTTTTTGCTCAAGGCTTCACTCATTACAGTCTTATGTTTGGCAGCAGGTAATGTGTGCATTACAACCTGGTTCGAACTATAAAACTTGTGTGGCCAGGGTAATAAAAACGCACCAGTTTCTTATGAGGTTGGTAGGTGGTCACAAATTGAGGCTGCATGGCTGAAGGATCCCTGCAAAGTGTTATGCTTGAACAGATAAAAGGAGTGGAGTGAGATGAGCATTTTAAACATTTATCGTCTCATGCTGCTGTCTGTGAAAGGTCAGTGTGATGGTGTGCACGTGCAGGATCCTCACCTGGATTATTTGTTAGCATGCAGACCATCAATTGAACCTGACAACTCAGAGTTGACTGGGCTAAATCTGCATCGTATGTGATTTTTGTACATTTTATACCTTGGAGTCTCTGAGTTTTTTCCTTTGGCATTTTTAAATGATATATTACATAATAACCTCACATTTTGTGGTTTATACACTTTGTGTCCATCTTTTTATTCATTGTGTTCTCTTCTACTTGTGTCTTTTCTCCCATCTGTAAAGATGGGAGATACACCTTTAACTACTTTAAAATGCGCTGTGTAAGTAAAGTTTACTAAATTAATTGATGAAGACCTGACTTTGGAAACACTATGGGTCAAAGAGTAAAATAATTATTCACAGCTGAACAGCATCAATAAAATGAGGGATTAGAATCCCCAGAAAATGAAGAAAAAAGGTAGAAAAAAGCTAACTATGACTGATACATCATCTTGCACATTATGAAGCTTTGCTTTATTCTTTCAAACTTTCAATATCCAAATTCTACTTCCTATGGATGTGACAGATTCAATTCTGGTTCAAGAAAAGACTTGTGAGGGGTTTGGCGGGTGGGTTGGGAGGGGGGTAATCCAAAATTGTGAATGGACCCCAGTGGAGAGCAGAGAGAGGAGTAAAGCAGAGGAGACGTGCATTTGCTCTGCTCCCCTCCTGAGACACGGACAGAGAGCAGGTGAATGAAAAAAGGCGTGAATTGATGTTCTCTGTGTCTGTCGTGACCCCCAAAACACACACCTCCACCTCCCACACACACAAACACACATATACACACAGACTGTGGGAGTATAAAAGGTGCTTGACAGTGGTGGTGCCAGAAAAAAAGACAGTAAGATGAGATGAGTGAGTCTGAGTCATTCACCCTTTTCACTCAATAATCAATGTGAGTCATGACTGTGTGTGTGTATGTGTGTTTCCTTTAAAGAACAGATTCTTCTTCTTTTATGTCATAAAGCATTACATGTGTTAGTGTATGATCCCTCTTTTACACACAAACACACACAGAATTCAGCTCATGAGTCACCCATTTTGCAGTCTTTAAAATGGTGTGTGACAGAGAGATAACATGTAAAAGAAAGACAGATCAATGTGTTTGTCTTTGATATGAAAACATCATAAACCCCTGAGGGAAACAGGAAGAATCGTGGGGGTAGAAAGACATAAAAAAAAAAGACATTTGCCTTTTACTTCAGTCCATATACCAACACAGTAGCGGTTGCCAAGTTTCATGCTGTCAGAGCTTGCGTGTGGCTCCAGTAAAACATACAATGTGTTCAAAGATCAAAAGTCTTTCTTCCTTTTTTTTGTCCAATTTGCTGGCAAAACACACAGGCAGTTCAGGCTGCGTCCCCCATTTCCCACCTACTGCCATCAAGGTGCTTCAACCCTTTGCAGCTGAGCCACCCATCCACCCTGTCACAAAGACTTTTGGCTTATGTAGATGCTCTGACACATGTTGAACTCAATGCTAATAAAATACTCAAAGAATGGCTCTAACTGATGCTGCGCTTTAAGGGGAGAAAGTAGTGTCTCATCCCATCTATTTCAATTTTTTGTCTTTGAGAACTGGTTTATAATTCTCTGAAGGACGGATATTTTTCTAAAGCAGAGAACAATGGAATTCTGGATACGGTTATTGGTAAACAAACAACAGCCTTTCAAGTTATATTTCAGCAAGAATCACTGTGCAGGATGTAATATCTGCGTGTTGGCATTCACTTTAAAATCCTAAAGTCCATGAAACCTTTTCAAGGATTGAATGACCTTGTAATTAATTATAAATATATTTTATATACAGCATATACAGAAAAAATTACAGCTTTGCCACAAATATGTGACACAACATGAGCTGTGAAATGCAGCAGCATGTCACACTGGACAAACAAAATGTTGATGGGGTTATTTTTTCCCCCCTTGTTGACATATTTGTAAAACAGGTACCTGCATGCTGGCTCTACTGCAAACTCTGAGGATAAGAAGCTCCATGTTACTATCACTCCAGTCAACCATAATGACTCGAGAAGATCAAGGCTCTACTCGGCATATTGCTCAAAGAGAATCCTTCATTGTGGCTCTGCAGTGGACTCTGTTCCAGTAATATTATTCTTTTTTTCACTCCATCTCATCTGTGCCCTCAGGCGTTGTCATGATAAAACAGAACTCATCTTGTTTTCCATCACTGGCAATTGGTAAAGCTGTTATACAGAGGTTCAGAATCTGAACACCACTCTGCTTCTCCATTTACGCCTCTTCTTCTGTAATTTTGATGTGTGCTGAGCCTTATTTTGGCTCACCAGCTGCTTAAGACTCTCAAACTGAGCCCTGAGGAGATCAGCTTCTCCTCCATTTTGCTCTTTGGGGAGATATTTTTCCATGTCAGCAGTGATGTTATGCAGGTGTTTAACCTTGGGAAAGGATGTGTCTTCTACTCTGCCACTATGACTCCAGATCTACATGTTTACAATTATATACTTAATATGTGTATTACTTTTAGGTTATGTACAAGTCAAGAGAGACAATATTAAAGCACCAGCCACTGTTGGAAGTGTTTTTTTTTTCTTTTAAAAATACAATTATTGCTGCAGTTATACAGCATATACAATAATGAAATGGAAAACAATGGATTTCTGGATAGGAAAAATATATGGAATCATTTGAAACATGACCTGACTTGAAAATGAAATGCTAATATACATAATTTGTAGTAAGTGGGAGAAAACCTGGAGAAAACATGCATACATCACCTGTGTAACCTTGGAGACACTCTAAACAGTCAAAAGTGTGTGTAGACATTTCTTTTGTGGCCTTTTGTTCTGAGGTTGTTTCTTATTGCTTAGGCTGGGCTTTTCAGTGGCAGAGATATTTTACACAAGCATCAGTTTTGGTCACTTTAATGTTTTCTTCTTAAGAAAATTAGCTCTTACATCTCAACACCTTACAGCACATTTACATAGTCTTGTTCGTTTACAGCCAGTATTATTTTCAGGAGCAGATGTTGTGAATCTTTCCTTTTCTCTGTTCTAATTAAACATTCTGGCTCAACACTGAGGCTTAAGTCAATCAAATCCTGCATTTTGGATCTACATAAAGCCCAGTTTCACTTGTGTGATTTTCAAATCTCTAACCTGGGGAGAGATATTCCCCCTTAATCATCGTTCACAGCTCTACACCTACAGACATTAAAAGAAAAAAAAAAAGAGTCCTCCAGTCTGAGCAGCTGACTCTGAGCAGCTTCAACTTTGTGTTCTTTCACTCTATTCGTCCCAGTGAGGGAATTCCCATTTACTCTTCAGCAGTATCGTTCCTACACTTTTGGGTTTTGACTTGTACAGAATCACACATTGTGGTTCTGTGGGAGTCTCTCTTTGTGTGTGTGTGAGGATTGCTGTTAATCAGCTGTGTAGCCCAGGGGAGGGAACAGCTCTCCTCACTGACCCATTTAAAGCCAACATGGTGGAGAGAGTAGTGAAAGTAGGACAGGAAAAACACAAAACATAAAGGTACTGCAGGCAAAAACTCACAGGCTAACACACAGGCAACACACACCTAGCTCCTCGACTCCCTTGAGATGTACTGTTTTCAGGGCGGACTGGCAACAAAAAGCAGCTCGGGAATTTGCTGTCAAGCGGCTCCAATTTGATGCACCGAATTCAAAATTACACAACATGTTTGTCGATCAACAAATCACTCATTTAAAAACATGCACAATCGGTTAATTTAAATTGTTTGTATTAGGCTAATATGCAAAATAATGAAACCAAGGTTTGTGTGTACAAAAAGCAAAAATTCAACGTTGAATTAATGTAATGATCGCCTGACACCTAATTTGACGTATTAGGCTGCTTTCATTATCAGAATTATGACCAGTAACTAGTTGTATTCATTCAGTAAGATCACATGACAAATCTGAAAAAAAAAACACATCTATGTTTCAATTACTTTTAAACTCTATTATTCAGCTGCACTGGCTGGTCGCCAGACATACCTGTATCCATAGAGACACAAAGACTTCCTCAAAACTTTCCCTGTCTGACTCAGGCTTCATCTATTTGGTAAAATGCATAAAACAGACATAAACTGTCCTGTTCAGAGTCATGTTGACCTGTTTATTTAGATTGTAAAGTATTTAACAAGCCATTTGTATTGCTAGGCTGCCTATCAATTTATATATTATATGCCTCATAGGCTATAATGTGAAAAATAATTAATGAGTAGTCTAGAAGAAAATGGTCAATTTTGCATGTTGATGTTGATGAGCATTTCTTTAAAACACTTGAGGGAAATTAAGGGTAAACTTCTAAAAATGTCTGACTAGTTAAACCCCAAGGTTAACAAAAACATTTTGTTCTTTAGTAGTTCATTTAGCTTTAGTTCACAGCACATAGCATGTAAGCATGACAAAGCACCTGCTCACTCCTCTCTTGATGTTTCTGCCTCTTCGCCACTGTCCTCATCATCACCTGCAGACTGTTTAAATAAATCAGTATTCTTAGCGAACTTTGCGGCGTCAGCCAGCAAAGCCTTTTTCTTTTTTTTTTTGACGCACCTTCTCTGCACCACCAGCCATGGTTTTCTCTCTCTATCCATTTTTCGGCGATGAGTGCTAGATACTTTTAACGAGTGCTAGATACTTTCAGTTTCAGTTGTGATGGCAACTGCTATCTGCTATTATGGACTGCACCAGCTGTGTTGCTGCAGCTCAGATGACCTATTGAATAGGCTATATAATGCTGAGCTTGGGAAAAAAAGACCCTCACAAGACTGGCCCACAAGGAAAATTCACAAACTTCCCAATGGCCAGTTTTTGTACCAAAGATGAAATATTGCTTTGTATCTCTCTCTCGTTTCCCTCACACATTATGTCAAAAATGTCTTCACATAAGAGCATTACTGCCCTCGAGAGATCATAAATTGTTCTGTCCCTGTGTGTGATGTTAAGGCTCTCCGAGGGAGGTGCCACTTGACGGTCCCCAGGAGGGCCATTCTGCCTCTCTTACAGCCTCCACTTCAAAATAACACCACTACCACTGACTGCAGGGGAGACAGCAACACACCTGACAATAAAAAGTTCAGACCCACACACATACACATGCTGGGAAATAGGCAGATATGAGAAAAGAAAATACTCTTATCAGAATTGTCTTATTCATTTCATCACAGACAGTACTGTAGGCACATACAGACACTTTCTTTCATCATTACAAAGAGTTTTTTAAGGTAAGGATAAAAAGCTTTACATTTCCTCACAATCTAATTTCCACTCTTCAGAATTAGCTACTGGTGATGATTATTATCACAACTTAGCCTACTACTATTCATCTAAAACTATTCGTAGAGGATGTTCTCACCTGTACTCGTAAAATATTTAGCAGGATACTTTTTGGAACAGTATGTTTCCTTGCAAACATCCCCAGCTGCTCCTCTGTGCTTTTAAAGAGGGAACAAGCTCAAATGCCCTTCTTATCATCCTCGTCTCCTTGCCGTAGTCATTTTTCTCGTTGCACATCTGTAGGCTATATCTGAACTGACAGGGGCATGTAGATGTAACTCTGACAAAGTTAAGTCTCAGATCTTGCTGCAGCACTCAATAACTTAAAATTAAGGCTGAGACACATCTCTTTGCTGCCGCCTCTAATATTGTTTAGCGATGCCTTTAGATCGGTGCTATAAATCATATTTTCATCTCTAATCCCATTTTATTGACTTTACTTCTACACACTGTTGTTAGTATATTTAAATCTAGTAAAACTTAACTGTATTGACATTAATACAAAGAGTTCTGTTTGAACCTAGATTCTTGTCTGCAACGCTTAGTTCATTGATTTCAGTCACAATGTTCAATCTGTGTATTTAGCAGTGTTATTTGATCCTATTTGAATGAAATAAGGGGAACTGTCATCTTACGAGATAAAACAAATTTTTAGAAAATTGCCTGCTGAAGGCTTGTTTTACAGTCACAAAAGGTAGCTTGGCAATATATTGCAAAATACAGATGTATGACAAATTAAACGAAAAAAGTGTCTGTTGAGCAGCTCAGTGTCACTTCAGAAATTGGCACAACGATTATCTGTTCATCTTCACCAAATATTTGGATCTAAAAACGTGATGGTTTAGTAGTAACTACTTTCAAGGCTAGTTGGTGAACTAGTACTGCTGGCAAGCAAACTGCTAACATGCTAGCATGCTAGCACTGGTCAGTCACAATATCTCTCTGAGCTTCTTTCTATTTTCTCTGTACTGGGCCATTTACTCTCCATTGCCATTTTGGTTTCAGGGTTGCCTCAGTTCATTCAATAAAGTCATTTCTGGATAAAAGCTCACCAAGCTAGCGAGTGTGCTAAGTGTTAGTTAGCAAGCTTGTTTGCTAACCAAAAGGTTAATTAGCTGAGTTTGTCTGAGTCTGATTTTGTAGTGATTAAAATGTGAACCACAAAAGTAAAACATTCACTTCTCTGGGAAGAGTAAATCTTTTCAGTAAGAAGTAACATGTACTACAGTGTGCCCTTCATTTTCCTCTCCGTCTGTTGTCCTTGGTCTCTCAATTTAGGAATCCTCTCTCCACTGTCTGTCTGCCTCTGATCAATGACTCCGGTGTTTACGGGGGGCAGAACTGAAGAGATGTGGTGTGTATGTGTGTGTATGTGGGTGTGGATTTTATAGCAAGGTTTTCAATTCCAGCAGGACGTTTTATGCTCATACAAACAGTTAGAGAGAATAGCACCGTAGAGACAAAGATAGGTGACTCTGTGAGAAAACAAGTGAGAGGAGCTGTAACTCATCCACACGGCATGAGCTGCAAGGAAGTAACGAGGAGGAAAAAACAGGAGAATACAGAGCAGGAAAAAGGTCGGAGAGATGAGAGGATGAGACAAGTAAGGGAGGGGAGACAGATGGAGAGGTGGAGGCAGACTGAAGAGGGAGGACGGACAGATGGACAAGGGTAGAAGTAGAAAGGGAAGGTTGAGGAAATGCAACTAGGAGAGGATGAGGAGGCAGAGGAAGAGGCAGCATATAGGCTACCTAGGGAGGAAGAGGTCACAAAAACAGTGGAGTGGACAAATTTAGGAGAAGAAAAAACTGTGGAATGATAATGGCAAGGAAAGAAATGAGAGAGATGAGAGGTAGAGGAATGAATTAAGAGAAGGAAGAGAAGGATGAGAAAGAGGAGTGAATGGAGGTGACAGGGTGGGAGTAGGGGTGATTGGAGGAGGTGACAGGGAGAGAAGCAACACAAGGTGAGGTGAGGTGGGAAAGATCACAGCACAACTCCATTATAAATAAAGACTGATGTGTGTGTGTGTGTGTGTGTGTGCGTGTGTGTGTGTGTGTGTGTGTGAGCGAGAGAGAGAGAGGGTATTCATGAGGGTGCATAAATGAAGCAACCTCAGAAGACCCCAGACAACATCAGACTGGGAGCACTTGATTTACATCACAATGGAGGTTGAGGAATATAATAATATAAGTCATTTTTGCACATACAATATATTCAGTAAATTTAAATAACAATAATCACCGTTACTTAGTTTTTTTTTGACTCCATCTTAGGTCTCATCACACTGACACAAACATCCTAAAATGACACTCGCCTCTCCTGCCTCGTGAGATAAACCATGCACACCACTTCAGTATACGTCATCTGTAGGTATTTAAAGAACCAACTGTGAGAAGTCAAGTTTGCACGCGATGCTGAGTACGGACATCACTCTATAAGAAAAAAAACACAGGACTGGGTACTTTTAGAGTTTGAAGTCTACATGTGAGACCAACTGTAGGTCAAGCATATACCGTAGAAAGGACGTATGGTTTAAGAGATGTGACTCAGCATTCGGTGAGACAGTCAATGTAACATATTTTATGGACTTGACAGATTCAGGTCAGAGATACTTAGGAGTTTAAAACTTTTTTTGGCCTATTTTAAATCGTTAAACTAACATTAAAAAAATAGACATAAATGTTCAAGATACATTCAAATATTAAAGGCGTCCCTAATTTGAGCATCATGTTGAATCAGTTTAATCTCCCTCATGGAGCCCAGTACATTAATACATTAGTGTACTGTCAATGATGTGTTGGGAAACTGTTGGAAGTATTTCTGGTCACATTTTATAGTTTTAGAAACTTCAACTTATAGTAAATGACTGGCAGAACTTAGAAGTTCAAATACTAGTCAAAGCTCTACCCAAAAGGAATTTTGGCATCAGTTTTAATTTCACAGCTATAAAATATCCATTTAGTATTCCTGATATATTATGAGTTATCATGATCCACAGCAGTAGAAGCAAGAAAATGTGTTTTAAAAAGCAAAAGTCAAACAATTAAACTTCACCATACTGTAGGTCTTTTTTGCTTCAAAAAAGTGAAAGTCTTATTATATTTGCCCTTTAACATTCCCATTTTACCTTTCAGGAATGTAAGATGATGCTTTCACCCACACTAGGTGACATATGGGAGATTAATAAAGCATTTTTGATTGCTGCATCATAACATCGAATGGAAAACATGAATGTACATTGTGTATATTTCTCTGAAATACAGTGTTGCATATTAGGAATATTTGTCAATGCTGAAAATAAAACTAGAATTCATGATAAAGTTGAAAAGATTCAAACCAAGACTAACCATAAGATGTGTTTGAATTGAATGACAGGTCTACTAGTGGTTGAAGAGGTAATGATGGATGGCGGTTAATGGTAAATGGACTGTACTTGTATCGTGCCTTTTTACTTTTCCGACCACTCAAAGCACTTTTACACTACGAGTCACATTCACCCATATTTATACACTGATGGTACAGCCATCAGGAGCAATTTGGGCTTCAGTATCTGGCCCAAGGACACTTCAACATGTGGACTGGAGGAGCCAGGAAACGAACGAATTACCAATCTTCCGATTTGTGGACGAGCCACTCTTCCTCCTGAGACACAGCTGTAATGTTGTGTTACTGGAGTGTCACCAAACTAAAATAGATTTATGTGTATTTTCTGACTGTTTGTGAAAAAGAATTAAAGTGCAATGTCCTCTAAATAAATGCCAAACCATTTGCAGCAATTTGAGGCATCATGAAGACATTAAACTCACATTTACAAGTTTAGTGCCCTTCAGAAACCAATATATCCACCTCAGTGAAGGGAGTTTACAATTTAAAGATCTCTGACAGCAGATGTTTTTTCTTTTTTTCTGTGGCTGAATTTTTTTGTGAAGAATTTGATGAGCAACTGGCTGAGAAATATGAAAAAAGCCAACAATACATGCAGAAAAAGCTACTTGTCTTGCAGGTTTCTAAATGCATATTGTATGAATTCTTTAAAAAAGTGAGTGGAGTTTGGTGTACTGAATAAGTCAAGAGCTGGAAGACAGACAAAGAGAGAGAGAGAGAGAGAGAGAGAGAGACAAAGTAGCAATTGAAGGAATAAGAAAAACTGTAAATGAAAGAGAGGCTGAAGTTGAACAAGATTTAACTTCCTGCAAAAATGTGAGAACAAAAGAGGACAAAAAAAGACGATTTGTGAAATGAGTGGAGATGGAAGAAACAAAAATAAAGGGGTATATATAACAGAGAGGAGAGAGAAAAAAGGAGGAAGAGATGCAGAAAGTAGGAAAAGCTATATTTACACTCAAAGAGGGACAGTGATCAGAAAGTTGCCAGTTTGAATCCCACCTGGGAAAATCTGGGTGGGAGAGAGAGGATGCAAAAAAAAAGGAGGCAGAGGACAAGATGAAAGGAACAGATGGAGAAGAGGCGGGTGGACAGAGGTAGGGAGAGGAGGACGAGGAGGGGAAGAAGGACAGGATGGAGAGCTGTTGTATTATTAATTGTAGTGAGATGTCCTGAAGTGCAGGAGCGAACCGTCCGTCCATTAGGAGCTCTGTCATTCCTGCCGCTGCTCTCATCCTCTATTTTTGTTCTGATTTCTTTCTATATAAAGAAGCATGACTCATTCCATCCCTACTTCCTTCCCTTGAATCCTCTCTCCTTGTCTCTGGTTCCTCTCAAACTCCTTTTTAGTGCATGACAGTAGCTTTCAGATGATATGGTTTCTTCCAGGCCGATACTGATACCAATGACACCAATATTCATGACATTCTGGTACTCAAAATCTTTAAGCTCAACCATGCAGTGCAGGAAAAATGCAGTTGTTAGTCATTTTAAACATTATAGTATAATCAGTCTCACTTGAAAGACTCATCAATATTCATGAGGGAGACAGTTATTTCCCATTGATCAGTGATTTGATCATTTTTCGCATATTCCCACTGCTTTGATTTGAGTAACACTCATCTTCACATCTTTGGTGGAAAAGGATTGCAAACCAGATTTAACACACGTCTTTTTTCACAATCAAAAAAAAATAGGGAGAGATGAAGAATAGCAGGAAGCAGAGGAAATGAGGAAAAGATTATGTAGATAGAACTGTCTATATCATGTACTGTTTTACTGAACAATACATACTATAGAAAACATATAACAGAAGCAAATTACGACCCACCAGTAGGGGGGTGGGACGGATGGTTGCACTGTGTGACATCTTCTCCTTTCTGTCAGTACTATTTTCAGACACTGACCAGCACTTGAGCTGAACAGACTGTAGAAATTGTTCTGACACACACATGCATACACACTCCACATAGTGTATATACGCCCACTCACATACACAAACACACACATGCCAACCAGATTACATACATTACGTTCACACGTACTCATTACTATGCTCGCTATAAGACGTGAGTCACCTAATAGTTATAACGACACACATCTCTACATGAGCACACGCGTCTTTGTAAATGTGTATAAATATACATACCTTGAACTTGTAAGTTCATTTTACACGTTGTTTGGATATAAATATAAAGCATTTAAATTTAAAGGGGAATCCCTGCGCATAAAATGTGTGGTCCACTTTAAGGCATTTATTTGTTCAGTGTCGACTTAATGTCACACTGTTTTCGGAACATTATGCAACTTCTTTCTTTTGTTAACATTTTCTCCTCGCTCTTTCCCTGCTCCATTAGCTTGTGCCTCGCTGGGTGTCTCTCTGCTCTCTGCTCATCAATTTACAGATTGTTATTCTTACATTTATTCTCCCCCGGAGGACGAGAAAGCAGACAGCGGGGGAGACAATGAGTGAAGATAACAGAGAGAAGCTAGACGAGGGACAAAGGTAAAGGGACAGAAGAAGAAGAACGCAACAGTGTTACATAAAATAAACAACAACTAACTCGACTCCATTAGCCCTATTGACCCACATAGCGCTGACAGTAACCATCAAAATGAACAATCAACTCTGTGGGAACTCCTCACACATGCACACACACGCACACATAATTGAAGACACACACAGTGAAACTCATTGAATTACCCATGTTAACCTTTTGGCATTTGCCTGAGGCAGTGCTTCGCGTCTGACTGTGAGAGTGTGAATGAGAAGGCATTACAATAAGATGGTAACTATAGCAGCAATCAATGAGCCTCATGTAGAAAACTATGATCTTGTGTACATTATGCTGATTTATGGAGTGTTTTCCAACATGTCTGGAGGTGATCTTTAAGATTCCAGTCCTGGTTTATTTTTTGACACCTGTGGTATCTGGTGGAAATGTTAAGTGTGGTTTAATAATCCAAGTCCCAGAGAACAGGGGAGAGCACCACTGTGTCAGAAATGCAACAGAATAACAGAAGCTACTGTGTGAGTTTTTCACACAACAGAAGGGCATTTCCTGTGGTCGCTTCATAATAGAGGCTGCTGTGTTTTTCACTAGTTGTACGTGTTTAATGTCAAGCAGAAATAGGAAATCTTTTGGAATTAGCAGTAACCTAGTAGTAGCTGTGGGATTGCTGTCTTTTAAAGGGAAATTCCAATATTTTTCAACCTTATTCTCATAATTATGGCCATTCTGACTGGGTCATGCTAGCTTTGTACCCGCTACCACCGCCGCAGAGGAGCTATTGTCACTAACTACTGTAATTACGTATGCACATCCAGGGCAACTTGCCAGCCAACCAGTTCATCATTGTACTGGTTTCACTTTATGATGAGTGTCAATGAGGAGAGTCTGAACACACAATTAACTTTGGTCTCATTTGAAGAGGAGAAGCAATTTCATACTTTACACACATACCTTGTATACACATCTGTACAGAATAAATGCCGGTATTCCAATAATTTCCCTGTGCACACAAACACACCGCACATGCACAAACACACATCAGCAGATTAAATGTCACAATCCCTAATCAGTTCACTTCAGATGTGAAGTCACACACACAAATGCAAACTTACACTCACTCACACACACACACACACACACATACACATTCAGACACATATCAAGGTGGAATGGGTGCAGTAATCCTAATAATTGTTCCGACAGCAGTGATGACAGCTGTGAAAGCCTGAATGACAAACTGGACAGAGAAATGGCCTCATTCACTCATTCACTAGCACCTGTTTATACAGTGTGTGTGTAGTATGTGTATGTGTTTGTCATGGTGTGTCATCATTCAGACCTTAAAGAGGAGGGTCTTTGTATCACCAGATGCTGAGTTTCTCTATTTAATATGTTTTCATGTTGAATTCAGTGTCACAAACTATACATGTGTGCATTTTTTAAATATAGACAACACACACCTCTGTTCCTGAAACACTCCCTATCCCTTTCAAGCTCAGTTAGATTTTTTTAAACCAAATATCAATGCTTCATTTGTCTAATCTCTATGATTGTATAGGAGGAATAAAGGAAAGACACGAAGGAAGGAAATGACTGAGAGATGAGAGAATCAGAGGAGCCATGACTGGCTCAAAAACCATGACAAATAATGGGAGGTGATACAATGCAAAAAAACAAAACAAAAAAACATTCATTTATTTGAAAAAAGCTATGAAAAGGCTATGAGGTGTGGCAGTCAGTACGTCAGTAGTGTTGGCTTGCATGTGTGAGTGATAAAATAGTGAGTGCAGTGTTCTATGGTAAAAGGAAAAGCAAAGACAAAGATGGGGAGCAGAAAGCTGACTTTCCCCTTTCTCTCTATAAATATGTCCAATAAATATGTCACAGTATTAGAAAAGGGAAGGAAATATGGGTTCGGCGGCAATGATTAAGGAGAGTAGGAGACAGGACAGTGGGAGCAGGATAAACCCTGTGACTTTTTACTTTTCTCTTTCAGGAGACACTGCCACTCCTTACATATTTAATTTCTCCTGCTATTTATATATATAAAAAAACCTTTGCTGAATTATTGATAAATCAAGCAGGCACTACCCTACGTGTTTCTCTATCACACAGTGTTCTTGTCTTTCTCAAACACCACCACTCATTTGCACTGCCTTAGCAAAGCCACAAGGTTATATTCAGTCTTGACAGCTGAAGGAACAGTTCAGTGAGCTTTGCTATAAATTCCTCAGGTATTGTGCCGTTTTGGGGACCACTCTGTTTTTTTCTTTTCTTCTCTTGGTCATCTCTATGCTGTTATGAGGCTGAGGGTTTGTCACCAACTCATGCTGATTTGAATTTTTGCCTGACTGTCAATTGGAGTATGTTATACATACAGTATGACTAAGGGAAATTCATATTGCCTCATAATTGCCTTCACTGTTGTTGAGTGGGCCTTGCTTTTTTATAAAATGAAATAGGAGATTCAGCCCCCCTCCTCGCCTCAATACCCACCCCTTACTGAGCACAACATAAGATCTACAAAGTGAAAGAATTATTTTCTGATGAAAAGTAGAACTTATTGGGCCCAAATATTCAGTTGTTGAGCTAATGCAGGACTTAATTAAAGGGGACACATCATGCACATTTAAAGGTCTATATTTTTATGCTGGGACTCTACTAGAATATCTTTGCATAACTTACAGTTCAAAAAAACCCTTAATGATCTTGTACTCGCTCTTTATGCAGTCCCTCAGTTCAGCCTCTGTCTGAAACAGGCTGTTTTAGCTACTGTCTCTTTCAGGCCCGCCTCCCAATGAGCCCACTCTGTTCTGATTGGCCAGCACCTGGACGTCCTACAATTGTATTAGCTTTCACTTCTTTTTCTAATTCTTTGCTCTAAATGGAAACTTCAAATCAACTACATTCATGTTTGAACAACACATGGAACAACCTTATTAACAACTTTAGCAGCAAAGCCTAAAAAACGGACAGTCTGGCTTTTGACTTTCAGGGAGTATTTTACATTCATTCACCTGAAGTTTTGGAACTGACTATGTTTAACATAAATATACAACAGCGTAAGTATAAAAATGAGAGAAAACCACAAAAAGCATGACGTCCTCTTTTACGTTTGATATTTACTTGCTTAAGTTACAGCTCTGTAATACTGCACTTATGTTAACAAGTTAAGCAGCTGTTTTACTAGAACAAACTAACACAAAACACAGTACAGCTGAGGTTGATGGGAATGACATTAGTTTAGGCATCTGGACATTAAAAATTATTGGACAAATTGAAAACTTGACCTGATAATGACGCTAGGTGAAAGGTCAGGGGAAGTCAGTAGAATCTTCTAGGGACCTTTATTTTCTGCAGCACATTTAATGGCAATCCATCCAATGCTTACTGAGATATTTCAGTCTGGACCAAAGTGGTGGACAGACGGATGGCGGGACAGACAGACTGAAATTGCTATCCCTAATGCTATGCCACCAGTGTGGAAAAGAGATAAGAATAAGTAGACTATTAAAATATATATTTTCATGACTTTGGAATTTTTAAAATCAATCTCAATCTTTTAAAAATCAAGGCCTTTAGAATTCAGATGAACACATGTATCATAAGTGCCCTCTATCAGTCAAAAACCTCTATCGGTCAAAAACTGTGCCTCTGTGATCTCATCGCTCCTTCGTCATCATCTTTCCCTCCCCCGCTTTACTCACTTGATTTTTTTTCTTCTTTTTCCCTACTGTCCTACTTGCTATAGTCTTTTGTGTGTGTAAGTGTGTTACTGCTTTTCTTCCCTCTGGATTGGAGGCTTCACATGATACAGCTCTACATGTCTGGTTTCCTCTCAGCCTCTATTTAGTCCATCTGTTTCTATTGCTTCTTCACTCTTCATTTCACTTTAAGTGTCTTCTTATTTGTCTCTGTGCTACTCTGAATGTTCCCTCAGTCATATTAATTTAATTCTAAGTTCCTCTTTTATAATTTTCTCTCTTAATTTTCCTCCCTTTTTTGTTTTCTTCTCCTTTTTTTGCATCTGTACTACCTTTCTTAATCTATATGTCTTCCTCATCTTTATGGGCTACTCCTGAACAGCACCACACACGTGCGGTTTAGCCTCTTACATAATTTTTTTCACTGACTTGACTAGCACTCCAAGGCTAGTAGTAATTAACAAATACACTGTATCATCATTATCTTTTCTTTAATTTAGTGAAAAGGAGGACTTATGTTTGATAATCCTTCTGACATTTCTCTCTCACCTCTCTTCCTCCCATGTATCTTTTCTTTCTGTTTCATTCACTTCCTCTGGAGAGCTGCAGGATTTAACCCACAATGCACGCACACACACTATACATAGCACATCTTCTTTTGATCTGTATGTGTCTGTGACAGCTTTAATGGCTTTGATTTCTCACGGTCTATATAACATTTTGACCCATTCTTTTTGTTATCTCTATGTGTGTGTGTTTATGTGTTTATCACTGTCCAGTGCACAGTAGTAGTAGTAGTTGTATTTAACCCTGTACATTATCTCTAGCTCTGTCTTGAGGCAACAACACTACATTATAGTACAGTACTATGAACAACTGTACATCCTAAACACCCTGAAGGCATCATGGTGCTTCAAAGTAAATACACTACAAGTCAGCCTCAATCTGCCTGACTGACACGCATCCTTGCCGCTTTCTGTCCTTTCTTTCTCACACGCTAAGTTTCCTTTTTTTTCCCTTCAGTTATTTATTTCCTTAATGACTCCTTTCCTTCCCTGCAGCTTTATATATTTCTTTCCTTGCATCTTGACTTCTGTGCTTTTATACTTCCCCACTGCACTACTCACTTCTTCCCTCCTTTCTTCCTCACATACTTCCTTCCTTCCTTTCTTATATACTTCTTAATTCCTGTACTTACTTATCTTCTTTTCTTTCTGTTTCTATTGCTTTCTCTCTGTCTTCCTTTCACCTCTCAGCTTTGTGTCTGGATCGATAGAGGGGAGGTGAGAGTGCAGTCGGCCCTTTACACTTGTTTCATTGTACCATGAGGACAATCACTTTGAAGGAAAGAAAGAAAGCATAACTGAAAAGGATGTCTGTATTTTGTGATTCTGCTCCTCTCAAAAAAAAATCTTAATTCTCTCTGATTCTTCACCTTTGCTCTGTCTCCATTCTTTATCTTTATTTTTCTCTCTCTCTTCATTCTGTCTGTTCACCTTTTCTCAACTTTCCACTCTCTTCATGCTCTCTTCCCCTCATCTATCTTCATTTCTTGCTCATCGTGTTTCCAGGTCTGAATATTTGTCTCTTTAATTCATCCCTCATCTTTACTTTCCTGTTATCTTATGAACCAAGTATCCTTGGAAAAACTGAATCTTATTTAGCCTTTCTTGAGGTTTGTATAAACAAAGCTTTTTCCAGTTGATGAAAGTTTCAGGCTAGTAAAACTTAAAATGACTCTTTATGTTTTACTTGGCTTATTTTAAAATATACCTGTGGTGGAATGATATTATTTTTGATCAATATCTCAGTAATATTTACATGTGTAAAAGTACCTCTCCCCTGCAATGACTAAAAGATCTAATTTTTTATTTATTTTTTTGGCTACTACGACTAGTGTCCCTGTGATCTTTATTTCTGGAACAGAACAGTACTGAAGTTCACAAGACATTTAATTAAGAATTATAAAAAAAAAACCAAACTGAAAATCAAACTTGTACTAGATAATTTGACAAATGAAAGTCAAACGGTGCTTTAAAATTGGAAGGAAGATTGTCGTTTCTCACTAAATTACCAACGTTAAACAAATCCAACAACACTAACCCAAGCTTAGTTAGATCCAAGTACCTGGCTGCATGTACATATATGTGTATGCATGTATATAGAAATATACATATACAAATGGTAGACACTAAAATCAAGAGAGGGGCAAAATTAAAGCGAGGGATAGAAAGGGAAGCAGTAAGGTAGCTAGATGGAAATAGAGATCAGAAAGACAACTTAGGACAGGAAAATATTCATAAAGGAGCAAAAAACAAAAAAAAAAAATGAAATGAAATATATGCTTATAAACACTGATCATAAAAAAGTATGAAAATAGAAAAGAGAGTGAATTTCTCAGAGGAAAGAGAAAGATGGGCTCAAGTCTAACAGCATCCACACAGTGAAGAGGAAGAGGTCCAACTGTGGAATGAAAAGCAATTTCTATTTGTGCTGAATGGCATCGATTGTCTGAGAGGCGTGTGTGTGTGTGTGTGTGCTTGTGTGTGTGTGTGTGTGTGTATGTGAGTTCAGTTCTTGTTCTCAAATAAAAATAAGTGTATGACAATATGGCGAGAAACATGTATCTTTGTGAGAGACTTTGCGTGAACACTGTATTGTATGTAGATGTATAAAAATCCTCTTACCTCCACCAGATGTGGCGTAGGGTTGAAACCACACAGGTTACACACTTGGCTGTGACACTGCGTACAGGAGTTATAATTTGGTGGGTCGGAGCTGCCGATGTTCAGCTCTGTTTTACAAAGTGGACAGTTCACTTTGGGCTTCACGGGCACTGGAGCGGGCGCAGGAGCCGCCACGGGCTCCTGCTTCTGCGGCGCTTTCTGCAGATGTGCAGGTACTTGCTGATGGTGTCCTTGCGGTTGCTGTGGCCCTTTTTGATGATGTACAGGCGACTGCTGTTGCGACATGCCTTGTTGATGGGGCATGGTCTGTTTATGAGTTGGTGCATGTGGACCACCAGATTGAGGGCCTACCATTTGGCTCGGTGCATGAGGACCCCCCATTTGGCTCGGTGCATAGGGGCCTCCCATTTGGCTCGGTGCGTGAGGGCCACCTGTTTGAGTCGGAGCATGAGGGCCCCCCATCCCGAATGGTTTGGTGCCCGGGGCCCCTTGTTGCTGCCTGTTGTCAGGTGTTGCATTACTAAACACCACCTTGCCTCGTGCAGGGCTGGGCTGGGTGGAAGCGGTGGGTAGAGGGTCGACATTGATTAGGGTACTAGCCTGATTGAGCAGCGATGCGCCGAAGCCGAACAGCTTGGTAAGGCCGTCCTGCGCGGGAGGCGGGGCCTGACTCTGAGGCCTGTGGGCTGGGGAGGAGCCAGCGCTTCTGGTCTGGTCATGATGCCGTGCCATGGACTGGTGCATCGGAGAACCGCGACCCAAATCGGGTTGGGAGGGCGCTTTGGTCAAGCCAGGGAGTGGCACAGCGCCTGGGTGGGGAATCCGTGGACCTCCAGGCTGACTGGGGCCTCCTGCAGGACCTCCGACAGCTCCTGGAGCTCCTGGACCTCTCTGGGAGTACGGGTCAGACCTCATCCCCTGCTGAGAGGGCCCTGTCTGAGTCTGAGGGCCGCCAGGGGCTGGGTGTCTCTGTAAGCCAGGGGAGGTATGAGGCTGAGTCTGGGGCCCTGGCTGGGACAGAGGGTAAGACTGGGGCTGAGACTGGGGATACTGCTGGGACTGGGAGTATGGCTGGGACTGGGAGTAAGGTTGAGTCTGGCCGTAGGGCTGAGACTGAGGATGCTGCTGCTGCTGCTGCTGCTGCTGCTGCTGCTGCTGCCGCTGGGTGGGCTGAGTCTGTGCCAAAGGTTTGGGCTGCGCTGCTGCTGTTGGCTGCGTTGGCTGAGGTGCAGGCTGCTGAGGCTGGACGATGGGTTTGGCTTGGTGGGATGGAGAGTGAATCTGCTGTTGGCTTTTAGAGCGAGGCGTGGTCATATCAATGCCAAGAGCCCGCTGCATCTGACAATTCAGGCACAGCCATTCCTGGACCTGCAAATAGAAAACGGAGAGGTTTGATGTTATTTTAACGTATTAAAATCTTCCTCTCCTCTAATGCTCTCTTCGCCTTAAATGGCTTAAAGGTTGAAAAAATAATTTCAATTTGTCTGTCTGACAGTGTCACATATATATTCTGTATCAGCTTGTTCAAACCAAACGTATCTTTAGAAAGTTCAGATTGTCCGCTGCGATTTAACATTAATTTTGTGGGTTCAAAGCTTGGAAGTAAAACAGGTTCGTACTGACTATGAAGAGGTTATGGCATTGTAAGTTTGCTGAAGTGATATAAGAGTAGTACTTGTGACACAAAACTGTACTTAAACCAGGTAAAAGACAGATAAGCAACAGGAAAAGAATACGAAAGAGAATAAATAGGTTAGTGCAAAGATAGAGGGCAGTATAGATATAAAACATCACAATGATTCATACATTTTCCCTTTCAGAGCCGATTGCTATTGATTTGTTTAAATATCATTGCTGACTCAGACAGGACATATGAGTGTCTCTTATCATCTAAACCACATGGACACTATTCATTCATCCAACTTCAAAGCAGCAGATGAGAGTGAGAGAGAGAGAGAGAGAGAGAGCGCATTTGGATGGCTACACATAGAATACAGTCCATCTTTGCTCCCGTGGAAAACAGATGTGCAGAGAGAATAGTTGTAATCAACCAGAAATAGAAGGAGAGAGAGATAAATCAACCACAAATTGACTGCAATGCTGAGTGATTGCTGAGCCGAACCCACAACATGAGTGAAAAGCATTACAGTGCATCTCTCGCAGACACACACATAAATCCACACGGGTGTACAGGTACGCACACAAACACACGCACCACAGACATATCAACATAAGCAAGACAAATGCGGATATAATAAGAGAGAGAGACACACACACACACACAATCAAATGAAATGAATACGAAATAACTCCGCATCTAAAAATAAAACAAAAAGCATCACCCCTCCTCATCTTCTCCTCCTGTCTTCCTCCCTTCTCTTCTTCCTCCAGATGAGAGCTGATACACCCTTGTGTCCGGACCTTGCTTGGCTCTCTAATATCTCCCGACTGCAAAAAAAAAAAAAAAAAGCCACACAGCTCCTCTCTGAACTGTGTCAACCTGCTCTTGTCTTGTCTGTCCTACTGTAGCTTTGCATCCCCCATCGCAACCAAGCGACCATATATATTGCTATTTTAGCTCCTCTGCAACCAGGGCAAAGCTAGTAAATCTCTGCACGTTTCTCCCATCCCCTTTTCTTTCCCACAATGCAGTGCGCAAACATACAGTACACCCCTCCCACTAGCCGCTGAACCCCCTCTATTTTTCTCATATTGCGAGGTGCTACAGGACAAGGTGGCTCCTTATATTTGAGGGAAGATGTGGAAGGCACAGAGAGAGGAAAGGGAAAAAAATGCCTGCATCAGTCACGTACCCTAACTAAGCAGTTCCTCCCTCTGTGCTGTCCCAGCCTGCTTTGCTGTCTGGCATTTTCTAGCTTGACAGCATTACTGATCCCATGTTCTGTTAACTCAGCGGCTACAGCCCGACATCCTCCTTTCCTCCTTTAACAAATTCTCTTTGTAGCCGTCTTTCTTCTCCTCTCTGATTCTCTTCTCCCTGTTTTATCCTTCTATTTCCCATTTTTCTTGTTTTCCGTCTTTGCCCCCATTTTTTCTGTTCTCGCTCTCTGATCGGGTTGAAAATGTAGGTCTCGTTCCTTTAATAGCTGAAGCGAAAGGAGATTTGAAAGTATAATTTTGCCATGCAGGGTCCTCCCACGTTGTGCTGCCATAATTACATCTGATGAAGATGGCGAGAGGGAGATGTGGAGAGGTAGATAGGGAGGAAGAGAAAAGGGGGAGCTGATTTTAATGAGTCCCTGTCTATCCCTCTGCTACATAACCAACATCACAAGAGACTCTTGAAGGAATGAGGGATAGAGCGAGGGATGGAAGGATGGAGGGATAGAGGGATGGGAAAGAGTGAGGAGGAGGAGATGGAGAGCGAGCGAACAGTGGAGGGAAAGGAGTCAGCAGTTTTTTTAATCCAGGCAGCTCTTCAGCTCTCATAATGTCAAACTTAATCAACAGCACAGCAGCACAGAATATCCACTTCTGCTTCAAAACCAGTGAATCTTTTACACTTAAGCAGTGTTTCTAACAGATGAGGAAAAATCATATTGCTAAGGGTTTTTTTTGGGGGGGGGGGGGAGGTTGAAGGGTTATTTCATCAAATAATGAAAACAAAAAATGTCACTGTGGTATCTGACCATGCAAATAAATTATGGTGGTCATTTGTGGTGCTCACAGAAACAACATATTGCATTTTAAAAAGTTAACAGCGAATTGCCTTTCCAGCACCCATTCATCTGGATAGACAGATGATTTTTATGGGATTATTTTTTTTGGTTAGAAAAAATAGTTCCAATGAAAACCTGATGGTAGTAAATGGTGGTAAAAATGATGGTAAGAATCTGATGGTAGTATCTGTGTCAGTTTCTTTCATCTGTACCCATCACACAGAAGGTTGTTGGTGTGGATATGGCACATATTTGTTAGCCCTTCTACTGTAGGTGCTTACTGGGACGTTCATGCTTATTTTAAAAAGGTACACACCTCAGATTTAGAGTGTTGCATAACAATAAAATTAGCAGTCTGAGTTTGACTAGTATAGCCAATAATCCTTTTTTAAGCAGGAATCGATGGTAATGACACAACAAATAGCTTACACTTAGCATGTATAAAAGCAGCTATGCTCATTTTACATTCATAACATGATCTGTGCTGTTTCGGTATACCGCAGTCTGAGCTAAATCAATTGAGTATAAACAGCATACTCTTTAGTGTGCAGCATGTACGGTAGTATAATCTAGCAAAATAACTTCTAAACGGAGTGCAGCAGTAAGCAGGGTGGTCATTGCAATAACATAATACAATCAGATGATAAATAGGTACACTCACGCAGAGCTACAGCACAAAGCCAAACCTTGAGTTTTTATTCAGTTATTTCTCACTTAACCTTTAACCACTGAGTCCAACCGAGATGAAAAATACCTTTTTCTAAAGAAAGTTGGCCAGGAAGCAGCATGTAGTGACTGAAAATGTAACAACTGCTGGTTAATGCAACAACTAACCCAGGAGGAGAGTGCTACAATGAGTGGGTGGAGCTGAAAGACATCTCAGCAGCAAAGGTTAAGAAAACTTTAAAACTTAAAAGCTCTTAAACCCACAATACAAAACAGAATCAATAATTAGCTTGGTGGTACAACATTGCGTCTGTTTGATCTTAGCTACCATAAACTAGCTCTTGTTTCTTAATAATATAATAAAAAAGAATATAAATGTCTTTAATGTTTTTCACAGCAGACATTTCATAGTAGGAAAAGCACGGGTGTTGCTTATACCATTAACAATGGCTCTGTTCTGTTCAAGTAAGACATGACAGTTTGACCGTGAGCCAAGATGTAAAATATCAGGATCTGAAACTGAAGCAGCAGGCATCGTTCAACATTGTTTATCAGCAATCATCATCTTCTGACCCTGTAAAACTGGCCCAAAGGCCCTTTCAAGGGTCCCGACCCCTATGTTTATGTAAAACCACAGCTCTGACAGAGACTGATGACTGATAAGTCTGTCACAGGACAGCTTTGACAGGTGTCTTATGTACCTAAAAGCATTAGAATGCAAAGTGTCACCACAAGTGATAGCCCAGTTATGCCCATCCGTGTATGGTTCACATCAGTTTGCATGTGGCGTGTCAGCCAGCTCAGGCAATTTTCAGGCCTGTAGGAGTAAATGCAAGAGCAAATGGCTGCAAATGTCTTTTCTGAAAGGAAGAAAATGAACCCTGACAATCTTCAACCAGGCTGACTATGCAGGAAGAAATATAACAGAGAGGGAAACCTGTACAGCATTTTCAAGAAACAGAAAAAATCCTTTAACTCATCTCTCAGATTAAAACTAAATTTGATCTTATTTCTTCCTGTTTTTGTATAATTGGATTTTAAAGCTTTGCAACTTCCTCACAGAAACAACATTGACCATGAAAATCTGAGTTGTAAAATTTTTCAGAATTTACTTCCTCAGGCACGGGTGTCTGTATTTGAAGTTCATATATAAATGCACTGAAGTTGCACAATGCACTTAGTAAACTGAGTATTTTGGTGTCCTTTTTTTGTCCTTTTCAACTCAGACACTCATAAAATGACGTCAATTCTATTTGGTGCCACAAATGCAGACGTAACAAATCTTCATACCTAATGACAACATGAGTTGTCACACAGTACTTTCAAAAATGATTGATATTACCAGCAAACAGACATTTTCTTATCAGCCACCTCCATTGTTAAGGTCTAATTGAATTAAGGCAATTAAAACCACTTGTTTATGGTTAGGGGAAGATTGCAGTCATGTGAAAAAGAAAACACTGTTGACTGTTGGTTTGAGATAAGATTGAGACACTTTGTAACAACATAAAACATCATTTCTGCTTTTGTTTAGATAAGAGAACCATCATTATGTAAAGAAATTGTGTCCCTTCACAAAGTGTCACACAAAGCTGCAAATGCAACTTATTTGAATCAATTTTAAAAGTCAATTTAAAATGAATTCTTTCTGACTGGAAATGTAGCTCCTTATTTCAACACAGGAAGTAGAACGGCCTTGATGGGACTGTCAGGTTACCTACTTGTAAAAAGTAGGTTGCTGGGATCACATACAAACACACACACACACACACACAGCCAAACATGGAGACAGAAAACACACCCAAAAGCTCCCTCAGGCTGCCACTGCTACTTTCCACCACACAAACACACACACACGCACTCACAATGCAAACTATGACTGCAGCTCCTGATCTTCAGTTTATAAGCTCAGCTCTTCTCTCAAACCTGCAAGGTTCTCATTTCCTTGATCATTTTTCCTTTTTTTTTCTTTTTTTTTTTGTTGTCCTTGCTGCTGTTACTCTCATTTCTCTGCAGACAGCTCTCCATTCATTTGTCCACACGCACACGCACAGACACACACACAGAGGTCTGAGCTCCTCTTGTGCCGATCATTAACCTGGAGGTCAGGCCTATTTATTCAGGCTGAACTCTGTCAGTATTGTGTATCTCTCTCTCTCTCTCTCACACACACACACACACACACACACACACACACACACACACAAAGAACAGCCCTCAATTGGATTCATTCCATCAGGTCTACAGGTGTTAAATGCTTGAACAGATTTTGTTATAGGAAAATGCATTTAATGATAATCAAATTTATGCAGATATTGCAGTTAGTGAGAAATATTTGCATTATAATCAGTAATGGAAGTCCTGACATGGAGAAAAATGAACCAAAAATGTAATTTGCAAGTTTCATGATGTGATAAAATACTCACTACAATTCCCAGCAGAAATGCCATCTAGCAGGAGTGAGTTTGTTTAGGAGCTTTTTAGTGCTGATGCTAACCAACCAGGGTTTCTTTTTTCTGTAAAATAAAGTACCCTAATCAATGTCAACCGTCTACAAAAAATAAAATAAATTGAAATCATAAGCGAAGAAACTATAAGCATTAAATACAACACTTAATCTTTCCTAAAGGAAGAAGAGCAACCAGACAAAAGAGACAAAATTTACAAGATTTAATAAACTTCCTATTTCTTGAATCACTGCACTGTTATATCAACTGGCTCTACAGATTAGCAGAGTGGTGAGTAAAACAATTAAATGGATAAAACTGTACGCCAGCCGCAATATCTGTCAAAATAGTTAGCCCATATCATGCATCCACTTCTGAGGGAGGCTAGTGGAAGTTCCACGGAGCAGAGTTCACCGTGACTCTATAATCTAATTTGTCATTAATTAGCCTGAAGACACAGAAAGAGGAGACAAGAGGAGCAGAGGAGAGGAGGTGGGAGGATCAAGATCTAATCAAAGAGCTAAAACAACACGGAGAAGAAAATCTATGAGGTCCTTCTTCCTCCTGCTTTTTGTTATCCCACGTCTCCCTATTGGTTTATCTGCTACTCGCTACTCAAGAAAATAGTTATAGATGTCTTGGTCCAATATTGTTGTAGAGGTGGATAATACCTTACATCTTTACACCTTCTCTTTGGTCAGTGGCTTTATCTCTTCATACACACACTTACCGTCTCCCTATAAACACCACACAAACACACACAGACATACACACTAACCTTTGGAGAAAAGTCACTGTTCTGTCATCGGGAGAGAGAAAGCACAGAGATCTGAGACTTTAGGCTTCAATGACAGGATGGATGGATGGATGGATGGATGGATGGATGGATAGATGGATAGATAGATAGATAGATAGATAGATAGATAGATAGATAGATAGATAGATAGATAGATAGATAGATAGATAGATAGATAGATAGATAGATGACTTTATTAATCCCTGGAGGGAAATTAAATCATCAAATACAAACTCACTCACATTCACATACAGTATACACTCCCTCACACACAAACACACAAACACAGCAGCCAGCTGTCAACATTAAATATTCATGTCATAGATCTCCAGACACTACGAGCACTGAACAGGTGTTACAGCTGCTTTAATGGAGCAAACTAAAGGTGTGATTCACAACATCAGCAAACATTTCACCTCTGCAACACATAAAAATATTACAAACTACATCCTAATAACCCTCCTAGTTATATTTTAGAAATTCTTTATTTAGAGGGAGTTGTTTTGGTGAACAGGCAGTGCCTGATCACACACAACCAGCCACAGTCTTGTACTGGGGGCAGCTCCACTGGAACGCTTAGATGATAAATGCCTTATTCAAGGGCACCTCAGCAGATTTACTGGACCCTCAAGCATGTAGACCATCCTACAGTGGTTCCTCCTTTTATTTGAGTACGGCAGATTCATAGTAAATGTATACTTCAAGCTGCAGGTGAGATTATTGCACCTTTATATTATTTTCTGTAGCATATACTGTATTGTGAAATGAGGCTGAAACAAACACTGGCATCCCATGTAAGTCCCTATAAATGTTTTATGTGTAAGTGATTACACACGTTAAGTTTACCTGCATTTTGACTTATAATACCTTACACACTGATTTTAGCCCAGTATCCCTCTGTACCTCACAATTTACGTCCTGAGTGCTATAGTCTTGTAAGGGTGTGAAGGTCGGAGTGGTGAGTGGCCACGTAGAAAGTCTTACTGAGTATCTAATGATAGGTGGTAAGTGTGGAGTTACTCTTACTATTTCATACTTCATACCATTTCAAAGGGCATGAGGGTTTTTTTCTTGTTAAAGGAGAATTGAATACAAGACATTATGGGTGGGTGATATGATGAAAAATACCATGGGACAATGTAAATTTGTCTACAGTTAGGCTTTTTGCCATAATAGAATTATATATTATTTATAACAACGACCCTCATATTGAATTAGTTTTAAAAATAACTTAAAACAAAAACTGCATCACCATTTTTTTTATTGATTCAGTCCTCTGAGTGGGCCTCCTGTCACAAAAACACTAAGAACAGTTTAATCCTTGACACACATAACACTGAGGCGTCAGATGTGGGCACATAAAGTGACAAACTGAAATAGGAACTATTTTTAAGTATCACTTTTTAAGCATGACTTCTAAGTTCAAGCCGTTGTCTTTGTGAAAGTATCTGCAAAATTGCATCTACAATCTGCATCACGTCCCGGAATAGGGGGAGGGGGGGCTGCTGCATTAAGAAATTACAGTAGATGAGATTTTTCATTGACATTTTCACTCACCTCAGATAAACAGCAGAGGGTCTACTATAGAAAATACAACATGCACGGTTACAGATGCTTTTATTACACCAGAGTGAGCTTGAAATAACTTGTCCTGGGCGGTAATTGGCTCAGAGTGGCTGGAAATGTTACATGTAATGTAAAGTAAATGAAGTCCGCTGCAGGCGTTAGAGGCTGTTTGTGGTTTGGTGTTGTGGTCTAGTCTGGGCTGCTCACTTTCCCTGTCATGGGAACAGGCTACTTATACATTAACACATGGACTATACACACACACACACACACACTCACACCACACACTTTATGCAAGCACAGACACACAAATACCCACATGTGGTGCATTATACATCCTCACATGCGCCTGCAGAATCCATATGCACCCCCACATAGGGGCATGTACACAGCATTTACAGTAATAGACCTGTCTGTCAACATGGTGTGCAGCCTTTCAGGGTGAGTGGAGGAGGGAAGGGACAGAAAGGGAGGGGAGGGAAGGAGAGTAAAAATACAACAGTAGGAGTGGAGGATCAATGCTGAGTGACACAGAATGAAAGAACAAGGGACAAAAGGGGAACAGATGCTTTTTAGGTTGAGTCAAGTTTAGACCCCATTTTATGTACAGTACCAGGTTACATATTGCAAAACAAACAGTACTTTAAAAAAGTGTATTTGAATCTGTGTGAATCTGTGTGAATATGCTGATTAATGTAATACATATTCAAGCCATTCACACCCATGGTCCACCCACACAGGTGTTTTGGCTGATTAGACGTCTCTCAGGACTCATGAACAGGCTTGATTGACATCTCACTAAGCCCTTTGTGAGCTAGACGAGAAAACTTCAACCTTTTTAAAGCTACAAGAAATGTAATATGGTGAGTCTGTAAATTAACTGAGCAGCTTGAATAAGCAAGAAAAAAAACATGTCCCTTGCAAAACATGCTTTTCAAGGTCTGTAGTTGAACACGGATTAGACAAAATCTTTATGATCCCTGTGATAAAACTAATAGAAGCAGAACATTACTTTTGGTTTTGTAAATGTGATCTGACTGAAGAAGATAAATCAGGATCAGTTAGAAATGCATGAACAAATGTGCAAAAGCATTAAAAGGCTGTGGAAAAACACAGCAGCCGTACCAGTAGATGTAGAATTTACTGAGGACATAGCTGCATAAAAGTTACTATAAATATTAGATTTATTAGGATGGAGATTACAGTCTGTGAGAAAGGGCAATATATGAAACGTAACATTAGTGGGTCTGAAGGGGGCACACATATGTTCACTGTATGCGCCTCATTTATTGTGACTTTTAGTCTTTGAGTGGAGCCTTTTATGCAGAGTGACTCCAGTGAGTAGTGAACAGTTTGTCTGGTCGCTCGCAGTCATGGCAGCAGACTAATGTACTGATCAATATTCCACACAGAGAGAGGACGTTCCAGGAAATATTCCCATGATGAAGCACAGAGATTCTACAACTAATTATTGAAACACACACACACACACACACACATACACACGCGCGCGCACACAGACACACATTTCTATTTTTACTATATATTTGTGAGGACACTCACTGAAGTCTGACCCAAAAGGGTCTCACATCTACACATCATATGTTCTTGAGACATTTTTACCAATATTTTAAAATGTGAAACAATAATACTTGTTACTGTAGGTGAAAGTAAGTCACTCAAAATGAACCCAATCAAAAAGGGCTTTTTATGGATGTTAGGAACACAGAACTATGAGGAAAACTGAAAAAAGGAGCGTTCACAGAATAAGCTGGATCGTCTCTTATCAGGGTGACAATGAAAAACGCCTGAAATTCAAAACTAATGTAAAAAGCTACATAAAGGGTAAGTGAAGGTAAAATGTGAATAATACATGTGTTTTAACATCTGATATCAACAGCAGTAGCATGATTTGATACAATAGGTGATATGTTGTGTCAAAAGATGGTGTACTGGCAGAGTACAAATTAACATTTATGTATAGATTGATTACCATTTCAGATAAACAATTAACAATAATAATTTCGACAAAAGAACCCGTTTCGTACAACCTAAAAAGCTTTAACATCACTTACTGTAATTATACTACAAATATGATGTATAAAGATTTATGCTGGCATTAAAAGGAGAATAAACCTGCCTTTCTGCACCAAACAAAAAGACTGATGGCATCATTTTAAAACATACTACGTCGTTTAAGGGGCGGGTCATGCAAGTCTTTCTTTGACAGATTTAGAACACACTGACAGATTAGATGCTCAAGATTTTAATGATGTTGAATTATCAACTTAAATGAAGGTGAATACATGGTGATGTTGATACAAAGCAGTGTCATCACTCTTCATTCATTTGCTTTAAAAAGAGTTAATGCTGTAGAATATGGTTTGGTTCATTTAAGTGCAACGCACATTGACAGAATCATGTAATCAGGTTCACTATTCAGACACAAGTGGGCACTGTTTGTAAATCTGGGGAATGAATGTGTTAAAATTGATGCTTTTTGGAGATTTGATGTGTGTTGATGTACTTTGATTTGTTGACTCACTTCAACCTGCAATGAAAGTCATCAAGATTCCAACAACGTATGTTTATAATACTTTCACACTGTTTATTATGAGTGAGCTGAGATGATTCTGCTACATCTTTAAAATGTATGTATATATGTATAAGAGACAGAGAGGGGTATTTGTCAACAACAGGATCTTCACCAAAATCTGATCCAGTCCCTGGACTTTGTCCTCTTTTCTTGTGTTCATACCATAAATGAAATAAGAGCCTCAGCAAGACTGTGCTTTTCATATTAAATTCAATTCAGTTTAGATTACTCTTAAACATATAATGATTCACAAATATCTGCTAAAAGGACTGATATCTTCATGCATCTATGTGCAGTTATTGAGCCTCCTGAGCTAAATAATATAACAAAAAGGAGTAAATGTTCAACAGTTTGATTAAACTGCTCAACCATGTTCTACATTTATGCATTTCTCCTTCGTTTCTCATATTATCCAATAAAATGCCTGGAAAAACGCTCACTGGAGTCTGAACCTTGAAATGTAACGTCTGAAGAGACAGAAAACGACTTCTCCTTCATCCAAGTCCTAATAGCACTGCGGCTGACAGTTCATTCTCTGCTTTGTCCTGATGAATGGACCGTGTACACACACACACACACATACACACACACACATAGAGGTCTATCTCAGCGTGATTACCATCAGCAAGCTCCTGACCAAGGGAAAGTCATAAATACACACTCACCTCTCACTTGTGAGGGTGTGCACCAACACACACACACACACACACACACTCACGCACACACCCACACACACCAATATCTGTTTCGATTTCATAAATCCTGTTCTTATCATGCCATGCAGTACACACTCTGTCTCCACATAAACACACTCCTGTGCCCATCCTCACTGTCACACACACAAACACACACATACACACACACACACACACAGCTCCTGTGCCATTCATCCATTGCCTCCCTTCACTGAATAACCCCAACTGGTCGATTGTATTGACCACAATCACACCATAATGCATGTTTCTTAATTAAAATCTGCCTCAGCACTTTGAGTTCCATCTAATATGACCACAGCCTTTATGTGAACTCTGTGAGGAAGTGTGTGTGTGTGTGTGCACATATATCTATAGATAGGTAGATAGAGAAAGACAGATAGATAGACACAAAGTGATAGAGAAAAGAGAGAGAGAGTGTGTGTACTTGCCTGCATGCAATTTGTGATTAAAAGCCTGCGTCTAAGCCTGTGCTGTTAGATCAATAGTAGATTTGAGTCAGACTGTAAAACAATACCACAGTGCAATGGATGGACGGCTGTATGGGAAAAGTAAGAACTCATAAAGCATTTGGAAGAATTTATAAATACAAATAAACAGACTAAGTAAAAAAAAAAAGATATTGAATGGGAGGAGGAGAAATGGGGAATTAGAGGGAAAAGAAAAGGAGGAGAGAGAAGATAAAGGAAAGAAAGGGAGCTGTCAAATGAAACAGGAGGGGAGATGGGAGGACTAAAGGAAAAGAGAAAGCAGATGAAGAAAAGAGAAGCAGGGTGATGGTGGGATTCAATGCATTTTTAATGAGAAAATCATGTTTCCTGTTTGTTTACGGTACATATAGTACAGGATATGTGTACATGTACTGAATATGTGTTACATACAGTACATTTCCTCTTTTCTTCTGCAGGTCTGTATCAACACCCATGAGAAAAGGAGGTTTTGTTCTTTTTTGCTACTATGAGCAACTAGACAAGGATATTTTTTTAATTTAGGGTCTAATAGATATTAAGACAGATATTACAGAAATATTTTTGAACCAAATGTATAGTTATATTTGACAAAAAAATCTTGACTGGCTTGAGCCGAGTGTGTGTGGTTTCCACTCCATTCAATTTGGCACAGAAACGTCACACTGAATGGTCATAAAAATCAGACAAATAGGCACATATTTCACATGCCTTGTTATAGCTGAATAAAAAATTGAAGCATTACCATACTGTCTCTGCCAACACTTAAAAGCTGTGAAAATATTTTAAGTTTATCACAGCATCTCCACTACCACATCTGTCACCTCATATGCCAACTGCACTCCATTTAAGCAGGTTTTCCTGCTGTTGCTGTACATAACAAGCAGCACACCCACACAACCAAATGTAGCCAGTGTAAAAGTGGATGGGATTACAAATAAGATCCTTTGTCACTCATCGGTGGCCCGTTGCAGTTTGACAGATGATCTATACTGCCTCAACTCAAAAGCTTGAATTAGTTTTGACTTTTTTTTCATCTCTGTGCTCTGTGACATCACACTTCTCCCACAGCTTTCCAAAACCCTACAAGTTGCCTTCTTCCACTGAAATACATGGAGTTTAAAACCTTTATGAACAAATGCTTAGCTTATGTTTAGGTGGGTTGGAATTGAAGAATAAAGGTAATGCAAAAAGTTAGACACATAAGTTTTTCAGACTTTTCACTGAGGGGAAGAGTGAGCCGCTAAAAAGGTTTGATTAATTGATTTAACATTTTAATTTTCTGCTTTGATTAGATTTCTTTGATGACTTGAACAATCACATGAGGCAGACATGATATTGAGGACAATGCACCAAAGAGCATCAGTACTCTTCAAGAGAAAAAAGACAGATAAGACATCTATCCATCCAGGACGCCAACCAGACAGCCAGACATTGCAGACCTGTTTGCAGAGGTATAAGAGTGTCAATGAGTCGTATCACCTCCGCCTCAAACAGTCTTATCACTGAGGGACAGCACCCAGTCGGCCTTTTAAAAACCTCCTATAGCCAGTCTTTCCCTCTCCATCAACAACTGCTCTCCCTCCTCCTGTCCTCTTGTCCTTTTATCTCCAGCATATTTCTCTATTTTGCGGTGTGGATGTGTGATAGGACTGGATATCAGTGCCGTCTGCATGTGTTTGAGTCTGTCTCCGAGAGGGAGGGTGATCAAAGGTGTGTGCACATACAAAAATATGTGTGTAAGAGATCAGTGATAAAGGACAGAGAAGAAGTTTTTTCTTTTATTAAGGCTATGTCCTTAAACAACTCCTCTCAGCTGACTGGCAGTTGACAGGATTTGTTGAGAACCTGCCCACATATAAAACTGACACCATTAAGAGGGGAAATAAGCTGTGGTCGTCATGGAGATGCACTTTTCTTTGTAAATCCACAAGACAGTCACTGGAAAGATTTGTAATTCTCTGAATTTTATTGCTAAATTGTTTTACAGCTCAAAGGCAAGACTCACAAGAGGAGGCAATTCTTCCAGTACAGCCAGGCTTAAAATCCAACTGACATTAAATCAGACTTTTTCCTACTATAGTATAATATCTACTCTGTAAATCACTTGTCCTGTGTTTTCCTTTGAGAAAAAAAATCAGTCACTGAAATAACCTTTCCGTCATCTGCTTACGTAGCTGGAGTCCTTATTCCAATACAGCAAATCAAATCTTGCATAAAGCAATAAAGTTGCATTTGATCATAGGCAGAGCCGACAGTCACACTGAGCCTGATTGCATCCTGCTACATAACACAAGAGCCACAAACTCTGAACAACAACCCACATTAGTTTTCCTGCTGAAGTCTCCTTTTTATCTAATTTACAAATATGAACACGTCTTGTCCTGCACCTCAGCTTGTTGAACGAGCCACCACAAACATTCACAGGGGGAGAGTGCACCGCTAACGCCACATAGCAGGCTAGATAGCTAATTAACTGTTCAGCTGCAACACATTAAACTGCATGTAATACCTGAAAATGTCACTTCAGTCCGGTTAGATGCTGGTTTGGTTTTTGCCCTTCAAAGTCCCTGTTAGTGACACACTGTCTGTCCATGGCTTGTAGCTACAGCAGTTTGTTGACTTTGTCTCCATCCTGTATGGTGTGACACCAGTAGCCTGGCAGCTAATGTCAATCAAACAAGCCTCCGACACACTGACACAAAAAGGATCATTTCGGATAAATCCTCAAAGACTTTTGTTCTTCATTTTAATATTACAAAATAAATATATCACCTATATATTTGGAAAAACACGCTTTTTTACTATTATTTTTTACTGCAAAGATGGATCAGTTGGACTTCAGTTCAGAGTCACCTGCAATGTCATATAATGCAGAAAATAGATGTTCAATGTATAAATCACTTTAAGATGAGTAGTCAGCTAGTTTAGTCAACCAAAACATGATCTAATGTTAAGAAACTGCACAATAAACATATATACGCTGTTATCTAATGATAGCCAATTTTCACTCTCACTTTGTCTCAACCTATGTCTGATTTGCTTATGGTAATCACATAAAGGATTAATTAAAGACAGATTGAGCGCTATTCGTTATATTAACATGGAATTAAATGACTGCAGGTTATGTGAGATGGTCACATCTATTTCATCTCTATAGTTCCTTTTTGTTGAGTAAGTCTTTCTCAGCATGCTTTAAGTGCTGTCTGTCTGCAGGCGTCTGTGAGTGCCAGCAAAAGGCATTAATCATTTAAAGCAACTCATTATAAATTCCTGAGCTTGAACTCCTGGGCTTGCAGCTGCACTCATGTCGTGTGTGTGTATGCACCTGTGCATGTGCACATGCATTTGTGTATGTATGTCAATGTGAGTGTATGTGAGCTAACTTAAGTATGCAAGTGTCTGGATGCATGTTTATTTTTCTAAGTGCAGTGTGCATGTATGTTGGTGTGTGTGTGCGTGTGTGTCCAGGTGTGTGCTGCCAGCCCGGGGCTCCTCTCTCTCTAGCTCTAGCCTGGCTGGAGCCTCTCTGCTGCTCTGTTCTCATGGTTAATGCATGTGGAGAGAGAATCCTCATCCCTCCAGTTTCTCCCCCTCTTTCTCCCCATCTCACCCTAAGTCCCCAGAATAGACTTGATCCTCACCATACAGAACATGAAGAAAGATAACTCCATTCCTCTGCCGTTTCTGGTGCACACCTCAGAGGACGAGTTTGAAAAGCGGAGAAAGATAGATAGAGAGAGAGAGAGAGAGAAAGAGGGAGAGAAAGAGCGATAAGGTGAGAGGAAAAGGGCAGGAAGATAAGAAGGGAGGAAAAAGTGGGAGAAGGGGGTGATAAGGCTACATGAGGGCATATATTAAAGGTAATGTGAGGGAGCAAAGGGGTAGCAAAGGTACAGCAGAGGGAAGAAAAGTCTGCTTTGAAAAAGGCCGAAAAGAAACTCCCTCATCCATTCCTGTATCTGTCTAGTCCAGTATGTGTGCATATAAAAATATCTGATGAACAATTACAATGACAAATACTGAAATTACAAATACAGAGTCGCTTCCTCAAGTACACATATGAAAACAAACATTACATAACGGAAACAAAAGGTTTAATTAAGGTTTAATTCTGTTAGCAGTACCAATAAGGGATCTTGTTCTTGTTGCTGTCCCACTGGTTGGTCGGGCCTTACAAACATTTCAAATTCCACAATGGAAAAGAGATTTTTTAAGGTATGTATCCAAATGCATCCAAAACCACATGACAAAAAGAAAATGCACATTAAAGCTAATTAAATGATAACACGTCTTTGCTTATGTTCTCTGGAATGATACATATAGTAGAAGTGTTTTGTGATCTGACGCCACTATCAACAGGACGACATTGTTTGTCCGTGTCATCCAGTACAATTACAAATCAGTGTTGGCAAAATAAATCAATTTTATGGCCTGACATTGCTATAGTTTTTAGGCATAAACAACTTTGTATGGTTTAAGAAATGTACTGCAATATCTCCCTACAATAACTCAATATGGAGAGATGATAAAGAATAATCCTGATGTATGACCAAGCACTACCATCAGATCTCGCTCTGTTTCTGTCATTCCAGTAGTTTCCTCTGCCAAGCAGACTCAGGTTTAACCAGCGCCAGGTTAGAGAGACACAACAACAGGCACAGGCTGCACACACAGGGCAGCTGTCACTGTGATAGTTCTGCTGGGCTATATCAAGAGATAATCCTGAACTGCCCTTACAGTGAAACACACACAGACATCATTTCCCATAACTGCTATTTGGTTGGAAATTTATTCTGCTGCAACAAAGAGAACTGTGAGCAGGTACACTGGCGTTCGCTGTAATATTTCCCTCGCTGGCACTAAATATCCAGAAACATAAAAACATGCCAACTGGTGGACATTTTCTCTCTAAAGCGCCTCACTCTACTGCGAGTGTCAGTTTCAACTCGACAGCCCCCAGTGGAAAACAAACCAAGTGTGATTGAATTCAGTTTTTGTCAGATCTGCTTGGAATTAATTTATAAAGGAAATAGAGGCAATGCAGTTCTCACTTCATTAAAACATCATCACTGTCAGTGCATCTAGTGAGCCAACTGCAGTGCAATTTTGGGTTGTGTTCAGACTCCAGAGGACTACCCCTGTCCTTTATATGGCTGTAAGATTTGGCTATACTTTGGGGGATATAGATTTTTGCTTATTCGAGCTGAGAATTGGCTCTATAGAAATCAGGCAAGCTTTTCAGTCAGTGTCAGCCCCTGTGATGGTATGTTTGCACCAAACTGTTTTGGCTACCTGAGCATAAAACAGATAACTGCAAATATCTTGATCTTGATCTAAAGAGATCCATTTACAGCAAGATGGCCATGCAGAAACTCCATATCTATATAATGAGGGTAAGGATGGGAAATGACTGTCAAGTCATGACAATGGTGGCGTAATAGCAGAGACAGTAAAGGCATTGAGTGAAATGACAGCAGATTCAGCATCGAGCACAGATTGGCATTTGGCACAATATAATAGTACATGATGTGCAAAATACTCCTGGCCATTCAATCACTGGTTCTATTAACACTGTGAGAAAATGTGGGCTAACTCTGACAGGGCACCAAAATAGAGACAGATGAGCAGAGGTACATGAATTATGGATCTTCTTTATAAAGATATGAAAATACCTCATATGATATAAGGACTTAATAAACATGCAGATAGTAAATACCACAAATTAACCTAACTGACTGCAGTTAGAGGTGTTGACTTTACTTTGCTCTTCAAAACACGCCGTTCTATTAAAGCCACAACTGCTATGTAACAGTTTGCTAATAACCTAATCATAAATATGTGCATTAAGTCACATTTTACAATCTGCTAGCTATTAGCTGACCACATACAAAGTCATTTGAAGAGTCTGGTGCCATGCTAGATACAGGATTACTGGAAATGGAATGCATTAGTCTGTTGAACACAAACACTGTATTTGATGTACTTTACAAACCAGTTGTTTGGTAATCATATGCAACCCCTGCTTAAAACTAAACTTTTGAGCAGAACTTGTTAAAGTGCATCTGAATAAAAGGTAAGTACTGGCTACATGTTGTGTCTCCACTTAAGCCATTTTTGTTATTGCAAAGAAGCCTACTATTGTATACAAAAAAAGAGCAATGAGCACACTAGGCTACAGATTTTCCAGGAAATAAGAGCTGTTATTTCTAGGAATTTGTCAATTAATACCTTGAAACAGCAGACTCAGGGAAAACAGTGTCATAGCTCTGACTCTGCTCTGTGAAGAAAGAAAAATAAAAGATCAAAGACAGAAAGAAAATGTTCTTGTTAGTGAGTTTAAGTGTGTTATGTTGCGTTTGTTTGTGCCTGATTCTGTGTTACTGTACATGCATGTTTGTTTCTGTATTTGCGTGCACAGTACGTGTCCCCTGGTGGCCCTGATAATGCTGTTGCCATCACAGTCACTCCCAGCAGATTTCTGCGCCTTGATGTTCTAACATGCCCACAGAGATCCACAAATGGAAACATACAGTATTACCTATCATCTCAGCATACACACACTAAAACAGGCATCACAGATATAGTGGTCTTCACCATGGGTGAACTGGTGTCCATGGCGTGGTCATGTCTGCCTGTTAAGGTGCGAAAAGTATTAACAGCCAGGAGTGACACAAGAAGAGGGTAAGGATAAAGGTGTCGGGACCAAATAACAGGAAGAAAAATAAAAGGAGCTAGGTAGCTAAGTTAGCATACTGATCTGCAGCAGCTAATTGTGCTTCATCGCTGACAGCTTTCGCATGATTGTAGTGATTGCTCACAAGGCATTTAACTACAATTTCTCATAATAATTTGAAGAAAATAGATTGGTTCGACAGACACAAAATTTCTAACAGTAGATAATAGTATTGTGTAACTATTACTAGTGTCTGCTGCAACTGCATAATAAATTCACCTCTCTCCAAAAAAATGAGGTTCTCACAATATTGCATTTAATTCTCTGTTACAGATTTAGAGTACGTCCTGTGACATAGCTCGTTAACATCGTAAATGTTGTTATTCCAACAACCAAATCTGCCACTGAAGATAATTTCACTAAATTTTTTATAAATCGATTGGCAAATCTGAGATATGGGTAGCCAAGGTCAGAGCATAAAGGCCCCTCACTTTGTAGCTATTGACCAAGTCATGTACAGTACATAAAATCATCTTTATACCTGCTGACACAACAAAAGAATATTAAACAACAGGATTTAGAGAGGGATGTCATTAAATTAAAACCTGATAATAGAGAGGTGAACATTGATTGATCCATCTTTGGAGTGATGCCAGTGTTGCTTGTTTTTTGTTGGAACCGTAACAACTCGGTCTCAAATAACATGACTTTACACTCAAATTGTGTGCTGTGCCTTCACCAAAGTCTAATTTTGCATAACAGTACATGCATTTAAAACTGAGTGCCATTTAATGCAGTTGGTTTGTTTGAGGCACAAAAACCACTTGGTTAGGGATGTTAAAAATCTGATGTAATGTTAAGGATGTCCAATTGGTGTTCTTGAAGAGTGCTCTCCTGTTGCTTTTGAAACTTTCTGCCAAGCAGTTATCTCACCAAAAATCACCTTATAAAATACAACAAAGTCACATTATATTAACATCACTTCCATAGGAAGGATTGGTGTATCACTTTGGCGTATGCACTGCACATAATTTGGAAGTGTAGAGTGTTATTTGTACGCAGATTGAAGAGACCAGGCTTGTAATTAACCAAATTAACCACTTTTATTTAACTAACCAAATTAATCTTTCAGTTTAGCTGATCTCTATCAGTGCAGGACAATAACATATTAGTTGTGGTTGCAGTGAGGAACCTTAAGGGAAAATCTTGTTAGTCCCTATATACTGTATATACGCTTTTTGTCCTGTGCTGATACCATGAGCATGTAAAAATGTGTGTCAGTGCCCACATATGAGCCTCCACATACAGTATGCATGTGTGTCTCCACTCGAATTTGTTCATAAGCATCCTGTGTATGTGCCTCCATATGTGTGTGTGTGTGTGTGTGTGTGTGTGTGTGTGTGTGTGTGTGTGTGTGTATGTGTGCATCTCCACTGAGCTGTCAGTTCAACTAGAGGCTTTCAAACAGGATTTCTGCTGCTTGGCGGAGGTTTATGCCGACGCTGGAGCTTTTGATTCGCCGCTCGCTCACGGAAAGCCATGCATAACAGACTGCCTCCTCTACCGCAGAGGAGGAGAGAAGGGAAAAGGGGGCAAGACGGTGAAGATGAGTGGAGGGAGAAAGTGAAAGGCAGACAGCAAGGAGAGAGGTGGTTGAAAGGTGGAGGAAGAGGAGATATGGACCTGAAATGCCAAAAATGAGGGAGGAAGAGAAAGACGGGGACGGACAGAAAGAAAAAAAAACATCTGAGGAAGTGAAGTCTGCTCTGTAGTTAGTTTGGTGAAGAGGAGGAAAAATCATATTTCCAGCACTGCGTTGACAATATTTCACCCACATTTCTGTGAAGTTGAAAGGTAGAGTTTGAGACGTGATTATTTCCAACACTTAATGCGAAACTTAATTGCATGTCAGGATTCAGGCAGTCGCTTTAAATTCTCACCGCCAGCAACAACCCAGTAATGACATACATTACGACTAATAACGTACGTTATTTGTGACCGCTTTTTTGGGTCTGCTGTATGATTTCACATAAGCCAGTGTTTCTGCAACTCAATTAGGATTACTGTTAGTAGGAAGCTTTCAGGCGGCTCAAACTGTGTGAAAGAGTTTGCCAGTTATAATTTGTGGCAATAAAGACCAGCTCCTTCTTGAACTGTAATACATTTGGCTTGGTTTCAGCTAGGAGAGCTAACCTGAAGCTGCTGTGTGATGACTTTTCTCGGGAGTGATTTAGTTACTAACAAATAATAATATAATGATCGGGTTTTTGTGGGAAAAATGTACAGATTGTGGTTCGGTTAAATATTGAAAGACACATTCATCACAGTGTACCAGAGCCTTTATGTAAAGATAAGTTTGTTCTGAAACATTACATAAACACTCGGGAGGCATTTTGTATTCTGATGACAGAAGAAAAGCAAGAGACAATGGAGCAATGATGAGCTGACACCAGTCACTATATTTATCTCAGTTCTAGGTGTCGTCTGAATTATAATCATTATCCTCCGTCGGCGGTGATGAAAATATATCCTCTCATTTAGGTCACCACGGTCATGTCCGTCATTACAGAGAAAATCGTCATTGTTTTTGGTCCTTATGAGCGACTGGCTCCATTCCTCCAGAGGGAAACTGCCATTAGGGCGATAAATATATTATGCCGTTAGCAAGAAATGTAAGAGGTAATTACGAAAGTGTCATTCCTGTAACCTGTGTCATTATTATTATTATTATTATTATTATTATTATTATTATTATTATTATCATTATTAGCAGCAGCAGCACTGCTATCAGGAATAGCTACCAGTCCCACACACACCGCTGAGGGGGTTGCATGTACTTATCACTTTGTGGGTTTGAGTTTGTCTCATGGCTGAGCTGGCTTAGATCTATTTACACTAAAGGAAGAGACAGGAGTAGACACTAAATTATGGTTGGATTATAGAGAATTATTTTTATAAGCCCTAAAAGATGATTGGAAAGTTCCTGGTGTCATTGCAATCAAGAGGAAAAGTTAAAAGTACTTTTTCCTGTGTGTGTTCCTGCAACTTTACTCCCCAGTTCACTTTCCTGATTTATTGAGCAGCAGTTATTATTTTTGGATGGGTTTTTTTTTCAGTATGCTCTGTTGAGACAAGGAGTGGAGTAAGGAGCATGACACAGACGTGACCACAGTAGGGAAAAAGTCGATTATTAGACTAGATCATTTTTGGAGTTTGAGCACAGAAGTTCATTATTGATCTTAAAATCAGCATGTGTGACAAAATAGTCTTCACAAAGTCCACTTACTAGCTTTTTAAGAGCTTTCAGCTACATCTGAGAGAGTTCATCAGTGACTGGAACTGATTAAGATGCCATAACAGTGACCTTAGTGTGAAGAGCTGGTCACATGATACACAGTATCATTCAATTTAGGTCACATGATGACAGTTACTCCTGTTGAAGATAGTGAGGTGCAGTTATAAGCTGAAAATGCCAGCAAGTGGATCTAAAATGAAGATTATTTTGTCTCACATGTTTTTTTGGTTATTTTTACTTTGATGAGACTTCTCTTGTCATTGGACTATATTCTTATATATCTATTATATATTATATATTATATATTCTTATGCTAATATTTTATCTTATAATATATAATATAATCTTTTTTTAACTGAAACAATTCCTTACAGTAATTATAACATTTTAGTGTCATCAGTACACAAACTGAAACCATGAACATCGACATGTGAAGTTCTGGTAATGTACGATAATGTTCCCTTTTGCAGTTGTGTGCTGAGTGTGCGGGCGTGTGAGTGTGTGACCTCCAACTGTGAGGAAGATGTTTAATTAGCCATGATGAGGTGTAGAAATAGCTCACAAGTGAAATGGGCTGGAATGTTCTCCATATCAGACATCATGGTGGTGGTGATAAAACACTCTGACGTCTTCGGTCATATTGACGTAAATCAGTCTAAATCCGTTTACCTGTGTTTCTCTCTTCTCTGCCTTTTTTCCCTCAGCCTTGTTACATACTGTAACTCCTAACTGCCTCTGCCTTTTTCTCACACTGTAACATCTTTTCTCTCTTTTCTTCGTCTTTCCTTCTCATTCACACATTGTTTGAGAAGTCACAGCACGAATCAAAGAGTGAGATATTGAAAGAGAGATCGGTGCTCACCAAATCTGGATGGATTTGACAAAACTGACAATGAAAGTAGAAATTCTCTTTATATACTAATAAATTTGGACCATGTATATACGTTTCCAAAGTAATGTAATGCCATCTGGATTACATTTTGTAACAACATAATGAGAATATGTTCTGTATATCTGCAATGTCACAAAATACTGATTTTATCTGCAAAACATTCAATAACAACAGATTTCATCTGCATTCTATCCACTCAGCATGTTATACATTTTCATTTAAAAAAGTCAACACTGCTGAAGCGCAAGAGAAAATGTGTTTTCCTAAATTTAAACAAAGTGTTTTGTTGTCTAAAGCGAACCGTCATTTGTTTGTCTACTATGTAATTTTGCCTTAGTTCTACACAATTTATTGTGAGTGAAGCGTTTGCATGAAAGAGGCAGCTGTAGATACTGAATGTCTACTATGTTTCCTCTGTTGATTGCACCAGAAGCAGGAAAGGATGTTTGGGTGCAGAGATGGTGGGAAGGAGGCTGGATAGATGGACAGGTTTTTACTTCGATCAACCCCTCACCTTGTCTGTCTGTCTCTACTTCAACACAGTGTCAAGAACAAGGGAGAGAGTGAGGGATCTGTAAGTCCTGACTGTCAGTAAATTCTTCCACATGCAAGGAACTTATTCCCACATAGAATGTAACACTTTTACAGTCTACTCCTGCTTTATTGACAGTATGTCATATACTGTAAGATCTAAAATTTCAGCCTTTTAAGTTTCACTCCAATGCTTTATTACATGTACAATATCTCTAACATAACACTGGAAAAATCTGCTCAGGTTTTTCTCACAGTTGCTATCTTAACTGCACATTCTGTAAATAAATCATAACATGATCATTATAAAACGATAAGTAAAACCTACTATTAATCCTGGTTTATGTCTAAGCAATATCAAGACATCAGTGGTTATTTGTCCCAGTGAAACTTGAAAATGCTCAGTGACACATAAACTGTCATTAATTCACAGTCACGGGTAAACTCCATAAACATAACACACTGTGTGTATGTGGGTTACTGATTACTCAACAGAAAGAAGTCAAACACACTCACAGAAACAGTGTGTGACAGGCAGTTGCTAAGATTTCAGAGGCGAGAACAGAGGAGCACAATCGGCAGATTCTTCCGGAAACTAATTAATCCACCTCACTCACACACACACACACACACACACTTTTCTATTAGCAGCCCTATATGCACACTGAGTCTAAAATTAGTACTCAGTCTGTCAAACAACAAACAGGCTACAGGGAGGAAGACATGCTGCCAAAAGGCTTATATGACTGACTGGCTGAGAGACATCAATGGGATGGATGCAGGTTGCCAACAACCCAACAACAATCGCTCCAAGAAATATCATCAAACCTTCAGAAGCTTTAAGTCTATTTCACAGACTTAAATCAATTAATTTGCTTTAGTTTGATTTCTCTGACAAAGCTGTTTATATAAGGTGTGAACGCACTACATTTCCCAAGAGTCATTTGTTTTACACAAGCAGAGATACATATGAAGAAGGAGTTATTTAAATTTAATTTAAGTTTATTCTAAGATGAATCACTAACTGCTAATGTCCTACAGCAGCTTTGGAAACACATATGATGTGAACAACATGAGAAGCCAGTTTCCCTCCTCTCATGTTGTTTGTTTCAGTAAACCTGTCAATAAAAGGCAAGAGCTGTGCAGGGAATCAGTGTGTGACACATGACTGAAATAAAGTATCAGCACAACCTAATGTTTTAAGGCACTCCATTTACATAAAACTTTATCTATTTTACTGCTTTCAATCCATTTCACTGCATGAACATTTAACTACTGATGCCGACCTCTTGAAAGCTTACATTTGCAGTTTAGAACATTCTCTGCTACTCAGTAATGTTTACTGGATAAAAAAAAAACAATTTTTTGGAATAAAAGGTTATTAGTTGTGTCTTTTTCTTTAGTTCTTATATTTAGGTTTCTTCATTCATTTTTTTATTCTATGAGATTCTATTATGTTTTTATTACGACTCTTTGTGTGACACGGTAGAAAAGATGTTGAAGTGACATTGCGCTGAATTGAAGAACTGTGAATGGTGATAATCATTCACAGTTGTCTCTTCTCTCACGTCAGGCTCGTTACTTGTTACTTTAACACTGACAGGGTTAAAGTGTTCGTTTCCACTGGGCTGCCCACTCAAGGCACTTTGGATAAAAGCTTTTACAGAATTGCATACATTACTTTCCTTTCACTAATGGCTTATGAAGTCACTTTTATCAGCATATCCACATCATGGTTCACACTTCAGCATAGAGCTCTATGTTTACTAAAGAAGCATTTTAAAACAGATGATATGATGTCATTGATGCATCAGTTTGCATGACCACAGGCTGATAATGTATTTCCTATCTCTAAGACTCAGAGGACTCGTGTGATGTAGTCGAGAACAATCAGTACAGAATGTTTTAGTAGCAGCCATGAGTGGAAATGCATTAAGATCTTCTGGATTGTTCTTCACTGCACTTCACTTTTTCTGCTGCTGTATCTTTGTTTCTTACTTGACTATTTGTGCCATTATGAGGAGGTTAGTTTAGGGATGTTTGCACCTTTATTGACAGATGTCTCATGCTAAAATATTCCGTTTTTGTGGTTGCTGTTTGATCCCTCCACCTCAGCTTCACTCGTGCTCCACCTCTTTTCATAAAGTTGGGTTTACTGTCTTTAGCCAACCTAATCTAGAAAATCTCAAGAGGTGGAACCAAAAAGCAATAGTTTATCTGTAGATTAGTTTAGCTGCAATATTAGTTGTAACATTTTAATATAATGGTTTAATGTTGCATTACTGTAACATTGGGATGAAAGCACAGTAAAAGGTGAGAGCGGAGGAAGCTAATTAAATGAAGCCTAGTGGTCTGCTACTGACTGAAATACATCAAAGTGGAAATGTTAGGTGTGTTAGGTGTGTATGAGGGAAGGTGAGCAAATGGTTGCTGGTTCAAACTCCAGCTACGACTGTAGAGTGGTTGGTATTACTGAACAGCTGCGGTACTAAAAAAAAAAAAAAAAGTAAAAGCCACGGTTGATTGTTGAACTTGTTTTTCTCAATTCCAGAACATCTGGAAAAAGTGACAAAATGCAGACATAATTTAGTATTCACTGCCACAGCGAGGGGCTTTTAACATCTCTCACAGGTGTACTTTTTCAGGGATTGAATAACTCATATAAATGAGTTGCAAATACATGGCGTGTGGGTGTTTCAGTATCCCTCATCCATATTCATAAGAGCTGCAACACTCGGGTTTATCCTTTTAAGGCGCTAAACTGACAACGCCAGCATACAGCACATAAAAACATCAAATGAAAAGGGTTTCATCTGGTTCATTCCAAGATGCTACTTATCCATTTTAGAGAGAAAAATGCTACCTGTTTTACAATAGACATTTCTAAAACACTGAGATTCTACTTTTAAAAATATATGTATTTTCTAAGTAAAAATGACTCTCAACTTAAACTGCCAATTTACTTTATAATGATAGTGCATATTATCTTATAAGGACAGTGATAACATTTTCCTTTGATTATTTTAACCGTTGATCTGGAAATCAACATTGAATCATGATAGGAGAGCATTTGGGGGCTGTGATTATTGTGATGAGACAAATATAATAATGTTACATCTCTTTACATCAAATAATACTATAAAATCTACAATGTTTATTTCCGCGAAAGACATATTCCACAAATCCATTCATTCATCATAGGTCAGAAAGGTCAATTATTGTTTCCACCACTCTTCCTGACACACAGACCATAATCTCCCTCTGATCCTCCTAATTGGTGTCACTTTCCTAGTTTAGTGTGCTAAACATTATCTGATGCAAAAGACAAGATATGGATGCTCAGTGCTTATTAGATTACCAGGACAGAAGGTATATTGATTAGCTATAATCATGATATAGGATGCTGAGTTAAAGTATTAATCTCTGGGCAGAAGAAGGCGGTGGACACAGCTGTAAAGGAACTGGAGCAATTTTATCATCATGCGCTTAAAAGATTAAATGCAAATGTCACAACAAATTGTCTCATGCTTCTTATCTTATCTAGAGTTCTTTTTTTAATCAAATCAACACCTTTTTAAAAATGTAGAAGAAAACTTGTCCTACTACATGTGCAGCTTGTTAAACACCAATAATGAAACATACCTGACCTGTTAATATAAAATAATCTCTTCAGCTCGGCCAGCTAAGTCTGCTAAATGTTATCTGATGCAAATGGAATCAGAGCGTAATACAATGGATATGGAGCCCAGTGCTGCTTATTAGATTACCAGGACACACAGTACATTGATTAGCTGTGATAATAATGGATAATGTTCAGTTTAAGTATTAATCCATAGCTACAGACACAACATGGCTGGAGCTCTGCACATACAGCTGTGGAAAAGTTTTTTTTTTCTTTTAACTAATATTTTGGTGCAGGCAAGGACAGTTGTAAAATTAAGTTTTTGAAAGTTTTAATATTTCTGTGTATTTTCTTCTTCTTAAAAGGGGCAAAACACCTCAGGGAATATATGTCTTGCATGCACGTCCCTGTGATACTTCCACTCAGAAGTCAGTTTGAGAAAAGTCTGAGAGTCCGTGACACTTGGCAATACTTAGCATTATCATTTAATTAAAAATGTGAGATGTTTGTTGTCATATCATTGCAAACTCAGTAGAGTAAATAAGCATAAGTGACATATTTAATCTCATACAGCCCTGTGGTTAAGTCACTTTAATGTTGACTGCATCATAGGTTTGCAAGGTGGGACTGTTTATTAGATTAGCAGGACTGAAGGAACATTGATTAGCAAGAACAATAATGGAGAAGATAGTGAATGTTAATAGGAGTAGAGAACTAATCCATAATTCATAGGAACCTGCACAATAGCAAGACCAGTACATTAATCTGTACAACATGAAGGAGTTGGAAATCAAAGGCAGCAAAGCTTTGTGTGCAATGCACATGTGCTTCAAACTGGTAGGATATTTTTTTGTTATAATAAAGTATTTAATAACACGTAGAAGTAACCAAAAATCTTTTATTCAAGCCTTCTTCTTCCTCTTATTAATGTGTGGCAAGAAGTGAAAACATTTTCTGTGAACTGAAAAGGTGATGGTTGGATCTTATGCTGTTGTGTTGCATTTCATGTTCTCTTCCAATTTGTCCGACAGGAAATCCCTGTGGTTTCCTTCAAGTAATTAACATCACAATTTATTGCTCTGGCTCCTTGCATGAATAATGTTAAAGCATGTGGGGATAGCTGTGTGTGTGCATGTCTACACTGTATCTGCATTAGTGTTCGAGTGTTACTTTGTGTATATACGGTACACGTGTAATTTTGTGTGTGTTAATCCCTAAATCAGAGGCTTATCAGCTCCTCCCTCCTTCCACTTCATTAGCATTATCCACCATTATTAACCTGTAGTACTCACTCTGTTGCTCTCTCACATGTGCACACACACACAAACAAGGCCTCACCGTACGAGCATGTTTATGTGTGCAGAGATCAAAGTCTGGTGTTATAGAGATGATCCCACAAGATCCAGACAGCAGCTGCCTTACCAAAAGTACAGTAGGCAAATTTAAAACCACACACAGCAAAACCTTCATGGAGTGATGTGCAAAGAATAACAGGCATTTCTGTTAAAATTGCAGTAATGTTGACTTTTGCACATTTCTGGGTAACTGACACTCTGCTGTTAAGTGTTGACAACATAAAGAACAAAAATCCTTAATGTGCTGCCCATGGATTATTTAATCTCCAGTTTAACATGTGCAGGACTTGCATTAAAATGAAAAAGAAAAATAATTTCTTCATAAAACAATCACAGTCACTGGAAGCTTTTGGCTTCTAAAAGTACACTTGTTCACGTATAATATCGGCACTTTGTGGTTAATCAAATCAAGCGCTCCCTATATTTACATTCAGACTGTGATTAAATAAAAAGAGAGATTAAATCAGTCTGACAGAATTGAAGAGTTCTAGTTTATTAAATACAAATGTAACTACTTCCATTTCAATCCAATACAATTTTTATAAAACTTATAATTTTATGCTTTTGTTGACTTTGTAGATTCACCTTTGTGGTGTTGTTGAATTGTATGTGATAAGGTGCTCTTAATATTTTGTTCATCATTATTTATTAGTAATTTCTTTATTTATATTAGGAAGTTGGATGCTGGGTAATGGGACATGGGTTTACTAAATTAGATGGATTATGATATATCAACATCTATGAATCAGCAACATATTATGGTAGTGAAAAGATAGAAAATTAACAGCACAATATGTCAGTGTTCTTACCTTGAAAAATATTTAAATATTTGTAATTAGTCATGTACAATCACCCAGCAGTGGATGCTAATTTGTTAGCATGGAGCATCAGGGTGAATAATGTACTGGGTACACATGGATGATTCTGGAGCCAACGTTCTCCCCCACAAAAGCAAACAAAAATGAGACACAACAACACAACCGCAGTTGTTTGTTTAATCCAGCAGAGTGTTTATCGTGCTGTCTGCCAACAAAAAGCCCCTGGACCTGACTTCACTTGGAATCAATGGGTGCCAGCATGGCTAATATATCAAACGTAGCCTCGTGCTACTGCACCTTGCACAGTTGTGTTCTCTGTCTGAAGTCTTTCCTGTCTGCTCAGGGAGGATGCAATTTGATTTTTGTCACCAGAAGCTGACTGATAGTTTGAACCCATCACCAAAGGCGAGCATCAACCTGCTCACTCCTCCTCATCCCTCTCTCTATCTCTGAATATCTTGTGACATTAATCCGTCCTTTATTTCTTTACTTCTCAGTCTATTTTCCCTCCATCCCTTTTTCTGAATGCCAACAATGTAGTGTTTCTTTCTTCATGTGACACCTGAGTACAACAAACTCATGAACACACACACACACTGTCAGGATCCGTGTGCCTGGCCTCGGTACATTAATGGAGATTCTGTCAGCGCCTCAGGATGGAATTACTGCCCCTTGCTGAGCCTTTACACTCACTGTGTATCACAAATACACACAAAGACTACAATACAAAGTCATACACACACACAATCTATACCTTCTTTCTGTCATTCCTTCTCATTCATATATTTTATATTTCTTCTGCAACTTACTCTTGACATTACATATATAAATATCCACATAGTTGGGCCTTGTTGCTATATATTTTTTTCTGATTGTCACCCATAAATAGGCAGATTTTTTTAAAGGAATAGATCTGTTTAAACAGATTTTTACCTTTTATACTCCAACAAAACCATGTGCAACAAAATGTTACTGTGGTTCCTGCTAAATTATAATGAACATGGTTCTATGGGAACAAAAAGAAGCCAGATAATGTTTGTAGTATAAGAGATTGAAAAGAAAATTTGAGAAAAATCACAAATAAGCTATTAAAGGTAAGTTTAAAAAGAAACAGTTAATAATCTGTTTATTATGGAGTTAATAAACAGATTGTCAATAAACAGAATGTTTGTACTAACATGGTATTCTTATGATTCAGATTTTTGTATTTTTACAATCCAATCTTGATCTGTATTAAAAACTTATTTCAATGAGGCCTATACATATGGTAACTAAAAACATCTACAGATGTACATAGTATACAGTAGATTAACATTAGTTAGCAATGTTTCATTCATATGATAAAATACACTTTATTTGTCATTGTAGGCATAAAACAAAATTATATTTGGTAATTCTCAGAGACCAGCAGCAATAGAAAACAAGATAAAAACTTGTTTAACTAAACAATGAGCCGCTGCGTCTGTACGCACCGCCATCTTGCCATCTATTAATTGCAAATTGGACAGAAAACACACACATACACATACACACACACACACACACACACACACTTCCTGCTCTCTTTCTTTCTCTCTTTCTGTCCTCATTTATCTCATGCGCCTCAAGCCATCTCTCTCACTCCTTCTACCACTTTCTCTGCATTCGTTCGCCTCATTCACTGACTTCAATTCAATCTCATTCGAGCCAAAGGTGTATTATTGGCATGAAAAACAAAAGCCTAGTGCCAAAAACAAAAACATCTTTCTCTTTCCTCCCTCGCTGACTCAAACAGCAGGCTAGAAATAATCTTTATCTCGTCTGTCTCTGCCAGATCTGTTTCCTGACTCAAACTTAAGTGTGTTTTGTTTGAATAAATCTCACATTCATCCTGTGGTTTATCATCTAAACCTGCAACATTCATAGTGACTTCTGCCCGCCCACAGTATTAAATTATATTCATACACTTAGTCCCTAACTATAAATCAACATTATCAGATTATCAATTTATGCAGCCAGAAAACTACAACAATCTTCTCTTGTTTCACATACTTATTGTGACAATGTAAGGAGGGACATGAAACTCATGAGTTACAGTACACCATTTCTCATACACACCTGGACATAGATAAACAGACACACACATTTGCCCGTCAAACAGTCCCACCATAACACACACACTCAAACACACCTCCTTGTTAAACCTGACCTACCTCAGTGAGGTGTGGGTTGGGGTTGAATCCACACTGGTTACACACGGTGGCCTTACACTGAGTGCAGGTGTTGTAGTTGGGTACAGCCGGTGGGTTGGAGAGCTCTGTGGTGGTGCACACTGGGCACAGTTTGCTGCTTGGCATGGGTGCGATCTGCGGCAACGAGTAGGGCGAAGTGGGTGTCACGCCACGATCAGGAGACACTGAGGGAGACCGGCCTGTCCTGGAGCCGCCTGAACTGCTGAAGTCAACTTGGAGGTTTCGACGGGAGGCGTGCTGACCGGGACTCTGACCTCCATGGCCTCCCATGCTAGACCCAGCTGAAGTGTGACCCATTCCATGGCCTGGCCCTGAGCCCTGCCCCATGCCAGGCCCCTGGCCAGACTGCATGTGTCGGGGGGAACTTGGACTGTCGTGAGTGGCCAAGCGGTAGGGCTCACCAGCTCTAGAACCTATTCCTCCACCAGTGCCTATGCCTGCACCTCTTCCACCTCCTCCCATTCCTCCTCCTATTCCTCCTCCCATCCCTCCTCCTCCCATTCCTCCTCCCATCCCTCCCATCCCTCCTCCCATTCCCCCCATTCCTCCCATCCCTCCTCCGATTCCTCCTCTTCCTATCCCTCCCATTCCTCCTCCTCCTATTCCACCCATTCCTCCTCCTCCATGGCCTCCTTGTTGCATGCCAGGCTTGGGGCTACCCATCTGACCCATCTGACCCCTAAAAGAGAGGGACAAAGCAGAAGAAAAGAGACCAACATCAAACCAGGTTACAACTTTCCAGTTGATGGTAAATTTTAAAGAAAACTAAGAGTCTATAATCATATATCAGCTCTGGGAGGCTGTACTAAAATGCTTAAGTCCCCTTCTAACATGCTTATAATAACAATGCTAATATGATAGTGTTAAGCAGGGATAACATCTACCATGTTCAACAATGCTAATTAGCACTAAACACAAAGTACAACTGAAATTGATGGGAATGTCATTAGTTTTGCAGGTATTTAGCCATGAAACAAAGTATTACATTTTGACCAGATGGTGGTCCTAAATTAAAGATCATACATACATTTTACAGTCTTTATTTCACGAAAAGTCAAGACAATAGTAGCACAGTCAGAAAAACACAGTTCTGGTAAGTATTCACTGCTGGAAGGCTGTAGGTAGGGTGCCGTGGACTGGGCTGCTTCAGCAGCAAGTAAACAGGCAGCAGAGCAGGAATCTGAACATTTCTCAGCCATGAGCAGAGACCAGGGAACAGACAGGCAGAACTCAGAGTCAGGGACAGAAGGTCGGTGGGTTTATCAGGGCAGAGACGAGGAGTGATAGTCAGAGACAAGCCAGTCAGGAACTAGGAGGGCAATCCAGAGATGAAGCCAAGACAGCTTAGCACAGTAGCATAGATCATCTGACAAGAGGGAGTGGACCGAGGCGGCTTATATACTGGCTTGATTGGAGATGATGACCAAACAGTCATCAAGATCTAAATTATCAAGAATAACTGGGACATTTTTTAAAGGAGATGTTGCTGATGGATTTATTTTTTGCTAACCCTCTCCCCCGAACTGTTCAATCACAACTGTACTGGGGGCAAATTGCATATGTACTGTGCGAGAGCTTGACAAGCCTTACAACAGTAACAAAGGGAGGGAAACTCTAACATTTGTTTTTGTCTCTTTAAAACAAAGATCCCAACAACAAAATGTTTTAATCACTGACAGTGACTTGTTGTTCTGACAAGTAAGTAACCAAACTGTTATGAATCCTTTCTGACCTAAAAATGTCTTGCAAAATAGTTTGAATTTCATTAATTTCTGAATGAAGTTTTAGTATTGGTAACCTTTCTGTTGCTAGGTCAGAGTAAATGTAATGATCAGCGTTGGCTGATGCCATCCCAGTATTTAATAGAAGAAATATCTTATTTTATCCCATGCATTATTGAATGAATGAACACTACAGGACAATACAGCCTGATAATTGTCACTGTATTCTAACAAATTAAATTATCTTCTCACTGCCAGAGAAACAGCAGCAGAAACAATATTAAAAACCAGCAAAATAATTACTGATTCATTCATTGGTAGCTGCTGAAAGCCATGGAAGGACCACCAAACATCCACAGGCATCAACAAATTAAAGTGGAGCATAACAGACTGCAACTAAGACAGAGCAGGAACACATACACACACACACACACACACACACACTTCCATTGTGTGTCAAAGGCAACATGCACACGAACACTTCAGGCAAGAGACACAAACATACACCTGAGGGGATGCAAATCAGTACAAAATTCTACCTGAGGACACTATGAAATTATTAAAAGAAGCTGAAGTTAACAATGAAATATTGTATATACTTTTTTTCTTTTTTCTCCATCAACTGACTTCTTGATGGAGTGACAAACGTGACAAACACAAATGTGTTTACAGCTAGTACTGTAACTGCTTTTGAAATTTCTTTTTGATAAAGATCAGAATATATGAACAACTTCATGCTGTTACTTTTCTATTGTGAGTATTTTAAAATGTATCCAACCTGACAATTTTTTGCAAAGATTTAATGCATCACAAATGAGCAAAACGTGTTGTGATGTGTAAAGGTGATACTGGTTCACTGACCATCCAGAGCAGTAGCAGCAGAGTCACAGCACAGAGTAAGGGAGTGAGATGTCTGTTCTCCTTCCTGCTCTTTGCTATAAACACATATAGCTGTTAGAGAGCAGCTACTCTCATGTATCCCTGAGTCTTGGTGCTTGTTTACAGCAGAAACTCCCCCACTCTCTGCCTGCTTAGCCTGCTCTCAGTGTGTCTCTCTCTGGATGGCAGGCGGGTTGCTTAGGTTCTGGCTTGTTCCCCCTCCGTCTGTGCCACAGCCTCATTGTCACACGCACACTCTAGAAGGCATATTCACTATATACTGAACTAAAAGGAGCTATGCTGCTTGTGTAGCGCATTTTCATCTGGAAAACAAAATAAAATACTTTTTTTTAAGACTCTTATAATCTGCAGGGGGTCACTCTTGCAATACACTAGGGAGCATGGTCAGCGCTGGCTGAAAAGGGAGGGAAGGAAAGTGCCAAGAAGCTGACATCTTTCATTGCCAACTTTTTCAGCTTTACCTAGAAGCAGTTACCTCAAGTGCTCAGCAGATGAAGTCAACACCTTTCTTTGCAACACCCTGAGTGACCCAGCAAGAGAGCAGGAGCTTGGCCACAACAAAGCCCTGATAAGCCCAGCACCCCCAACAACTGAGTTCAACATGGAAGTACCAAGCTGGAACAAGGTCCAGGAACAAGGTCTGGGGCAGCCTCTGCCCCAGAACTCAGCTGAGTATCATGCAGCTTGTATAAATGCTGTCTGAGACTTCTACGGCAACTGTGGAAGATTCTGAAAGTGGTCTGGCAAAGAGTTGTCAATCAGCAGAGGTGTGTCAAGGGTGTTTGGATCCCCAAGGAGAACTCCAAAAACATCAAGCAGTTTTGATCTCACTACTTGGCCCAGAAGGTAAGATATTTTTCAGCATCTTGTCCCAATGGCTGAAAAGGTTCCCTCTAAAAAACAATTATATTGACATGTCAATACAGAGAGTTGTGATCTCTGGAACATCTAGCTGCTTAGAGCATACAGGGGCAATCACGTAGCTCCTAAGAGAAGCAAAGGAAGGCAAGGGTGACCTGGTGGTCCTGTGGTTGGACATTGCCAATGACTACAGGTCCATACCACACAAGTTGGTTGAAGAGGCTCCTTGAAGACACCATGTTCCCAGCAAGATCAATGACCTCATTCTGGATTAATACAATAACTTCCACATGAGAGTTACTTGTGTCTACAGCATCTGAGTGACATAGGTTTGAGAAGGGAATCATGACTGGCTGTACCATCTCAGTCATCCTTTTTGCCCTCACTGTGAATATGGTGGTCAAGTCAGCAGAGATGGAGTGCCGCAGACCTCTGACAAAGATCAGTGTGTGGCAGCCATCAATCATAGCTTACACAGATGATCTGACTGTCGCAACATCATCAGTCTCTGGCAGCAGGTGGATCTTAGAAGGACTTGAGAAGTTCTTTTTGTGGGCAAGGATGCACTTTAAACCATTAAAGTCAAGGTCTCTTGTGCTGAAGAAAGGAAAGTAGTGGACAAGTTCTGCTTCACAATATCGGTACCCACCACCCCTACATTGTCAGAACAGCGAGTCAAGAGCTTGGGGAAACTCTTTGACTCCCGCCTGTAGGACAATGTTTCCATCCAGCAGAAACCAAAACCAGTGGAGACCTTGAGGCCTGGCCTGACAAATATGGATTGCCAGGTCATTTCAAGGCTGTAGTATACCAGCAAGGTTTTATGGCCCCTGCAACTATATTATGTCTCTGGGTCAACTGTGGAAACCTTGGAGAAGAAGATAAACAGCTATCTGCAAAAGTGGCTTGGCCTGCCAATGACCTTAAGCAGTGCTGCTGTGTACAGGTCCACCAACACAAGTAAGAATTTGTGGTGACACAAACAAGAGAAGCCATGTAATACTCCAGGGACGCCAAAAGTAGCAGCAGCTTGCATTGAGGTACCACTGGTGCCATGACCAGGTGCTCAAGGCAATTGCAGGAACAGTAACCACAACCAACCAGTCCAATAAACACCACCCCAGAAATAAAACCATAACCTTTTCTCATAGCTGGAGAGAAGCCCTGTTCACTACTTCAGACACAACCACACCTACTTTCCACAGCCTCAAACTGGCAGCTGAGAGTGGAGTTCCATGATCATATTACACATACAACACTCCGCCCAAACATGACCATCTTCTTCAACACATGGAGGAGGCTCTTGAGAGGAAACTTGCCAAATACCAGGACCCAGTGGAGCAGTGCAGAAGCAGAGGCTGGCGGGCTCTCTGTGAACCAATTGAAGTGGGCTGCCAGGGGTGTGCAGGGCATTCACTCTGAAAAGCTCTGACTAGGCTTGGAATCACCAGAGCAGCAAAGAGGGGGGCCATATGTTCTATCACTGAAACCACAGAGACAGCCACCAGGTGGCTTTGGATAAAAAGGGCAGGCCCATGGCTTGTTGCTGCTAGGATGCAAGCTGGGACTTGATGAAAGGCACGGAACCCCCTTTGACCTAAGGAGCATCACTGATGATGCATCCCAGTGCATCCAAGAGATGTATCTTGCAGCCTATTCAATTAACTATTGGTTAAAGTTGAACTGCAGCCCCAGTTTTGAAGTCACAGACCTATATGACCTTTTAAGGTGTTACAACAACAACACATTACTTCCAGATTTGATGCTGAGGGGAAAGAAAGTTTAGGCTTCAGGAAAACCTATACATATGTCGTTTAAAGCATTTGAACAACCAATGCTGTCACTTTTCTGGGGATGACAGTCACCATTCTATTCTATTCTATTCTATTCTATTCTATTCTATTCTATTCTATTTCATATTATTATCTGTGCTGTCATTGATTTAATGAGTCTAGGTCCGATGTATTAGCAACTATAAATGGTTAGTGCACACAGAAATTGGAAATGTTGATTTACTGAGACTGAAACACAATGGAGACTGAAAAATGTTCCAGTCTGCTTCTCCTTTCACTAAAAGGTTTTCTTCTTGTTGACAGTCTGGCCACGACAAAATCTCTCTGTCTCACTTTTTCTGCCTTCCTATTTTCTCGTCTTTTTCTCTACAAACTTTTTTTCCTTTCTTCATCACAAACCCCTTCTTTTTGCTCAATCTCTCCTCTCTTCATTGTCTCTCTGTCTCACTCTCTATTATCTTTTCAGCCAACGCTGACCATGCTCCCCCAGTGTTTGTTTTTCTTTGTAGAGTTCCTTCCTTTTCAACAATTTCATTTCTGCTCTTGAAAGGGAAGATCACCTTCAGTAACCTCTTTCTTATACCAAGTCTCCCAGTCAAAAAATGCCTTTGCAAGTTCTGAACTGGCACAGGCAAAAATTTGATCTTTGCAACATTACTACTCACATAATTGCAGTTTAGGAGCCTTGTAGGTAAAAATCTTTTTACTTTACAAATCTTGAAAAGATGAATATGAGAGAGAAACAGAAAATGGAATATAAAATATTAAGAAAAAATTGAGAGAGAATGGACGAAACAAAGAAGAAACACAGCTGGAGATACTTGTTTTCCAGAAAATACCATCTCTAATTGTGAGAAACTGAGGCTAACGTAGATGACAACACAACAAATAGGAACAGTCCTTCTCTTGGTGTGTTTACACATTTCGCCTCTGTGTTGCACTGGGGACATTTATCACTGTCACGCCCAGACTTTAATGATCCAATACACATGCTTGTTCAGTCAAAGTGATTTCACCCACTCCCATTATAACCTTCAATGTACTGTCTGATTGAGGAAGAGAGGGACAAAGTTGGTCAGGTGCAGACTAACAGAGAGAGGGGAAGAGATAGAGAGAAAGAGAAATGGGGAGAGGATGTCACATGTCGTACTCTGATCTCCACACTAAGATTTAAGTTGTAATATTGTCTAAAAAAGTCTACAGCTATAGTGGACATTTTAGGACTTCTCAGACTCTGACTGCCAGGCTCAGCTCTACATTCAGTCTTGCTTTGTCGAGTTTAGTTTGATATCCGTCACTCTTTAATTTTGATTTCTTTGGAGTTGATCAAGTGGGGTTTTTTTGTTGTTTTTTTTTTTTACCTAGGACCATCAAACATATTTAAAACACATTTCTGTTAGCGGCTGTTACAAAAATTGGGATTATGCTGTGATTAGATACCCTAGAATCATACTGAGTGTGTGCCCCTTTTCTTTTGACATGTCATGTTGAAGGTTTCTGTTTTGTTCTGCAACTTGCATAGATAGTCACACAAGCTAAGATTAATGGTGGGAGGCCAGCATACATATGTTAGAGGGAGTCAGAAAGGAATAAAGGGTCAAGAGACAGGTCAGGATGGTGTCATCTTGATTTAAGTATCTTAGGCTGGCCATTAATTAGAAGACTGAGAAAATGTGTGACGATATCTGTGGGATGTGTCTGTAAATAATAGTAGAAGGCTGAAACGCCCAGTTGTAAGGTATATAACCAAATTGTTAGTGCTCCTAGAGGAGCCTTTTCTCTGTAACCCTTCTTGTATGTTGCATTGTAAAAACATTCCTTCTTGTACAAGAAAATAAATTCAACTTAAACTTCGATTCTTCGTTTAAAGGTCATTTAGAAAAAAATCCTTGTCACAGTGGCCTTGTAGTGAGAAGTCAGATGAGCTCATTTCTGCCAAACCTCAGGACAGTCAGATGATTGATACTAGATGCTACTTTTACAGCTGGTAGATTTATGAGTTTAAGATTAAAATATCGAGATACAAAGTACAGCTGATGTAGACAGCTTCTTTTTGCAAGTATTGTAATTTAGGAATCCATACTTTCATCTATGACACAGTGATTTTTACACACAATGCTTCACAACAATTAGGCTTCAGAGAAGGACGGTTGTGACTCAGGAGGTAGAGCGAGTCATCTACTAATAACAGAGACAGCACTTTGATCCCCAGCTTCTCCTATCTACAAGTGTAAGTGTCCTTGGGCATAATGAGTAAGACACTGACCCCCAAATTGCTCCCAATGATCAGGCCGCACTTGTAGAGCGCTATATAAATGCAGCCATTAACATTAAAGTTAATACATTTTGAGATAAAGTTAATATATTGTATTCTTTGCTTAAAAGAAGAGCACTATACTGAAGCTGACTACCTGCTACAAGGAAGGACATGGATTATTTTGTTTTCATGTTATCATCACTTTATGGGATGACCAATGAACCAGTCTTCAAACAATGGTTAGTTATTAGATATGATCTTGTGCTGAGGAGGAAGAGGCTAACTGCAGTCTGTTGACTGACTGCAGCTTTTCCATTTGCAATCCTAGAAAATCCCCAGAGGAGGTGCTTTCACTTTTTAATCGATCTCAGCCTTAGTATCCTTCTCTTCTAGTTGATGCGCAGAGCAAACAAAGGTTTAGGTAAGATTTACCTGATCATGTTCCCCCTAGAGTACACTCCTTATCCAACATCTGGACATACAGCAAAACAAGTCTATTTGGGATATTGGTGGACCCAAACTAAACATCTATTTCCTCCTCCTCCTTCATTCCTCCTTTGCCTCTGTTTCTTCCCACTCTGGGTTGTTGACTCAATTGCTTTTGTATGGCCCATTTATTTCAATCTGCCTCCATCTCTGCCCCTTATCTCTCCTTCCTACCTGCGATTATTTGTTGTCCCTTCTTCTTTTCCTCTGTTCTCTCTTTTTCCTTTGCCTCACTTGGAAGGTCAGCAGACTAGCAAGCTTGTTGCCACCAGAGTTACCTTAGCTAGTTTAGACTTGTTTAGCTTTTACAAATTAACAATGCATTGGCTTCCAAGGACAAGCTAGGACAATCTCTAAGTTTCTGTTAAACATTTCGTAGACAGGAAAACTGTGATTCAACAACTTTTAATCTGCCTCCTTTCTCTCCTCCTTGTCTTTTTTCATTTCCTTTGCTTAGCCCCACTTTTCATCTATATTAATAAATAGCTATTTAACAAGAATACAAAAGAAGGCACTTTAAACATGACATTACATGTACAAATATTTTCACTCACTTACATAACATTCGTGTTCTTGGAAGGTCAGCAGGCTAGCTAACTACAACATGACTAAGTAGGACTTCAAACAAGAGCAAGGTTAAAATTGACAATTTAAAAAGATACAGTATTGGTTTGGCTAGCACGTTGATAGGCCAATGGAGTGCTAGTTTACGTGTTTCTGGGTTTAACATTTTTAGACAAGAAAACCTTAACAACAATGGATTATTCATGCTTCCACAGAGGCTCAGCTGCTTTCAAAAAATGTTTGTAGAGCTAAAGTCCCATTATGCTCTTTCCCTTCCTACCTTAAGCCGGTTGCAGGATTGAGACTTTTCTCTCTCTGCTAACCTTCAGTGACCTTCCCACTTGACTCACAACAGCAGAGTCACTCACAAACTGAGGCAGGAAACCCATCTTCTAAACAAGTACATCAGGAGGTCACTTTCTGAATCATATCTCATATCTCTGTTCACTCAGACCGTGCTTACCTCTGTCCTTAGCGCTTCACTTTGTGGTCACAGATTTCCAAGTTCCTTTTCTATTGTTGAGTGTTATAATGTTAGTGACACTGATACTACTGGATATTCTGCTGCTACAGTTAGTGAAAGTATCTTTAAATTGTTAGGTAAATGTCTGAATATTAAAACATGTCAAGCCTACCCATCATCAACACAATCCACTGGTTTCACCAGACATAGAGAGCTGATAGATTTGCCAGCTTATGTTCTTTTCCCCTCTTCGCTCATCTGACAGATGATTCAACACAACACAAGCATACCCTGCTAATGGCTGTTACTATGGGCACTGGGTCTATTGGGTACACACAAACATATACTGAATACATGTACAAGTGGAGGAAATGAATGCACATAAATTTAAGCACACATATGCACATATTTTGCATATATATTGAATGAAAAATAGAGATTTATTTATTCCCATGGGGAAACTGGGCCCTTGCAGTGGCAAATTATAAGAGGAAAACTCATGAAAGTGAGAAACAGAAGCAAGAGAACAAAGAAAATATGCACACATGCCCACGCACACATATTCTCACTAGTGCCTGTCACTCTTTTAAGGAGTGAGTGGGCAGCTCAGCAGGCTATTTTCTGTGTGATAAAGGCAGAGTAAGTATATACCACACCGTGTGTTTTTGCCCTATATATGAAAGTGGGAGGAAGATAAGGGAAGGAGTCAGACGTCTGTCATGTTATTGTGAAGTTGTAGGGCTTGAATTGACATTTAATCTGGATACACCAGGTTATTTTACTGATTTTCATACCACCAAGGTGGAAATCAATGAAATCAGGCTCTCAGTAAAAATCTACATGTCAGCCTCAGTTCTTTGTGGCACAATTGGACACATCTAATCATATAGGAGGTGGTGATGCCCTACTTTCTCTCTTCTAACAGAATAGTTTGTCAATCTCTTACTGAATAATGGCTGGTCAGTGATACATTTAATATCAATGTTAAAACAGTTATATTCTGTAATTATAAACTGTAAAAATGTTCTTTCAGGGAAGACAATTTTCTCAATAAACAGTTATCTCAAATGACTGACTACCTAATTTGTCAACAATTCAACTGACATGCTAAATGTAACATCAAGTATGTTATTCTTCATTGAAAGGCAAAGAATGAACACCAAAAACAGCAATACTGATAAAACTTACACTGATACTATAATCCCAAGTATGTCACTTTGGTGTTTGATTCATCCTGCTTAAGCTAACGTTACATAACAGCAGTGCCTGTTGTACACATTCAAGCTCAAAAGTACATAATCTCTTCTTTGACTTTTGGTGGAGATAACACTGTGGAATTTGTCATTAAATGGAAAAAGAACAAGATGAAAACATGACTAAGGGTCGGGTCTTGCTTGGAAAAAAAAGTTCACGACATGGTGTCCGACCATGTCGAAAGGCAAATAAGTTTTTGCAACTGTTCCGAACAGTCAAATTCGAAAGCTGGGTGAAAAGCTTGCCATAAATTGGAGGTGAGACACAATAATCATTTAAATAATAAGAGTTTTAACATAATAACAGGATTAACAGTCTCAAAGGCATTCAAAGTGTTTCACCTGGTTGTTCACATGAGCCACAAATTGTTGTGAAAAGAATGAAAAAAGCTTGAAAGAGAAGTTCACACTCTACTTACTGTCTGACCTTCACACAACTGTCCAGTCACTGCATGAATTGGGTGTGAATGTCAGACTGTCAGTTTCTGAAAGTTACAAAAAACTGTCAAACATAGTAACCAACTCTGATGTCAGAAAGGTTTAGGGGTAGGGGCATTTCTGAAGGTGTTCAACTATCAACTATGAGAAGTTTTGTTGGAGTATGCTGGTAGCTTGAGGCTATTCTTAGCCATAGCTGTAGTTTGAGCGAAATGCTAATGTTTAGCAGATATAATGTTTGCAATTATCACCATCTTAGTTTAGCGTGTTACCATGGTAACATTTGCTAATCAACATATGTACAGTGGAGGCTGATGGGAATGTCATGTACAGTAAAATTCTGACTAAATGATGACCTGATGACATTAGATGAAAAGACAGGATTAACGAAATCATTTATTTTCTTCTTCAATTTATCCTGATGGGGACATGTGTGTACATATGGGTGTGCTACACAAGAAGATGAAATATAATATCATCTGTTTTGTGAGAGAAGAGACTGTCCTGTTTAATGTTTAAAATCAAGTCATTCACAGCGTGAGTACTTTCAAGATCAACCTGCTTTGCTACTTAAAGCATATCTATTCACTATTATGAAACTCTTACAGTGCTAATTATGGCATCAAAATTGCTTAGAGCTTGACCATGTTTAAGATTTCGGATTTTCTCAAAAAGCTTTCATATCATGGATGAATGATGGTATTTATCACTTGATGCACTTTACATTAGTAGCAGTAATGTGACATTCGAGAGCAAGACTTATACAAAGAGGTTAATGGATCCAAATAAATAAAGTTTGCTGCCATATCCTGACTCTGCAGACAGAGCAACCCATTATTACAGCATGTAAGCATGTTAAGATGAAGCTTTGTTATGTAATCAGAGAGTGGCGACTCTTCAGCACAGCTGTGCCATTCCCTGTAATACTCCACACATTAACACAAGCACACAGACACACACACACACACACACACACACACATACACACACACACGCACGCACACACACACACATACAGACTTGGAGGCATGTGTTTTAATATGATCATGATCGTCATTTATGCACATGTACAACATGAGAACATACACACATACACATCTACACACATACTGTACTAACAGCACGTGTACTGACAGCAGTTAGGCAATGTACTATAAGAAGCTTTACTACAAATGACTTTATATGATCCCACATGGTGCTCAGTAAAGGCCACAGACATGGACCTGAATAGAGGCATATCCTACAAGGCTAAATAATGAATTTTGTTCCAAAATGTGGAAGTGACAGTTTCCCAAAAACTGATTCCTACTCTCTTTAAATGGCCTCTAGCCCAAAAACAGAAGAGTAGTGGATAGAGGATGCTGGCTAACTCAAGATGTAGTTGACCAACCCACCTTTACAGACTTGATTGTTTGAATAAGAAATGTCAGTTGGTGTCCAATTACAGATATGAAGCAGTATAGAAATGAATTATTCATATATCAGCTATAGTACGGTTCAGTCAACTTCAAATGAAGGTGGCCCCTTGGCAGTGGATGTTCAGTTGATTTTAAAAGAGACAATATATTTCCTCTATATATCTCCTCCACATATGTACTTAATTCCTCCCTATGTTTTAATTGGTAGGAATAATATTGTAATTTTACAGAAAATTGTGAAAAGCAAAAGAAAATGTCATCAGAGCCACCACAGCTACTGAAATTCCTCACTGAAATTATATCCAGTGTGTGGCAGTGCAGCCTCATCACACCAGCTGCTTGATGGTCGCTGTTTGATTTACAGCCAGAGAGACTGGAGACCAACACTTACAGCACTAACTGTGTTCTACAGTACCCAGGTGCTTGTTTATGCACCGATATGTGTTACAGTACGCACACATGCATGCTTACTGTATTTTGCAGCAGTGATACTAGCCAGCTATTCATATCTTTAGCCAATATCTTTGTAACCCTCTGATGCCCTCACAGCAGATGGCAGCTATAGATGACAGCTATTGTTCTGCCATTTAACTGTTGTGTGTGCAAACAGTGCATGTGTGTTGCTTTCGTTGATATATGTGTTAATGTACAAGCAGAGAGTGTACACAGTGTGTGTCTTGGCTAATGTCATGCATGCGTGTTTCTCTCTGTGCAAAATCGGTCTCCAACAGATGTGCTCTTCCACATGAACTGAGTGATGAAATGACATCAAAATGCACACACACACACACACACCTGGCTACATTTACCTCTCAGTGTGAGAGCAGGCTTGCAGTGTTTTCAGCATTTAGAGATGCCATCAATGCCACAGTGTGTAATACACCGTTCATTATGAACCATACAAACACACACACACACACACACACACACCTGCCTGCACCTATGTGCAGCGCTTGCGATCACAATTTGCACACACAAAAACATGGTCTAACCTCTCTTTCTCTCTCTCTCACTCTCTCTCTCTTAACACACACACACGGGGCAGACAATGATTGAGATGTTGCCTCATCAACTCATCTCCTAGTCAAATCAAGTCCCCATGAAAGAACAGGCTGAAAACCAAATTGGGTTTTGAAAATTATATTTGTCTGACTATGACTGAATGACTTTTTAGCTTACTGTCTCTTTGACAGGCTGACCGGCTGGCTACATGACTCACCAACCTTCTTGTTGACAGGCTTAGTATAGTACTTGATTTGTCTGATACTGTCTGCTGTGTGATTGGCCAGTTTATTGACTGATTGATTGGCTAGCAGAATGACTGTGAGCTCAATGGCCAATGGGCAGAGTGGCTAACTAGCTTAATTAGAATTAACAGGCTACATGACCATTTCAAAATGTGACTGTCTAATTGGCTGCTGTTCTTTTGGTTGCCTATAAGTGGCTATAGCCTCAACTGACTATATGAAAGGCTGACTGACTAACTGGTGAATTGACAGAGGTTCTAACCAGCCAGAAGATTACTTACTAACTGACTGACCACCTTGCTAGTTGACTAGCTTACAAAATAGCTTGCTAAAATAATTTCCTACAATTCAAAGGCTGTATGTGCTGCTAAATGATTTTATACTGCCAGAGTCAGATAGGAACAGTGATTTTCACATTTAAAATTGTGCATTCACACGGATGTGCTGTAGGTCTGGGATGTGTTTAGTTTCAATGCAAGGGAAACAAATAAACTAGCTCATCATCTCACACATATAGCATACATGCACCACACAGATAGAAGACATAGTAAGAGGTATAATTTGCACAGAAGTTCAACTGCCGGACACAAGATGTCTCCAGCTTCACTGTAAAGTCCATTCTCATTGTTGGGACACTGGAGGCTGCAAGTTTGCACATCACACTTTTGTAAGTTGAAGCTCAAACATCCGAGTGGAGGAACACTTAAGAAAAACATGTTTTTGAGTGGAGGGGGACTTTAAGTAACAAGCTAGCTAATCAGCTTTACTAACTGCCAACACTGCTAACTATTGAACTGATTGATTAGTTGCTGACTGACCATCCTTAGCCTGTGATTGGTTAGCATGCTGACTGCCTGCTAACGGCTCACTGATGATTTACAGCACAGACTGGATAATTTGCTTCGTGACTGGCTGCCTGTCTGACTGTCTGACTGGTTTTCTAAATACCTGACTGGCTGACTAACTACAGGCACTGCCTCGGTCAGCTTAGGCTGAGAAATGAAAGCAGCCAAATTCTGACAAATGAAGGCTGGTGTGGAAATGATCAAAGGGAAAAGCTGTGAGATGCAGGAGAGAGGAGAGGAGAGAGGCAAGGTCTCCGAGAAGAATTACCCTGCTTAGCATGCTGCTCCACACTTGGAAACCTTTCCCTCACTCTCTCTTTCTCTCGTCTCATACATCCTCACATTTCCACATTAATACATATTTATTGCCTGCAGACACACACACACAAATGGAAATCCATTTCAAGGTGTTTCCCCTCTTTCTGTACTTGCTCACTGAATTCAATCAGACTCTACCACATGATACATCGATATCTACCGATCTGGAGGCTCATCTGTATTTGAGTTGACTAGTGTTGAGATTGAATTGGTTCATAAAACATCATGTCATGGGAAGATAAACACAAAGAACAGCAAATAAAAGACTAGATATGAAAACACAACCTTAAATATAAAAAAAAAACAAGGACAGATGTCTCTTTCACATTCCAGATGGTATATACAGTCATTTGTCACAAGCAACCTTCAGGCATCTGTCTAAACATAGCAGAGACATCAAAATGGATTTGATATCAGAATGGAAAAGTACATATCAAACTGACTTTAACACGCCACGTTTTTTCATATTTTGTAATATGAAGAAGCCAGTATACCAGCAGGGGATCGAAGTAGTTTTCCTCTCACTCCAGAGTTAACTTTTAAAATGCCCCTTGACCATTTCCTCTGCACTTTAATTGAAATTCCTATCAGTGCTGCGTCGCCTCAGGGGGAGAGGTGAAAAAATACATTAAATGGAGGAGAGTAAAATCCAAAGGCAGAGGATGGGCGGTGTAGGTGTAAACAGAGAGGGATGCACAAGTCTGAAGAGTCTTCAGAAAAAAATAAACAGGCTGCTATGATGCTGTCAGTTTGAACTGAATAAACTTCAACAGTGGCACTGTGAGTAAAATAAAGATGCAAATATATGCATTTAGAAGTTTGTGTGTGTGTTTGTCTAAGATGATACAGGTATGGTTAAATTAGGTTAAGACAAGTAAGAGTTTCTTTAACTTTAGGAATGTGAAATATTTCAGAGTAATGAGGAATATAGGAATGTAGAAGGAATGTAGGGGTGCTGTAGTTAAAGAAGGGATTTAAATCTAATCCTTCAGATATGATTGAACTGATGATTAAATCAAACTGATTGGATCACTCCCTAAAGTGGGCAGGGTTCAGTAAACACAAAGTGAAGGAGCTGTAGAGGACTGTTGGCCACCACCCACATGTCCCTCATCCTTTTTGATAGATCAATCCATGCCCTTTTGAACATAATTTTTAAAATGTAAAAAAAAAAACAGCATTTGGGTAAATGTCCCAACAGTCACCTCCCACATGATTTTGCTCAGCTAGCTACTATGAAGAGTTAGTCATCAAGTGTGGTTTTATATGATGGGTGGGGTTATTTAATTGCTTGTTGCTGGATTAGAACATGTATTTTTCAATTCACTGTGTCTTTAAGGTAGGGTTCAAGGATTAGGTATGGGTTAAAGTTAGGTTTAGTTAAAGTTAGGTTAGATTAAAGTTAGGTCCCATGGTTATAAAGTTATGTTTAAATTATGGTTAAAATTAGGATTAGGGCACAGGGGATGTATTTGATTGATGAGTCCTTAGACATATGACTCTATGAATGGAGGAAAGTCCTGCACATTGTCTCACTTAGTGATGGTGTATTTACTTGAAATATTTCACTTTAAACAATTGTCTTCAGGTATATGAAGTACAAGCATCACAATTACTCAAAGTAAAGTATCCAATCAGAAAATATCTTTACTTGAAATTTTATAAAACATAGAACATAACATATATTTTAAGTTATCCTCAAAAATACAAAAGTCAAAAAATTGTTCAAACACACTCACACTCTAATTTTTGATATCTTTTATAATTTGGAAACTATTGATACACTATTCTTTTTCTCTGTCCATGTCTCTTTCTTTCTCTTGTCCCCATGTTGAACACTCCCCACTTTGCCCCTCTCTGTCTTTCTCTTCCAATTTACAGTTGCTGCCCTCACTCTCCTTTGCCCAATCTCCCCTCTCCTCTCCTTTCTCTCACTATAATCTTTGTTTACAGAGCAGCTTGTTTAGCCTAAATAAGAGTCATTTTATAATCACTCTCATTAAGTCAACCAACAGGCCCACGAGGGAATCAACAAACACAAAGGCAGCATTGTGTTGCGGGTAAGTGAGCGAATAGCAGGAACAACATATTTCCACTTCACAAAATCAGAGACACACATAAGTGCAACAACAACTACTGTCAAGTTTGATCAAAAATACATGAAACAGACTGAAGTCAGAATGTGGAGTTCTGTTAAGAGTTCAGTCTTATCTTACAGACACATAGAGACGCAAACAAGGGCAGAAACACTACATTAAATGATTATATCTGCAGCTACTTCAAATCCCTGATGGTCACAAGAAGCATTTGTGGATTTTTTTTTTTTTTACAGAAAATCCAGCAGTTACCATTTTACATGTCACTTTGAAAGTAATATAAGTGTCCAAGTCCCATGCAGTCCAAAAATGCCACATAGTAGTTGGAAACATTGGTCTCAAAAACTACAATACAAATTAAAAACACAAAAAATGGAAACATATGACCAAAACCACTCTGTAACTTTTCCTCTTCGTACTAAGACGTAACACTGATAATCAGAATCTGTTTATGTGAGATGATGTACATTGGTACAAAGTACATATGCACATACACAAGTATACAGAGTATTGCAGTATAAGTAAATATAACCAGTGCCTAGTGTATGTACTATTAATGGTTGATTTTATCCCCCAGGACATCTGTAGACATTATGTACATTTTCCCATTAAGGAGAAACAAGTAGAACAATCCTGTTCCCTAGAAATTACATTAATATGTAATTTGTGTTTTAAACATTATGTTCTGTAGGAAAGCATAATTTCTGACTGAATTAAGTTCCCTGACAACACTATGACTTTTATGTATGGCCCGCAAGTTTTAGAGAGGTTGTTGGTGTGGATGATGGGTGTAAATATTGCAACAACAAAAGCACTTTGGTTAAGGTTAGGGACAGATTGTGATTTTGGTTAAATACTAATTAATAAACACCCCATTTATGAGTTCTATGAGTTGTTAAAATATAGCTATGAAAAAATGAATCATGTTTCAGTTGCTATGCAGGAATATATTGCAAGAATAAATTAAATATGTTGTCAGTGAACATTTTGCTGATATGTTTAGTCACAACTTTGCAAATTGGCAAATTTTAATTAACAAAATGTTCTTATTATGTTATTAAACTCTCTGCATAACTTGTTATAACTCTCCAACAAAGAGCTCAATGTACTTTACAAAACTAATTCTGCTGAGCAAAAAAAAAATTGTGACCTCCATTTAAAACTCTATTGTTGAGGAAGGTGAAGCTTAGCTTTATACTTTGTGAGTTTCTAACAAATTCAAGAATATGGCAAACTCCTCTGGATTATGATAAAACTAGACAATAACATCATGCTATGAAAATGACATTTGACGTGGTCATTTCAGTCAGCAATTCAAACTGCTCTGTGTATTATGTTGAACAGCCAGTAATTTGACATCAGAGAAGTAAATGAAAAGAAAGGTTAAACTATTCCTCAAAATATTTGACTAAATTGCTTTTGTTACTTTATCACAAATGATGTTGGTAATTAATTAGTCTCCAATCACACAGGACAGACCTTGGTGGCTTGAAAAAACAAAGTGCATACGTCATACGCACTGTAGCCCAAATGAGACTGCATTTAAGAGAAAACCATTCAAACTGTCACTGTCAAGTCCAACAGGTAACAGCAAGGAGCTATTAAATCATTAATTATGTAAACATCAATCATTACTGATGTAGTTCAATTTAAAGTAACTTTGGAAGTAGTTTTAATGTAGTTATTTGGATACTCAGCAAGTCAGTTGTTTCCATGGCAACCATACCCTCCATCACATTTTCATTGCTCTCAGATTTAATTTGTGTACAAATGTTTTTGTTAATATTTTAATGTTTTAAGATACTTTTAGACTATTTTTTTAATGCACTTTGTTTTTTTGTACATCTGACAATAGTACATTTCTGTTTTCTCCTCCCGCCTCGCTTTTAAATTTTATTTTCCCCAACCAGCCATGTTTTTGCTCCTCTAGCAGTAGCAGGCTATTTCATGCTGTGTGTGTAATAAAAGGATTAATTTGTGCTGCTGAGACTGAGAATGGGCAGTAAATGGGACAGAGGGATATAAATAGAGACTACCTCACTCAACATTTTCTATATCCTGACAGAGAATGCTGCAAAAGAATAAAAAATTTTAAAAAAGCAAAATTCTCCACAATCATCATCATCACCATCATCATCATCATTATCGTTGCTGTGTTCCTGATCATGGATCTTTACTATGACTTGGTCATGGGGGGTTTTCTGTTCATGTGTTACAACTCTGTTTCTTACTTGTTGTCACTGTCTGACTATGTAAATCTGAATATAGTAGAATGATGACTGTGTGCTGACATGTTGGAAACATGTAGTAACATGATGTGTATATACTGACTCAGTATACATACAAGGACATCAGATGAAGTATGCTCAGTTGTCACATTACTTAACTCTCACTTAAGATGCAGTTGAAAGCTCTGTAAAAAGTTAGTAAGTGGACCTTTAGTTAAGATTATTTTGTAAAATTTTGTCCAAGGTCAATAATGATCTTGAATGCTGTATTTTTTCAGTTTGATTGGGTATATGATGTTGTTTATTTTATTCATATTATACCTTAATTTAATGCTTGCAAACAGTATGTTCATGTGCTCATGTAGCAAAGAAGTAATTGCTCCAAAGAATTATACTCACATATAGCTGTTGTATGTACTGGGGTGTGCCCAAATACAAATATGTTATTGGCCAACACAAATAGTGGGTTTTTGTTTCATGAAAATATTTTTTAAATTATTTGTTTTCAGGAAGAAAAAAAAACGTCACATTGGTTACATCACTATCTCACTATCTCTCTCCTCTTCTCCGCTGTTACTTCTATCAGCAAGTCTCGACAAGGGGAGTCATATCCACCTGCTACATGACGCACATTTCCTTAATTAGACATCACTCCTGGAGTTGGGGATGTTCCCCAGAAATAAAACTGAGCTACTGACACATGAAGTGCTCCGAAGGGACTCTCCATAACCTGTTGTTCCCCTTCTCCATCCAACAAAGTTAAGTTGTAAAAAATAGGTTATGAAACAGAAGTGCAAAGCAAGAATTGTCTTTGAAGTTCTTCTCTACACATTACTAGCTGTATTGTTATGGATGTATAAATAAGTAGAGGTCTGCCTGCACACTGGTGATGCACTTGATTTCTATGATCTGGGAGACTCACGTGGTGTGGGGACCTTCTTCATAAGCTAATTTATTCATAAACACCTATTTTAACACTTAAATATGCTAACATTGAAAGTGTAATTCAACTAAAAACTGCATTTTTACACCTATTTACAGTTGTATTCTAACACAAATACAAATAAAAAATAATTTTGCTGCCTTGGCAAATATAGATACAAATACAAATACTGGGCTCTCTGTACATCCCTATCCATCATGTGATTACAAATGGTCACGTGTGTACGTTGTGACCTCATCAGCCAACATCAGCTGTCTGTAAACACCAGACCAAAACCAGTCAAAGTCATTGACCAGGAGTCAGTGGACAGCCAGAGAAGGATCAAGGTCATGTATGACAAGTGAGCCAATAACATTCACTGATGAAGAAAAAGCAAAAATGTGGACCTTGAGTTGAGATTTATTTTTATTGTATTATTTCTTTTTACTTTTTTCACATTTCAGCTGTTTTTTGTTTGTTTGTTTGTTTTTACCTTTTTTCAGTTTATACTTTACTCTCCATTTTTAATGCAGGATGTATTTATTTTAAGTGGACATATCCCTTTATTTGATCATGTAACATAAGTGCTATGTGTAGCTTCAGTAACTCAGGTCATTTTATCCATCATGGCACTGTTTTTTTTATCATTTTCCTTCTGATCCTGATTAAAATCTGACAAATTGCTATTCTGGACTTAGTTTCCTGGATATCTGCAGTGTAGTCCAAACAGGCTGCTGGATTAAATTGATTTAAAAAAAAAAAAAAAAAGTTGCTCTACACTGAAACAGATGGGAAAAAGTGTTGCCAGGCTGAAAATGGTGCCATTAGGCTTTAGGATGTAGTCGTGAAGTATTTACCTCTGGTTTGATTTTATCACATCATTAGCCGAAAGGTTCACAGCTGGCAAGCACAAATTAGCACTAAGCTAATTTCACTTGTAATCAAACTAGTTGGTTCGAGGCTTTGGTGTAACATCAATGTGTTGTGTTTAATGCATCAACTTAAATCCCAGAATGCCTGATGACCCTGTCTGAAATGAGATCCCAGGTTTTAATTGGGCTGCAGCGGCCTGAAGGTCATGAATCTCAGTGAGCACTCAGAGGTCTCTGTCACTTCTCAATACAGGGAGAATAAAATCGATAAGGGTGGGACTGATGTTATGAGGTTGCTGTGTGATGGCACGGATACATGGCCCGTCCTTGGCAGAATCACAACATGACAGAATTGTTGAACCACAATGTGTCCTGTTGGATTTACCCCCCTCTTCCTCTCTCTGTTTTTCCCACCCTCATTTCCATCTCTCTCGCCCTCCTTCTTTCTCTTTCGCTCTCCCTCCTTTATTCTGCTCATTAATTGTCACACAGGACTGTCAAACAGAATCAGAAACAAGCAGGCAGAATGCTCAGTGAGGCTCTCAGAAACACGGAGGTTTGGTTGTACCAAACTTTAAGTGGAGCTGCAGGGCTCGCAGACAGCTGCTCACTTCACAGCAGAAACATGACTCACATTTGTCACTTGTATTTTTTATTTTTATATTAGTTCCATTCACAGCCTTTACTCGAGTAGATCAGAGCTGTTTCTCTTTTCTATTGAGTCTATAGTTAAAACATTTATGATTGAAGGGATTTTGGATCTGCATGATATTCTTAAGAAGTGATATCTGAGATCTGAAACAAGACTAGCCAATGTTATTTTAAAGATTTTCCTGAGGGACTGTCTGTGGGCTACCAAAGTCCATGGTAGTTTTATAGTTGACAAAAATCTATTCTCCGCAGGAGTTCTTGACTTCTCTTTGTAACTTTTTATGTCCACAGGCTTGTACCTTTGACTTTTTAATTTAAAAAAGCAGACATTTTTTTGACACAATTACTTATCTTTTATACTGATGATTCAACCAAAAAAGTTTCATGGGCATTCAAGCTCTGGAAGGGTTCTGAACAAAAGTCACTGAACATTATGTGCAGAACATGAGCCTAACATTCACTTCTTGAGCCCTGCACACTCTTCACTACTGTTAATAGTGCCATAACACTGCTTGCCTCTGTTTACTGTAACTATTCTCAACTCGTGCACAGCTGAATTATTTAAGTAATATTCTGAGAGTACAGCTCTATATTACTGGCAGCCTTTAAAAGGTTTTCAGCAGGATGAAGTCACTTTTGAGAAAAAAATGTAATTTAGTGAGTAACTCAGTAGCTGACAGAGACTTTAGGAAAAGACTATTAATTGTGTTATTTCAACCTTCTGGAGGCCGTAAAATTTTGAAGGTAAAAGCTGTGTTAAGGAGGAGAAATATGCACTTACTGCTTGAACTCAGAGACTGAAACATCTTTCTCTTTTTGTGACAGACAATAAACTTTGCATTGGACCAGCGCCCAACTGATACAGTCTCCCTGACATCCTCCTTTCTCATCTTCCTTCTGTTCTTTTCTTGTCTCTTTCTCTTCCTCTGACTCTATATTTTTGAGTTCAGCTCGATTTAGTTACTTCATTGTGAATCAAGATCAAACTTATTCAACAATGACAAAATGAACTGTTGACTCTCGGTTTATCTTCAAGTGGCATATTTAAATGTTGGAGTTTGAGAGTGTGAATGTTTTAGCTTACCCATGCTGGAACAGAATTTGCTCGTTATTGGATTCATGAGCAAAATCAGACAAGTCGGCGTGATAACAGGAACAGAAGCTACAGCTCCTTTTGAAGCTGCAGAAAAATTACTCACAAACCTTTGAACACATCAACCAAAGTGACCTAAATTCAAAAATCCCATTTTTTCCTAATTTCATGCTGATAACAAAAACATCCCAATTGAGTGTCTTTTGCTGTGCCAAACCTCCCACCAAGTCCAAATGACTGCAGAAGCAGAGCTGTACTGAAAATTAAACTGTTTCATCCAGAAGAAACCACCGCTCTACTCGGCTTTGTCAAAGAGCAAAGTATTTAAAACTGCTGATTTTAAAATGGAGAAATTATCAACTTTGAATTTAAATCTCGTGATTTACACTATGTATTAAGTACACTACGAACTCTGCATGTTGTCACCATCTTTGACTCGCAAACAATTATGGATTTAGAATGATAGGTTTGTGTTTATGAGAAAGACTCTAAAGGTTTGTGGCTTCCAGCTAGAATAAAACAAGACATTTTACCTTTTTTCTTTCATCCAGCGTGTTTGAATAAACCACAGCGAAGGATAAAGGACGATGCAGTAACTCAATTTAATGCTCCGTAACAAAGAAATAGAAAAGGTTGAAACTTATTGACTATGAAAAAACACTCATTCATCAATAGGCTTCACAATACAGATGGGAAAGGCTAATGTTCACACACATATGCACACACACACAAAAAAGCAGTGTGCTACTGTAATTTGTTCCAGGTGGTGCTGTGTCTGTACTTCTCAGCTTTAACAAATGCACACGCACACACATATAGTACATGCACATACACTATGTTCAGCCTCAACATCAATACAAGTAACATTTACTGTCAGGTGGCAACAACGTAATGAGAAAACATGGCATGACCTTCACCATTGCAGCAAGGGAAAAATGGCAAAGCACAGCATAATATTCTCTGACAAACAAATGAAAGTCAGAGGAAACGTATCCCCTCTGAATGGAACAAACAGTGAGTGTAGGGTGCCATTTACACACAGGCATTTTCAGAGTGTGGACAGAAAAATATCACTGAGTAAAAACCAAACTGATATATTAAAGTTAAAAAGTGTGTTTTGCTGTAAAATTTTACCTTGTTCCACATCTGTATGCAGTTTACTATTTTTAATGTTTATTTTAAAAAGATGACTAGCAAGCGTCAGCCAAGCGGCAACCTCCATGGCTGAAAAATTAAGCCAACGCAAAGTGCAAAAAACTGTAGTTCCTTAAATGGCCACTTGAGGTTGGCTCCAAATGCTAGTCAACCCCCATTTTAAAATGCCTAACTTAACAGCAGAAATAAACATGTTTACAACCTGGTACAAAAAACAGTTTTGGTCTTGATAGCTTATTTCATGACAACTGTAATGGGGGTGAATATATATATATATATATATATATATATATATATATATATATATATATATATATATATATATTATATTATATTTTTTTTATTTATTTAACTCACCTATTTTATATAACCTATTTTTATATAACTCACCTATTTTATAAAGCCTTAAAGTTATGCATAATTAAGGGTGTTGTCACTTTGAGTGACAGGGTCAGCTCTACCCTCTTTTCCAAATATGGTCACTTCTGGCTCCTAAAATCCAAGATGGTGACAGTCAAAATGCAAACTCATGGCTTCAGAATAGGTGTCCACCAACCAATGGGTGACATCATGGTGGCTATATCCATTATTTATCATGGACATGTATATATGTGTGTGTGTGTGTGTGTGTGTGTGTGTGTGTGTGTGTGTATATATATTCATCATATATAATTCATAATATATAATAACATTTTATTTAAAATTGTATACATATAAAATGGTACAGAGCAGTGAAATTGCTATCTGTTTATGTAGTGCTAAATTGTCAACATATATATGTGTATATATGTAGAATTGGGACACAATCGTGATCTCATAATAACTTTTGTTCAGTTGATGACATGTCGCTAATCATGAATGAATGAAATAATAAATTAATTTACAGACTTTTTTTTTTTTTTTTTTTTTACAATTTACAGCATTAAACTGGAATAGCTAAAATACATTTCAACATTCTGTACTGGTGTCAGTGGGGGGATCAATAGATATGGGTTTCAGAAGTCAGCCATATGGATATTTTTAGCAAATGTTTATGCTGTATGTATTCATGATCACTGCATTTTTTTCTGCCAGAAATGAGAACGTATTGTATATGCATATACAGACAGTGTTGGCAGTATTCCAACAGCTGTCATAGTAGCCACAACCAGATATATTGAGTGTACATCATTATGTACTGAAATGTATTTTTTAAATTACTTTCATTCATTTCTGCTTAGTGCACAGCCTTTGTTTCTGTGCAGTTTCTGTAAATTGGGCTGAACAGCCTCCGTGCTTATTACCAGAAGTGGCTTATTTGTTAATTGTTTTCCACGCTAGGTTTACAGGTTTACATGAACTAAGCCTCAATACATGCCAGCTATGTTGGATTGAAAATGTCCCATGATAAAGAAAATGAGGAAAAGTGAGAATGAGTGCCTTTATGCAGGCAAATGTCAGGTCAGACTGCTGTATGTCAGTCTCTGTCTCTGGGGAGTTCATTCTGACCAGAGCTGGCTTATTAATCCTCCCTGTTGTGTCGGTTTCTGGCAGAGATGGTGGAGCTGTGCAGTCCACTTGTTGACCCTGCAGATGTTCACAGTGTGTTGGGTCAACTAAGCTTCAGAGACAACCAGTTTGTAATACCAGAGCTTCACCCAGAAGGATGTCTTGACAGGATGAGCTGACTTCTCAACCTGCAGTTAGATCACATGACACTGAAATGCTCCGTGTGAAACTGATTCCTCCAAAACGTTATCAATATAATGCTCCTACTCTAGCTGTGACGCACCATCCTGTCTATCACTGGCAAGGGAAATATAGTCGCATACACAGTTTAGTGCTATATGGGTCAACAGGGAGGATGGAAATTTATTTCACTGCCTTTGTCAACTCAAGTATTTACTATAAATGCATGCCAAAAGCGTTCCTCTGTGCATTTACTCTGTATTTTTACTTTGAGTAGAGGAGAGCCCTTCAGTCTAGTCCCAGTAGAACCAAATTAGCATACAATGAAAAACATTTTTGATATCTCAACATCTACTGTTTCTTTCCTTCTACCCTCTGCCTGAAGAAATGAAAGGAAACTTTTTTCCTGATAATTTCCTGTATTCACACTGCCGTCTGTGCACTGTTTAAAATGGATGTAATGCTGATGTGATTGAGCCCGGTATGCAATGATTTGGTGATTTGCAGGTCAAAAGAGACTTTGACATCTAGCATAAACTGGGCTAAACTTGTTTAAAAGTAAGTTTTTTAGACTTCAAGGTTGTATTCTGTAGCATTTATTTGTGTCAGACAGTCAGTTTTCACAATTAAATACAGTCATTTAAATGTTAAAAGCGTTCACTTTTCAACCAAGATTTAAAGGATAAGTCTGTTTTATTTCAACCTGGCATCAACCTGTGGTTCTATGTGTCATGCTAACTTTGCAATCGCTAGCTCCATTACATAGATACAGGGAAAATGAGGTATAATGGGGCAAACTGCTGAGCCTCCTACAGTTTTTCAAATAAACATGATTTTTACATGAATCATTTCATTTGTTTCTGAGTCTGAATGAAAGTAAACACAGAAACAGCCATTTCAGGTTGATATAAACCTGAATTATCCTTTAACCTAAAGGCCTATATGTATTTTGACCAGCAAAAGAGTGTGCTTACTGGGAAGATTTAAAGTTAATTACATTATTTCGCTGTTTGAGTTTCTTGATTTGAAAATGTAAAGAAGGTAAACATTATTAGTTTTATATGATCAAGAAAAAGTGCAACTGGTCAACTATAAACCACTAATCTCAAAAGTCTTTTGAGTGTTTTAGCCAACAGCTCTGCAAACAAATGATCCCTTATGAGATGAGAATGTGAGATAGAATCCTTATAATGTGGTTTAAAGGGTTATTAAAGAACAAGAATAATGACAAAGTTCTGAAAAGCCTTTTTTCAGCCTTAAAGGTGTTAATCATTAAACTATGGACTGCAGTAATTTTCTCTGCCGCGTGAAAAGGTGTTGGCACTGAAAAGACCTTTATGGTCTTGAAGTGAAAACAGGTGCTAAGTAAACTATTTCCTCGAATTTAACCACAGTAATGTTTTGTAAACTCTCTTTGGCTTCATAGTGGAGACCAGATTAACAGTATTTAAGCCCTGTTTGACCCTCGAGTAGACACCAGACTCTGAATACTCCGTCATCATTGTGGAAACTTGCAGTGCTGGCTGAGGTGGTTCATTCTGTTCACTACATGAGGTCAGGACCGACCGTGCTGGTGTCTGTTACAAATCCCTGCTGAGCCCTGGAACAGGACGCATCACTCCAGGACTGACAGCCAAAACCAGGAAACCTCCATAATCTGGACTTCTGATCCTCCGTTCGCTGACGCCCAAAGGCTGTGGCGAGATCTGTGATATAAGTTAATGTAAAAAAGCAAACATACATTTTTCTTCATGCAATATTGTAACAAATTAATTATTATTATTAGTAGTAGTAGTAGTAGTAGTAGAAGTAAAAGTAGTAATTATTGCATTACTATGTAACTGTGGCGTCACATCCTGCTAATGTCACATTTCTAGTCTATATGGAAGTTGATGTAGTGGTTTTTGGAAGCAAGTTAACTTGACGTTTTTCACAAGAATTGCAGAATTTTTAAAGTTTAAGAGTTATTGTTTGGCCAACACCTTTTACGTCATATTTGTCGATCTCAATTACACTTGTTGCCATTTTGTGGCCATTTTTCTATCACTATTTGTCACAGATAGGTAGATAAGTAGGTCTCTGGCGAGCTCTGTAAAATGATGCTGACATTCTTAACTTACAAAACTCTGACTGGATGATTGTTTCTCTAGACATCCAAACAGCCGTCAGTGGGTACAAAACTACTTCAGTTTTAGTTCTCATGCATGAATCTGTCAGCATCACTAGCCGATGCTCCCTGTTCTCCCATCGCATTATCAAATAAGAAACCACAGGTTTGTCTTGCTAGGACAGAGCAGCTCTACGAGAGAAAGCAGGTAACTTTTCAATAGGTTTGACCAAATTTGGTCTCAGTGAGGTTGGAAAAAACACCATAATCTGGCAGATGTTTTATTAAATTATAAAAATGGGGAATTAATTTACATTTTTCAGGCTTGTGTGACAATATTCATTCTCAGTGTGTAAATATAAAGCGTGTATACCAAGAGAAATTCCTACGCATTCACTTGACGACTACAGTAGTTTTGATTGTGTCTGTTTTGGATCTCTTGGTTCAAGAATCCAACAGATAATCCATTAGCCACCAGTGTCTTCCCTGTGATTCCACAGATTTCACCCTTCGTCTTGCTGAGATAGCCGTATCATTTCTAGGTTTCACTCATAAGCTCCAGTGACAGCATCTATTTGCTGAAAACTAATACTGTCTTGTGCTGTGATATTCTGCTTATTGCCATCTTATCTCTCAATGCAGCCACCCAAACACATTTAGTATTTGGAGGCTCCCACAAACATGGCCTCCCGATAACAGGGCGGGTAAATATATAGGGAGCCTCTGTCTGTCTCTCGCCCACTCTCTCACACACTCACACAAACACACAGTTTTTGAAAATCTCACTTTCTCAAGCTCACACACTCAACACGCCCACACACGGAAACACCCTCTGTCTCTAACACATCCACATTAACTTTTGGAGGTCATTTTATGGATGACTAATGCGAGGTCAGTCTGTGAACAGTCAGGTGATTAAAGATGGTAACTAACAAGCTGCTCACTGCCTTTCTGAATAAAATCCAGGAAGCTGACCTACAATCTCAGCCCAGACAGTGTTTTTCAACTGTATGGTGTGAGATCCCCCATGAGAGGATTATAGAAGATTTTACTGTTGTCATGGACTCTTTCTGGTCTGTTTGGTTTGCTCATTCATGTTATTTGAGTTGTATCTTTGAAAGACTGTATTAGATTATTGGTTAGCTTGTAGTACTGTGTACCTAGGTTTATTTATTCGGAGACAGTTTGATTTATGCTGTGTTGTTATTGAGTTGTGTTATGTTTTCTGGGTTTTGGTTTGCTCTGTGTTTCCTTTGTGTGTTCCTTCACTCCTCCCGTGTTCATGTGCTGCTCCTCTCACCTGCCCTGCTTTACCCTCGTTAGTCCTGCCCTGCTCCTAGTGTCTTCCCCAGCCTATCAGTTCCCAGCCTGCCCTTGTGTTTGTGTGCTTGTATTTAAGTTCGGTTTTCAGTTCAGTCTCTGACAAGTTGTCTGTTCAGTAAAGTCAGTTCTGTCCTGTCATTTTTGCTCAGTTTCCGTGCCGCCTGCTCAGTCGAATTTTGTATTCCGTTCTACTTAGCTCATCCTGCTTTTGTTTTTGCCTGCAAGCTCTGAAATAAAGAAGGGTTTCTTCAGCTTTGCTTTCCGGTCTCCGGTCACATTTGGGTCCACCTGCTCCTCAGCATGTGACAACAGTGACAGGATCACACAAGAGAGATGTTTTGAAAACATGAAACAACCAATTCAATCTAGACTTTCCTTGTGTCCATGTTTGCATATTTCTCAGGTTTTTCTGACATCAAAGTTCATAACTGTGTTACAGATATATATGAATCCCACTGGGAAACTGTGATCAGTTTCATAATGAGTGTCTTGTGATTACTGGTGAAAAGCTACAAGGTGAAATAAGAAACTATTTTGGGTACAAAATATAGTCATCGGTGGAATCCAACTGTTTACTGCCAGTCACATATATTTCCCCAACAACTGAATAGTATATTCAAATTTTGTTTTGGCTTAACCCTCGTCTTGTGTTAGTTTCCTGCTACCATCTCTTATGTTAACGGGTCGGTGCCGACCCGTGTTTTAATTTAGTTGTAAAATACACTAAACACAATTATCTATCATCCAATTTTTTTCTCATCTCTTGGTTACCTTGTAAGGCTTCCTTATCCATGAAAATATTGGTTTTAATATTTTTGGTGTGGGCCCCTGGGCCTTTTTTTGTCAGTATACCCCTCGATTTCAATTTTTTAAAAAATGTAAAATGAACCTCAAGAGAATCATATAAATAAATAAGAGGTTTTTATGTCACCTGACTATTACTGAGGGGATTTAGAACACATCTCTAAAAAAAATTATTTTATTTATTTTTCCATTTTAATATTATTAACTATAGTAACATCTATGATGTTAGGGTCGGTTTCGACCCGTATATATTTACTTCAAGAAAAAGGCAAAAAAGTCTCTTTTTTTCAGCAATAGAACTTTAGTACAAACACAAAATGAAAAGCAGAACACACACACACACACATATATCTCAATATAGATTTGCAAGGTCAAACAAACAACAACCAATCAAGCAAATCAAACCAATAGAAATCAAATACTAGTTCCAATACTAATAAAAAAAAAAATCAGAGTAAAGGTCTCTGTGTGCAAGAACATGCATGTTTATGTATGTGTGTATATGTTTAGATGCATGTGTGACAAAAAGTTACACTTTTAGTGTGTTCTTTGCAGAGATATTTGTTGCAGTTGAAACACAGTACATTTGTCTTTCTGTCCTTACTGCTTGGGCAGACCTGACACCTCTTTCTCTTAGAGTCAGGTGGCCTGAGTGGGGTTGTGGTTGTGGCTGTTGTGGATGATGTTGAGGCAGGGCTGGCTGAGGAGGACGCTGGCGTGGACGGAGTTCTAGGTGAACTCTGCAGCTCTCTGACCAAAGTTGCAGCATCTGGGTCTCGGGGCACGCGTTCCCTTCGCTCAATGTGTGGCTTGACAAGGGAATTCCCCAGCTCCTCAAGAAACATTCTCCGCTTGTTTTTTTTGGTTGAGTTCCATCCTTGGTTGATGTGGGTCCACAACACAAATGCATTATATGCAGACACATCAAGTATGTTGTAAAACACAACCATTGGCCATCTCCTGGTCATTCGCTGGCAAGTGTAGGTGGCAGCCAGCTTGTCCAGATTGTCCACTCCTCCTTTGTTTTTGTTGTAGTCAAGGATAATTGTGGGCTTTTTGTCACTTCCTGATGACACAGTTGCATCTTTGTGAAGAGTAGACATAAGTATCACATTCTTGTTTTTTTTTGGACAATAGGAGACAACAGTGGTGGTGTCTGTAAAAGCAAACTTTGTGGAAAGTGCAGCCCTGCCCTTCACCTGCGAGATTTCAGGAGGCAGCTCAGGTTTATTTTTCTTCACTGTGCCCACCATGGTAAGTTTCCTCCTGAGAAGTTCTTGTCCAAGGTCATAGCTGGTAAAAAAATTGTCACAAGTGATATTGTGACCCTGCAGTCCAGTAGTCATATCGAGGACCACACGTTTTCCTTGGTTTTTCTCAGGGATGCCATCCGCAGCTTTGCCTGTGTAAATCTGTAGATTCCAGGCATAGCTGGTTTTTGCATCACAGGCTGCCCAGATTTTTATGCCGTACTTCCCTGGTTTACTGGGTATGTATTGCCGGAAGGGGCATTTTCCTCGGAAAGGGACAAGACGTTCATCCACTGTCACCTCTGGCCCTGGGTTGAACATCAGTGGAAGGAGCTGCACCCATCTCTCCCAGACATCCCTGATGGGGGCAAGCTTGTGAGATCTTGCTCTGGTATCTCTGTTGTCAAATCTGAGGACTCTTGATATCATTTGAAAGGTCTGAAGTGACATTGTTGCCCGGAAAATATTTCTGCCTTTAGATGCGTCCCACAGACTATCAGTGGCCTCATTGCAGGATCTGTACACCCCAGCCAGAAGAAGAACACCAATATAGGCATCCAGGTATTCCTCATCAATGTCTTTCCACATGCTGCCATGGACTTTTTTTCCTTCAAGGTTTGTCATAGCAATGATGACTCTTTTTAGTGACAATGGCATAAATAGTTCAAAACATGTCTTGATGTCACTGACTCTCATCACTGCAAACCTTGTGATTCCAGGAGTCATTTTGATGACATTTGCAGCAGCTGCCCTGCCCTGTACATCAGGAGGTACTGAGCTCCAACAGATCTTACCATTTTTGGACTTGAATCTTTCAGCAGGAGCAGCTTCAGCACCAGTGACCTCCTCATCAGATGTGTCTGTGTCTTCTGGAGGATATTCCACATTGTCTTCTTCCTCAGAAACCTGCTCATCCAAATCACTATGCTCCTCTGTGTCCTCTCCCTCATTTTCATCAAAAATATTATCCAGAACTTGGCTCACTGAAAATCTTCTTCTCATTTTTGCATGCTGCAAATTGGAGATGTGCACTCTGCAAGTCATCAATTCTATACTGAATTGGCCTGACATGTCTGGACATGCTCGTCTTTGTTTTTGTGCAGGTATACTGGAAAATAAGGCAAAATGATAGTCCCCTAAAGCTCACATGATTGGGAGAGGAGCTGGCTGTCACTGTGTTGGCTGACAGTGAACTTGTGATTTCAGTTTTGGCTCTAATTATTGCTTTATAATATCATTTTTATAGCTGGGTCGAAACCGACCCTAACACCACAAAGGGTATAATTTTAACTACAGCATTTTATAATTTTGTGAAAAAAATTTTTTTTGTTTTATTTTGTTTAAATAGAGGTTCCTGACAAAGTCATAAAGCCTTGATGCGATAAACAAATTTATATGGGTGTTTCATGCATTTAAAACCTTAAAACGGGTCGGTGCCGACCCTAACACAAGACGAGGGTTAAGCCATAGAAAGCAACCAAGATTTGTATTAAAATACATATTCAGATCTAATTTACATTTTGTTGTTGCCATGTGATCACATTGTAACTCCAGTTTTGGGTTCAGTCCTTTTTTTAAAAAAAAAAAAAAAAAAAATCATACCAGTACTGGCTAAATTTAAATATATAATTTACGAGTTTGTTTTAATGAGTGAAAAATGAATCTTTCATAGGGTAGGTTTGTGCTGTGTTTAAAAATAACACCTGAAAATTTCTATCCAACTCCACAGCTCAATAAGCTGTTTTTTAGCCTCTCGTAGCGTTTCTTTTTTTTTTTTTTTTTTTTTTTTTTTTAGTTTTACAATACATTTATTGTATGGTTCAGTCAGAACAGTCTCACCAGCCCTGTTTTTAGCAAGTAAGCTCTGATAAACCCACTGCACACTACAACAAACAGCGGTTGGTGGCAACAAAACCAGCACAGAAAAGAGAGTGATTACTGGTCTTTCTATATATTTTATATATCTACTTACGGAATGTGATATACTTTCACATTTGTAATTTAGCTATCCTCTAATATAATTCATGTATTAAACAACCTACCAAAAAGTGTGAGAGTACTTATGTCCTGAATTTTGATTTTTGGTGGTACCCCTTTTCTTTCCATCTTAATTATGTTGCTGACCATGATTTGAAAAAAAAAATCTTTTCTGCCAATTGATGAACTGAACAGACCAATAAATCCAGAAATCCACATCTATGCTATAGATGCTGTGCTGGCTAGCTTGACATTCAAATTGAAATATTGGCCTACGTACATCTACTCAGCAACATAACCAATAATTTTCAACCTCACCATTGATTTCCGCAACAAAAGGCTAAAAAGGACAGCCTATAATCAACCCACTCAGCAGATCAGACCCTGAATTATATCAGCATTCATTCATCTGCTGATGTGAGAAAAAAAATTAAAAAATCATGCCACTCTCTCTGTGCTGTACTGTCAGCAAAAAAGCTTTGATACCATGTTGGGTTGTTCTGTACATTCACACTGAACACAGCACTGACAGGCTGCTGCTGTTCTGCAAGAGGTGAAAGAATAAAGTCACACTTAAACATGCACACACACATACACACACACTCATGTACAAACACATGTATGTCCTTCTGGAAAGTGAAAATTGGTCCCAAGTGTGTGGTATGGTAGAGAAAGAAAAAAAAATACAACACACTATTTCCTCTCTCCGGTCTGCACACATACTCACATTCTCCTACACAAGTAGTCTCTCTCTCACTTATTACGCACAGCTTGATAAGTGTGTATACGGAATAAATTGCAACGACTACGGACAGTCGCAAATCATTGAGCTTCTCTTCACAGTTAGTGATCATATCCACAAAACAGTGAAGTAGTCAAGCATAACACACACATTTACACAAGTGCACACTCAAATGTACACACGCAACCTTGCCAATATGTGTCTAACAGGCCTGCAAACATGAGTGTGAGTTGAGTCGGATGTAATGTGAACACGTGATACCACAGCAAGCGAATAGTCTGTGTCCATATGTGCTGTAGACCTAGCTTCTCTGCCTTGCTCTCTCTCTCTCTATGTCTTTGCTATGCTCGCTCACTCGTTTCTTCCTCATTTTCCTTGAGCCATCTGGACTTCTATAACCTCCATTCCCGTCTTCTTTTTCTCTGTCCCCTTTTTCACCTCTCATCTTTCCTTCTTTTCTTTCCTTTTGTGTTTTTTCATCCCTTATACATCAGTGAATTCCTTCATTATCACATGCACTCTATGTTGCTGTAATTTAGGCTTCATCTGTATATTAAATGTCCTCCTAGTCTATATTTTGTAAGAACTCTCCTTTTTTCCACTTTTCTGTATTTTCAGTCCTTCTCAAATCTCAATTTACATTGTTTGCATGGTCATAATTAAATACACTATTGCGAAAGCATGTTGTAAAACATCTACAATGTAAGTATGAGAAGAAAAAAAATACAACACATCACATATTTAAAAAAATAAATATATCATATATGAGCATGTTACACTTTTTATTCCTTTAAAGGACCTCTTGTGACTGTATGAGTAATGGCTGTTGTCAGTCAGTAACAAAGGCAGACGCAGTGTGACGTTGTTATAAAACTGCAGAACCTCTTAAGAGGTAGTTGGAGTGGGTGGATGTGTCAAAAAATCATGACTTTGAAACTACTGCCCGCATCATGATTTGTTCCAAGAATGCTGGATCTTAACCAAGAAGTTCTCAGAAAAAGCTCATATGGATCCTTTTGGAAGACACTGACAAACTGCCTGTTTTATCTTTTAGGTTGTTTGTTTTTCTTCTTTTTCATTCTGTCTTTGACAACTTTTTATATTTTTTATACAATACCAACATTTTTAAATATCTGCTTGGTACAGTATCTGTTCATCTGGTCAGGGAAACATTTTGGTATTGGCATATACTGGTGTATATTTAGGGTTAGGCAACTAAAACACATGATTATGGTGAAGAAAAACCATGGTTACCATGAATACAAACACAAACATTACTTGCAAGACTGTGTCAGAAGGCAAAGTCCAGTCTCTCTACATGAAGGACTAGCTACTTCTTGTATTTGCACTGAATGTTAGCATTGGATTAAAGATTTATCCAATATGAGCAGGACCAAAAACATAAATCAGAAAATCCTGAATGAATCGGTTTGCCATCCTATCACCTGAGTCTGTTTTGTCATTTCACAGTAAGTAGGATCTGGCTGATATAAGTTATATTTAAACAGGTTTTTATGAATCTGATTTAAGTATTCTCCTGACAATATAATTGATTTTAGTTTATATTGCTGGTTGCTCCTGGATGAGCCCTGACTGGAGGTAACAGTTTTATCCACTCCTTGATTTATCACTAGACCATCACTCCCTTCCCCCCTTCCTGTACTTCTGATCCCTTTAGGTTTTATCACATTGTATAGCTGGTTACGCTTCTATTCCCTCCTTTTCTACTCATTATTCTCGCCCATTTCACCTCCTTCAGCTCTCTTTCTCACTCTCAGTATCTCCCTCCTTATCTATACTCCCATACCCTGCGTAGTGCTAAGGTTGTATGTCACTGTAAAGGCAGAGCCATTTATAGGCTGCTGGTTATTGGGTGAGATGGGGGGCGGGGACCGAGAGAGACAGCTACAGTAGGGGGGAGGGATGATGGGAAACGGAGGGAAATGCACAGTATATTTACAGGTGCACATTGACATAACTGCATTTTATAGTTATGTAAACACATGTTCCTCATGTTTTTAAGTCACTGTTGACACGTTCTGTATCTTAAAGGGTAATCCTGGTTATATTCTATATTTTCTCACTGTCAAGAAATCCCATCAAAAGGCCAAAAGCAGTAGTCAATTGACCCTACAAACAAGTATTGTCAATATGAATCCAAATCCCGATAGAGTTTATTCCTCTGTGCCACAGAGCTAAATGGTTGTCCAAAAAAACACATCTAATCATTGTACTGCGTGACTTCATTACACCACTGAAGCTTTTTTTGAGTCAATCCCAAATACACTTTCCTGCAGCTGTAAATGCACTAAGAAGTATGAAATATGTATTAATCTGTGGCTTAAAACAGTCCCCTGCTGTTTTAGTAAATTATGAGACATATTTTTATTTTTTTATGTTATGAAACATGTTTTATGTTCAAGTGACAGGAGCCCTGGTAATATTTAGACCATAATATATGAAGTGAGCAAAGGAGAAAATCAGATGCATTACTATATAGCAACAAAACATTAAGAAAGTACTTTTTAAACCCAAACCACGATCTTCCTCTGAATCTAATCAACACCAATCACTCTCTAACCATAGCATAACGGAATACATGGACCAACTACATATTGTATTGCTTAATTTGGAGAATTCATTGGACAGAAAATGTTGTTAGAAATTGCAAAGCCTTTTGAAACTATATACTTATATGTTAAACTACATATTTGTGGTGCATGTTTAAAGATTTATGTTTTCAGTAGGGACCACAGCTTGAGGCTGAAGTCAGAAAATACTGAGAGACAAGCTACACTGTTGGTTTTGGTCTTTTCATCGTATTTGCCTTATCGCTTTACATTCTCATTGTAAAGAGCATAAAATAATAACTGAGACACATGGGAAGAGAGAGATAGAGAGAGGAAAAAATGGTAAAGAAATGAAAGAGATAAAAGACAAAGCAATAGTGGGTGAGAGGGACAGAATGATGTCCTCTTTCCTAAAGCATGCATAGGATATAGAGAGATACAGAGAGAAAAAAGGGAGAGAGATAGAGAGAGGGAAAAGAGAGAAGCAAAGCATGTGAGTGTGCAGAGGAGAGAGGGAGCGAGAGAGAAGGCGCGATAGGCAGTCAGGCAGAGCAGTGCAAAAGAAGGAGGGGGTGTGTGAGAGAGTGAGAGGGGCGGGGGGAGAGCAAACACGCTCTGCACGTGATTCAATCTGTTCACATGGCCTTGTATTACGCCTTTATAAATACTTAATGTGAGGAGCTGCGTACAGCAAAACCCCTCGCCTTTTATTCAGAATGAATTTGAAATGTGGGCGGTGATTTAGAGGTCTGAAACCAGGAGTTCAGAAACCTGCAGAAACACCCACTGTTTTATAAAAGCTACGAAGACGACTGCATCCATAAATAGAGTAATGCACAAATAATGCATCAAGCATGCTCGGCTCTGTTGCCGTTCACAGAGAGTGAGCCGAAGCTGTCATCTGCTCTCTGTGTTATATAATGATGGATGTGGCTATGCTGCTCTGCTCTCCTACAGCAGCATGAATCAAACCCAGGATGTGTCCTAAATATAACCTGCCAACAGACCCTGGTGTGTGTAGGCCAGCAGTAGCCCTACTCCTGCATTACTCCCACCAAACGTCAACCTGATTAGGTCTCTGTACAGCAGCCTGTCTGTAGAAATGTTTTATGGAGGCAGCAAGTTGGGATTGTGGAAAAGTCAAGAGAGGGTCGCGACTATATGAGCTGAGCCAAGCTAGAGGGGAGATTGGAGCAGCAGTTTATGTGCTGTATTGGGGAAAGTGATCCTATTGTGTAGTCATTTGGTGTGTATTGGTGAGGTGGTGGGATGTTTGTCTACTGCACAGCAACTGGGCAGATGTTTTGTCATGTGTTAAAGCTATAATATGTAACTATTCCACATTAGAATGTCTAAAAACAACTAGACCTGTGTTCTCTATTTTGTTGAGTTGTGTACTTACTTGTGTATTTAATAAAAGTAACAGACCATTTCATTTGGTTGCATGTCAATGGTGTCAGATCCCTCTACCAAAGAGTAAACACACACAAGATGCATACGGCGGTGCTGTGTTTGTTGGCGTCTACCAAAGAGTAAGTTACATACAACATAATACATCGGTGTTGGGGTTGTTCAACAGAAACTGTTACACATTGACTTTTATTCAGTTTTAAGCCACATTTTCGTGGCTTAAAAAGATACGTTTTTAACTGTATCTTTTAGTTGGATGAAGGATTTTAGTCATTGGACGTCTGGATTTTAAGACGCACTTATGTCATGCTGTGGACTTTTGTTATGTATCATTCCTCATCTCTCTCTTTCCCCTCATTTTCTGTCATCTCTCTACTGTTGCCTATGGAATGATAACATTAAAAATAAATACATAAAGAAAAACCACCCCCACTGGTCCACCATTTTTCATACAGTGTCCATAGAGTGGCTTTTTTGTACCTAGTACCAAATAATGTGATGTATGTTACAGTGTGGTTTGATATGCTGCAGCTTGTTATTCCATTATAGCATGGTATGGATGTTTATATAAATATATTTATATATTTCAGGCTTCTGACTGCGTTTACTATCAGTATTGTGTAATGAGATTAGAATGCAACTATAATATAGGCTACAATATCATATTTTCCTCCTCTTATAGGCTTCATTATTGATTGGTGATTTTTAATTCTATTATTGCTGAAGTCTAAATGTGTATTCCATTGCATGATACTTTGCAATGGTAAGGGTATGCATTAGGTTATGGTATGGTATGGTCGGCAATCTGTCAGTCAGACGTTTTCGTCTACGTCATTAACGTGAAACGGTGGCATCGCTGATAGTACCAATTCTACACACCCATCATCAAACACACGCCTACATATCCAGGCAAGCCCCTTACCGTACGGACACATACAGTCACGCACGCATGCACAAACACACACATTCAGTATCCTCCCCTCGCTCATGCGGAAACAGGCGAGAGTATGAAGATGCTTCGAGCATCCAAACTGCATCACATCTACAACATAAATGACTAAAACGTCCTGGTCTCACGTTTTATAATCGACACGCTTAAACGCTGCAGCTTTCCAAACGTTGATCTAGAAAAAAGAGGGCTCGGTTGTGCGTTTTTTTTTCTTTGCAGCGGCGGCTGTCAAAGACGTGTCCCATGCAACACACTACGCCAAAGCACAACCCCAACTGAAGGAAGGAGGAAATACTATTACAACAGCACATGACACCGCGGAATAAAATCATCTCTGAGATCGGAGCAGCAGCCGGATAGGCTCAGTGATTACAACCGTAGCAGAGAGCACACATGCTGGTTGTAAACCACCGTAACGTACAATGTCAAACCTATTTTGAGAAAGCAAGACGTGTTTGTGTTCTTTTTTTATTCAGGCTCAGCAGTGCAGCTCGTAGCGTTTCAGCACCGCGGACAGCTCTCTGGTTTTTCATCTCAGCATCCAGAGATTGATATCACTCCTCTCCTGTTTGTAACACACCATCAGATGCACGATCTTCCTTAAAATCGTGCGCGGGAGAGGGAAACACTTCGCAACATCCTGTTAATCCTAAAAAAAAAAAGTGTGCCAAACGACATCTGGTCTCCCGCTATCTGTCAATCGTTTCCGTGTTAAAACACACGCTCTGGGTTGTAGGTTAGCGCTGCCCAAAACACTTCACCCAGCCCCCTTCGCCCGAAACACACTGCTGTTCCTACCTCGTCATTCCCATCCCGGGGCCTCCGACTCCCATCCCTCCCCCGGCAGCGGTTCCGTTGACCGGTTTCATGTGCTGTCCTGCCCCCGGTCCTGATGCGGGTCCACCGGGCATCACCGACCCCATCATCCCGGCGGCTCCCGGCTCACCGCCCTCCATGCTCGCTTCGTTCCCCATCTCGGTCTCGGCTCAGGAGACGGGAGGGAGGTGAAGAGAGGTATCAGGTCAAATCGGCGGTGTTTCTTCTATGTCGCTATGTTGTCTTTTTTATGTAATCTAAAAGAATGAATGGAAAAAAAGGGAGAGAACACTGGGAGAGCGAACTCAGCGTTGCTCCTCCATCACCGCCATCATCATCATCATCATCATCATCCTCAGCTTCAGCACCAGTAGGCTGCCTCCTCACGTGATAACGGGAGCGCGCCGCGCGGCCACGGCCACAGCAAAGGGAGAATAAAAGCGTAAGAGGCGCGAGAAAGCGAGATTAGATTAGATTAGATCAAAGTTAAATGAGCCCCGTGTGGAAAAGTGGGTCGCAGCAGCAGCAAGATTAGGATATTAGGAGCACTGCGGTGATTAAGGAAAATGAGTGAAGCCACACTCTGACCTCCTATGGCGATCTTAAGGCAAACAGACACAAATATTAAGAAAATTCATATATTCATATTTCTCAGCGAGGTATTCATTCAGGTTGTTTTGTCCTGAAAATAAAGATGATGCTCTAAGGTCTACTATGGATTTACCACATTTAGATGTATGTCATCATAAATGAAAGGCTAAACTAATTTTAAGATCCTCATCCCCGAATGTAGCGATTAAGCTCAACCAAATACGCCAGTAGACGAACAGATGTTGAGGTGAAAACATAACAAATAAAACATAAGACTTTACAGCATGGGGCTGTTGCAGTGTTTGAATTTCCAGGGTTTAGTGCGTAAACGCGGTGTGAAAATGCGCATTTTCGTGTTAAAGTAGCCCAGAAATGTGGAAATGAGCATCACTGTCTATCAAGAGGCTGATAAACTAAGTATATCTACGTCTGCATTTAACCAAAAACTATTTCCCTATGATTGTTTTTTTTTTTTTTTTTTTTTTTTTACAGATAGCTATTTGAAGCGCAGAAGTGCGCAACCACAAATACGAGTACGCGCTTTCTCTGCTGGTGCCGAGAGAAATGAAGAGTGAAGGGAGAAAAGGAGGGACGGAGTTAGAGTATACGTGCGCGCTCACGTGGCATTTTCTCATTTTGAAGAAGGGCATGAAGAGTGGCGTGAACGCGCAGAGGCGTCAGGACCGACTGCACTGGAGCATCACGTGTCTAAAAACACTCCGTGGTGTTACACACCTGCTGGCTATTCACTGTTTATTAAGGATGAATTCAGGTCAGAATTGAACTCGTTTATCTGTTTGTTTTACATATTGGAGGTTTTTTACATCTGCACGGACTACTTTGGGTTTTGTGCACATTGTAAAAGAGTAACCAAGAAGAAATTGGAGTTCAAATAGAAAAAACAGCATATGTATCATGATTGTCCTCTCTATGTTCATCATTGTATTTATTGTATGTGTATGTTCCATTTAGCTGAGCTTCCTTCATTTTGTGCTCACTGAGAGCAGCTGAAATGTTTTCAGTTCAATTCTCCAAATTCAAACACTGTGACAGACCTTTAGATATTCAAACACTATGAGGCCTTTGTCATTTTATAAAACATATTAAAACTGCCAAACATCAATATCTGTTAGAGAAGCAGCAGCAAGGAAAAAACTACATGAACAGAGACAGCAACAACTATTTAACACTGAGAAAGAACATATTTATGTGAAACAGAGAGCTTGAAAAAACACTAAATGAGGAAAAAGGGGTATTAAATCCCCTCTTTACAACAACAATAACAAGGTCAATCAGCCTCCAAGCAGCGTTTCACACCCTCAGCCACTGGGAAAAGTCAACTCTCTGTTCTAATGCCAAGTCTCTCCCTCTGAGGCCAGACTTTATAGAGATGTATAAACTCTGCCAGCAAACTTCAGCACTACATACTGTATATACTGTACACTATCTCTCAGCATAGAGTAAAAAAGATAAAGCGGTGCTGCAGCTAGAGAACAACAATGCTCCTCTAAGCTTATTTCAGCTCTCACATTTTCCAATCAATACTGTTAGTTTAGTTTTAGTCTATCTTTTCTTTTGATCGCACTTTTGTGTTTGTCCAGGGCTGATACTCAATTCAGTCTTCATCATTTTCACATATTTACTGTTGTACCATATCAACAGTGTTGGTACTGCTATGAATTTTACAATCTGTATCTATTGAACTTTTGATCATAACAGAACTAAACAACAATGCTGCCTTCATATGGAACTTGTAAGGTCATATTTTAGATTTTCTTGGTGTTGATTCAGTTTCATTTTGTGAAAATACTGTTGTGTACAAGACTGATTATAAAAACAGGCATTGCTTTCAACTTTGAAATGATTGCATTTTCTGACTTTTAACAGGGTTGCAGCAGAACAAGAAAAGATCAGACAAAAGTAACTAAACAAATTAAAAAGCAACTTCTTTTGAAACATTTTTTAAAACACCAGCATATGTCGCAACTCATTAACTCTGAATTTGGAGACCATTTCCACTCACAAACCCATGAATACCACTGGATGTGTTGGGATTCATACAGCATTTAAATACAGAACAACAGAGCAGAAGCAGCACTGATTATATACAACAGTGCCAATACAGTGTGTATTATATGATACACCCTTCTTGTAATAAAAGTTTTCAGCATTGATGAACATAAATCACAAAATGAGTCATGCAGATATAGAAAATCCGAATCCAAAGTCCAAGGCCATTTTTTCATTCTCAGTCTGTTGCTGTTTGACAAAGATCTATGGATTGTGGCCATTGACTCGGACATTTGAGCATGTACACAATACTCACAGTGGAGTGCAGTAGGTGGACTCAAAAACACGATGCAAAAGGAACTAAAGAATAACTCTTTATTCAAGGTATTCTTTATTCAGGCATTCAGACAAAATAAAACTGAACAGGTCAACTGATCAAACAAGGACTGAACAGAACATCAGGAATACAAACTAATCTGATGAGGGGATAAAGGTGCAGATGGAGAGATGGGTGGAGAAGTTCAGGTGAGGTTAATGAGGTGAACAGGAAAGGAGCTGGTTGGCTGAGGAAAACACTGGGAACAGAGGAGGGCTCACGAGGCTGATGCAGGGCAGGTGTGGAGGGATAAACAGACGATAGGAATGCAGGAACACAGAAGGGAAACACACAGCAAACAGAAAACCAAAACCCAGAAAACATTCAGTAAAGGTTACATTTTTCTATAAACTATATCTTTAAATAAACACATGATCCCTCTCAAAACAAAACTGATTAAAGCCAAATTACACAAGGAACAGCACTAATGTGTATAGTAACCTGCAACTGTCAGTACACAACTGCGGCCACCTGTATAAACCTCAAACAACAAGAAATTGTTATTTTAGCAGAAAAAGATGTGCAATATGTATTTTGATTTAAATCATGTAGAAATCCAACTTCTTAACTTCTCCACTTATTCCAGATTTCTGTAAAAGAAAAGTCTGAGGACATCTGGTGGACTGGTGGAGAATTGCAGCTAAGGGACTTGGGGAAGTTAAAATGCAGCTGGAGGAAGGAGCATAGAGCCAGACTGTGTCAATATTGTCCTTTGGGAAAATGACAGTCTTAAGAGAATCACATCTCAACGTCTTCATTCAGCACTGAATCTCAGTCACATTCAGTGCACAGCCTGCATTAACAGATTTTTTGGCCACTAGAGAGCAGCAGAGACAAGCTGTAAACATAACATTGACACATCATCAGCTTTTAAAGTTAAAGACATGTATATATGTTTATTCACACAGAGAGCTGCTCCTTTTAGCTCAGCTTTGGTCACCAATTCTTGAGAAAAATATCTGGTTCTTCAGCTGCTAAATGCTCCATTATGTACACTAGCTAGTTGCTAAGATAAACGAGCTATTTAGCTGAAAATGACGTTGATGAGAGCAGTGAGAGTGAACCAAAAAGTTAAAAAGTCATAAAATCAAAATGATGAGCTCAAAGAAACTGAAATACTCAGTTTCAGTTATAAATTTTTATCATATAGTAAGTGCATCTTTGAGCCTCTGGATACTCTCCTCACCATAAATACATAACAACATAGATCATGATATCTGATTAATTGATTGATTGATTGATACTTTATTAATCCCCGAAGGGAAATTCATGATATCTAACATCCAGCAGAATATTAGATACCTCAAAGGGTGAGTGGACTTTTTTATATATGTTCAAGTTGGGGGGAAATGGCCCTTTAAAATAAAAAAGATATAAAGATTGTTCAAGTGAGGAGGAGCAATGAAAAGTCTGTGAATGATACACCTTATTTTGTGTGTGGTCTCACTCTGATTGGTTAAAGATTCTGATCACCTGCCAGATTTCTTTGGTCAACGCCCACTAATTTTAAACAAATCAAACGCCTCTTGAAGCTTGGCCACAGTGACACAAAGTGAACTTAAGAACCGGCTTTGGGAAGCTATGAAATAACCACCAACCAACATTTGTCATCTCTATAGTACCAGACGGCAATGGCAGGAGTCCAAGTGTTCTCTTTTCAATCTGCTATCATGAAGTGGCTGATGAATTGTGGATTCCAACACCCAGTTTCTCATCCAGCGTACACTTTCCTGTAGAGACTCTTGGCTGCTCGGGAAACCTGCAACACCAGAATCAATCACTTTTACAGACTGACTCATTGATGCTTCTGTGAGGGCAAATACTTAAGGAGATTAAAATGAGCAGCGTGCCAGCCCTCCACTTCACTCCGAGCAACATGGCCAAGGCAAGGAAACCCTATTGGTCAGCCACAAATGGTTGATTGAATGATTGATAGGCGGGGCCTCAATCAGCACTTTCCCTGCCTAAGTCCAGAGGTAGCAACAGACGAGACTGCTCATGTCATTTATCTCCTTTTAGGATTTCTGCTCCTCCTTTGACTTTACCTCTTCTCCACAAAGTCGGTAAAGAGGCACTAATTACATCTTTTACTCCTCTCCTTGACTAATTTAAGGGCCATACTGTTGTTTTGTCCCTTTATATATTTATCCTACTTTCTGACCATTTTCCAAAGAATGCTGTTGTATTTTTGACATTGAGTTTTCCTATGTTACAGGCAGCAATTGAATTCAAAATCAGCTTGTGATGAGTTTAAATGCAGGAAATCTGCAGTGTATTGATGTGTAGATATCATTTTCATTGTGACGGATTAGCTCAAGCAAGTTTGAAGTTTAAACCAGTTGGTTTTCATGTCATTGACAAAATGATTGGTACCACATCATTTTGTCCCTGTTGTATTGCCATATTTGTCATTTGTTTGTTTTGCTGGTAGAACCTTTTTCTGTAGCATTGTTCACATGCTATTCCGGGTTTTGTTCGTGTTTAGCTTTGTTTTGTTATATTTACATCAGCATTTCTGGTTTAATCAAGACAGACAAGTATTTAAGTTCACTTATTGTTCACTGATTTAAGTTTTGAGTTATGGAATATATAACAAAGCTGAATACACAATATCACTAAAATGTTAAATTATTTAAAATTGTATCATCTTAGAATAATTGTAGTATTTTAGAGTGAAGTGAATTTGATCTTATTTGTGATTAAAAACAAACAGGTTAGACAAAGTAAATTGATAATACAGGCCTCAAGGTACAACCTCAGGGCAACAAAAGTGAGTACAACTGTGACCACTGAAATAAAAATGATTACACCTGTGACTTCCAATTAAGACTAATTGCCTGAACAAGGTTATAAAAGAGCATGTGAACACTACAACCTTTTCAATATTGGCCTAGGATGTGTCTCAAGCAACATGGCTCCACATGGTGAGGAATTGCCTGAACAAGTAAGAAACCAGATTGTGAGACTTCAAAAAGATGGAAGAGGGCGCAAGATCATCAGCAGACTACTGAACAGAAGCCAAAACACAGTTGCAGCCGTGGCTAGGAGGTAAAGGCGGACCCCTACTACCAATAACAGAAGGTGCAGTAGCCGTCCTCGAAAAATGGAAGCATGCAGAATTAGCTAATTATGCAACCTTGAATCAAAAAACAGACGGGCAAGTGCTTCTGACTTGGCACAAAGATTATCTGTGGAAATTGGTGTTTCAATGCCCACACAGCTACACACAATGTCCAAAAAGAAAACCATTGCTCATAAAACAGCAAGATTAAACTTTGCCAAAGACCATGAAAAGAATCCTGATGAATACTGGCAGCACATTCTTTGGTCAAATGAAGCCAAAATAAATTAGTTTGGATCAGATGGGGTCCAGCGTGTTTGGTATGGACCTGGACAGGACTACCATAGTGACTGCATAGTGCTGATTGTGAAATATGGAGGTGGGAGTGTGCTGATATGGGGCTGCATGAGTTCCAAAGGTGTAGGAGAGATGACATTTGAAGATGGCACTATGAATGCAAGTCTTTATAGCCAAACACTGAATGAAAAGATTACTACCAGTATCAAGAAGGTTGGCAGGAGAGGGGTTTTCCAACATGACACACAACATGACCAAACACACTGCAAAAATCACACAAGAGTTTTTAAAGAAGGAAATCTATGACTTGTCCAAGTATGCCTCCTGACCTACATCCAAAAGAAACACCTTTTAGAGTATAGAGGAAGGTAGAACAAGCAAACCTCTCCAACAAAGTGCAGCTGAAAACAATTATCTATGAAGAATGACAGAACATCTCTCCACAGATATGTTCTAGACTGGTATCATCATGTCCAGGAGGATCCAATCTGTCATCAGAAATAAAGGCCAGCATACAAAATATTGAAAATTAAAAGAATGGAGTCTCACTAACGAAGGTGCTGACTTTTGTTGCAGTTCATTCTTAAATATGGAGCTTTCATTATAGTTAAATTAGTCAAACATGTTTTTCAATTAATTTACTTTATTTGTCTTAGGTTTTTTTTAATTAAGGTAAGCTTAATTTCCTTGTTTTCATTTCATTTTTTGGGGAAAACTTGTCTCTCATTTTTTTTAGTCACAGAACAAGTATCACCTTCCTTGAGTGTCAAGGAAGGTGATAGACTTGCTTCCTCACAATATCATACAGTGGAATGCATGGAAACCAATTGCTGCCTAGAAGGTAGGATTAGCCCACACAAAACAGAATCTGAAACACTATGGTAGGCTTATGCTTTAGAAAATGGTTGGTAGTTTAAAATATCCATCATTTGCAATCAGTAGACTTATACATGCAAAAACACCACACTGCAAGAACTTGCTGACATTTTATGTGTATCTTCACCTGTTCACATTGATGGCCTAAGTTAGCAGCTAATGTTACTGACGATTATTTTACATGAGTAAGAGTTATTTTTTATTTAATTGAAACAGCAGATGAATACAGTTATGGATTTGATGTTTTGCCACAGTTTCTTTCCTTTGTATGTGACATTAATTTTTGTAGGTCACATTCACACAAGATGAACATGCAGCAACAAATCCGTCACTTGTATATTGTATTTTTCTGTTTCTTTCAGTATGATGAAGCAAAAGTATTTCATTCCAAAAGGTCATAATGCAAAATGAAAATCAATGTCAATCCATTTAAAAATATGCCACCCGACAATTTCTAAACTTCTTTGAGACATTGTAAAAGCAATACACAGAACCACCTTGTGATTCTGTTAAAAAACAAACAAAAAAAAAAACAAATATATTTATTTCCCTGTGATGCTGCATGATTGCCAAATAGCGATCATGGCCAACTGGCCAAGCAGCATCATTGATTGTTTACATTTCACTTAATACATACAAATACATTTAGGGGGAAATAGACATATGTGGACCGTTAAATATTTCCAAAACCACAGGTAATTTACTATTACACTACAGGAAGCATAAAGAGACTTGCTTGTTCTTGCTTCTCTTTCTCCTTTTATCAATTCTGTTTCTTCTCCTTCAGTGAAAGTCAGCCTTCTCAACTCATTTGAATGTAAACTTGAACATAATCCTAAATAATTTAGCTTAGGGGAAAAATAATTCAGTTTATATCTCTGAACCCCACAGAATTTGAAGCAGTCATCAACTCTTGCCTTAATTTTTCTCAAACTATCCATGCCTCACAAAAGAGTTACACCACCCCTTTTTCTTCTTTTCATCCCCTGAATGGAGAGTTAATTACTGTAATGTGTGTGATGGGAAAGATTTGGTCCTTGTCAGCGTTCTGTTTGGGCAGCATCCCAGTGTATCCTGCAGCAGAGCAGACAAAGTGAAATCTGTAAGGGTGACAGTGAAGGTGAAAGGTTGATATTAAGCTTATTTTCAAAATATAACATGTCACAGATTATTTAATATTGGTTTAAAACTGCACTGTAATCAGTTTTATTATCAGATTATTTTGCATCCAAGTCACTGCTAGTTAAGTGGTCAGTAATGTTTTCTTCTTTTTGTATTTGTATTCTTCTTACCTAATGCAGTTTGTAAGTCTGGTGCAGAGTGTGAAATATCTTGTCAGAAATTAAGGGAAAGGATAGTAATGAAGGTAAATTAGGTCATCAGGACAAAAAGATAACACTTTAAAACAAAGCAGCTGGTTTTTAGGTGAACAACGGTTTTCATATATATTTATTTTCCACAGTTGATGGAAGTGAACGAATTTGTTCTTGATCAGTTATTTGGACAGCTCCCCAGGAAACTATCCAGTCACCCTTGAAAGTTTGATATGATGACAGTATCTGTGCCAGAGCAATCATCTCTTAAGCAGTCTGCTCCTCAAAAATCACTGAGGTGTCACTGGTTCCCACAGTTTCCTAATGGAAGCAATAAAGTAATGTTGGCAAGCAGAGGGTTTGGTAGTGTTACCAAAATCACGACAGGGGTACTCATCGGTGCTGGGGCACAGAAATGTAGTTTTGGGGTAGGAAGCTTGAAGCAAAGGGGTATAAATATTGGAAGAATATATACATAGAGTACATGAGGACATGATACTTTGATATCTTGCAGTGATGTTGGCAATAAATATGGAATTTATGTATGAGTAGAATACTGTGTTGAACTTAAGGCTGAAGTTAGTGAATCTGTGCTCTTCTGGGTGAATACTGATTCACTGTTTATTAGTGGTATTGGATTTGACATAAGGCCTCTCAACAAGACTCTGTTTTTACATAAAGCAGCATATGGCAGAGCAGATAAGTGACCAACCAACCCGACACGTGATTTCCTCTTTGCTGCAGTGTACACACACAAACACATAGAGAGAGCGAGAGAGAGAGGGAGAGAGCAAGAGAGATAGAGAGAGAGAGAGAGAGAGAACTGAAAACAAACTGAACTTCATCTGAATCACATGATATTTTTCTGGAGAGTAAGGCAAACATATTGAGATAAATAAGCTTCATTCAGTGTCAGCTTTGAAAACCAACATCACTATCTGTCCAGTGCTGACAATATTTGACTGATTGTAAATTAGACATTTTTGTGTTTTGAAGTGTAAATATTAGCCAAACATATAGTGAGAAAATATCGGATATGAATATCTATTTTAAAAAATGAGGCCATCTGTCATGGTGTAAAGGCCCTATTGTATTTCGAAGAATTACAGCCCAAGCAGAAAAGTGCAAGGGGCCCAATGCTCCCTGGCAACTCAAAAATTGGCTGACACATCGGATCTGGAAAAAATTGCAAAGTTCTGTAGTGACTGGGCTCAGCACCCCTAAACACAGGGTCATTTATTTCCAATTTTTTTCACAGCATAGAAAGTCAGCCATTTTGGATTTCATGTGTCCATTTTCATTTTACGAACAGAACTAATATGCAAAACTTTGCACTTATGTTCAAACTACTAAGTATTTTGATTATAGTGACCCCTAATTACTTTGAGCATTTTTGAGGTGCTAGGGTTGCTCAAAAACTCACGAAACTTTGCAGATACATCAGAAGTGGCGTAACTTGATATCTGATATGGGCAGATGAAACATCTCCAGACTTTTTTTTTTTTTTTTTTTTTTTTTAAAGCCTCTAAGAGCCATACCCTTAATCCAACAGGAGATCAGCCATTTTGAAACTACTGTGCATTTTGATTTTGATTCATCAAAATAAAACCCACCTGATAAAAAAAAATAAGATCAAATAAAGTGAAAATAGAATATAAAGAATGCATCCTTCAGTGGTAGTAGTGAAGTATTTCACCATGTGTACACAATCTATAAATCAGCACCTAGGTCTTTGAAGCCATAAGCATAACAAGCATTCCCTTTTCCCAAAAGACACAGACTCACCACTGGTCTTGATTAACCAAAATAAGCCTCCTTCAGCTCACCCCAGAACGTCTTCCCAAGGGTTTAACCTCACTGTGGGTCTTATCTGTGTCTAACACAACCTGATGCTGGCCTGGGGAAAAAAAACACCCTTAGTAGTGCTGTGGGGGTTTAAAAAACACACACACACACACACACATCTTTTTTTCTTAAGACTACCAACCATTGACCTCAGCACCCATGCAACATAAGATGGAAAATAAACCCACTTTATAATATTAACAAAAATAAGATAATAAAACAGAATACATAGAATGCATACTTCAGTAATTTGAGACCTAATAAGGGAAAACTCAAAGTATTTGGACATGTGTACGTAATCTATAAATGAGCACCTAGGTCTCTGAATCCATAAGTGTAACAGAGCTCCCTTTTCCCAAAGGATACAGAGCCACACCCTAAACCCTCGAGGTTCATTTCAACTAGATGTACAAAACTTGGTAAGCAGATGTATTTTCATGGCACCGTTAGTCAGTTTTCTAGAAAACAGCATACATTTTGTTTTATCTGAGTTCATCAGTAATTAAAGATCAGTCAGTGTTTGCTGTACTGCACAGATAATCAATATACAAGTTTTGAACTATCTGGGCAACTGAGGGAACTATTGTATAGATAACAGCTTTATCCATGTACAAGATGAATTGTGCTGTTTGTCACGTTTGCACCTAATTCAGTTATGAAAATTGTGAATAAAAGTGGGCCTAAAAGGGAACCCTGTGGCACACCTTTGTTTACACTCATAAAGCTAGACTGATGGCCATCAGCCACAATAGCTTGAGATCTACCACTGAGATAATTTGTGAACCATTTCATCAAATCCAATATATTCCAGGCATTTCAAAAGAATTGGATGGTAAGAGTAAAAGGGTAAAAGTAAAACAAAACGGGTAGCACAGTCATGGCTGTTATCTAATGCACTAGCAACAACATTCAAGACATTCGAAGGAAGAGCTAAGAAGGGTCTTATCTGATCATTTACCAGTTTCTCTAACACTTTAGCAAGATATGATAGTTTAGAAATCAGTCGATAGTTATGTGCCTCATTTCACTGACCTCCTTTATGTAAAGGGTGAATGTAGGCTGTCTTCCAAATGTCAGGGATGCTTCCTGTTACTACAGTCAGATCAGAAAGATAAGTTCAATCAACTAAAAAATGGAGATGATAGTAATAAAAGCCTTGGCTCTAAATGTTCAGCCTCAGGGCACTTCTTTGGATTAATAGAACAAAGAGCATTAAATTCTTCAAGGTTCACAAAAGGCTTCAATGAAAAGGTCTGAGTGCCCAAATTGTTTGTCCAGTGATGTGCACTATGGTCAGAGATAGAGGGAAGAAATCCAGCAATTTCAAATGAATAACCTGATGCAATAAAATGTTCATGCATCACATATTTTCTTTCCAATTGACTCAGTGGTGGAACCTTGAACTATTTCACTGGGAAAGGATGAAGTAGTATTATGTGATAATGATTTAAACGTTTTCCAAAACTATGCTGAGTTTCCTTTACTTTCAAATAGTGCAGAGATATAAAATAAAGATTTAGCATTTAGAATTAAGAGTGAGACACTTATGCTGTTGACGAAAATATTGCTAATCAGAGGATTATGTAGTTGTTCGCGCTTTACACCATGCAGCATCCCTTTCATGTAACATTTCAGTAATTTCCAAATAAAACCAAGGATTGTTCCTGTTTTTGACTCTGAATCTCTGAAGAGATGCATGCTTTTCTACAATTGAATTAAATGTTTTTTATAAAATAATCAAAGGCCAAGCGTGGATCAGGAATTGCCATGGCAAACCCAATTTAACTATAGAACAAATTAAACAAAAATGCTTGTTCAGAAAAGTGTTTAAAATTCTTTTTGACAGTGATACATGGATTTGATCTTTGCAATTCTGTGTAATGGATGCATGCAGTTTGGCAGTGGTCACTGAATTTGAAAGGAAAAACACCACTGGATTTATACAGATGTTTCTCATCTCAATTAGTGGAATTAGTGACAGCACTGTTATATTTTCTGCCAGGTCTGTACAGTATACTTTCAGTCAGTCTATGACATTTCACCCTTAATTTCATAATGTCATGATATTCAAACCAACCACCGTTTCATCAATTGTGTTGCACCGGTGAGGTTCTCCAACAGCCAGAACAGCTGTCACTACATGTGACCATTATGGATGACTGTGCGGCTCTTTATAGCATCCATATCAGTAATTCATTACATGAACCTGTAAACCATCAGCAGCAGTGATATCTAAACAGACAATGTTTTACTGAAAGATTCTGTCTCTCAGCTAATAGCTCCACCTTATCACATCACCTTCAAATCACATCTCATAGAAAAACATGTGTATGCCTGGTCTAAAGAATACATAAGGTGTGTACAGTTTGCTTTTGTGAATACCAGTTTATGTGCAGTAAATGGTATGTGTATGATTTTTGCGTGTATGCATCGTTAATGCATCTGGCCCCAGATCTCTCAAAGATATCTCTTTTTTTCTTATAAATTCTTTATGCTTATATACTTTTTCTCTCCTAGAATGTAAGCAACTGTAAAATAACATTTATGTAATAATGTAATGTAAAATGTATGTTTTGATTGTGGTGGACTACGGATGCAAATTGACTTCAAGCTAACTCCAGTCCAATGCATCATTTATGTTTAATACTGCACATTGTCCTGTTCAATAAATCAATCATAATTCTGTTTCGCAGTATTTCTGATTCTAATTAAATTAGAACTACTTAATATGGCTCATGTTACCTCCTCATATATAACTTCAGCAAGGACATTCAAAAAATAAATCAGACAAGAAGACAATGATAAGACCTCTTATGGATCATACTCATCGAGTCATTCAAAGCAGACTCTCACATTCTTCTCTTTACTATAACCCACTGCCCTGTTTGAGGGGTTACTACTACAGCACCGCACAACCACAGTGAAGTGGGCTTTCACACGGGTTTGATAATGCTGCTATACAAATGTAAACCACCCAATTAAAGTAGTAGGGTGGATGTGATTCCTGTTCTACATTTTTCTAAAAAAAAAAAAAAAAAAAGAAAAGAAAAAAAGAAAAAGGTGCTCACTCCATTTTAACCCTTGTGCCTCACTAGGGACCTAAAGGGGCCTTTAAAGGTATAATATGTAATTATTCCACATTAAAATGTTTAAAAAGAACTAGACCTATGTTATATATGTTGTTGAGTTGTGTACTTACATTATCCCAAATGTTTCCAACAATTTTCAAACCCAGACAAATTTATAATTTAATTAAAGTAATGGACCGTTTCAGATAAACAAATGTTAGCAACAGCTCGGCTAACAGCCCCTCCAGGAAACAAACAACTGCAGAAATATTGATTTTTTTTAAGGTGAAACAGCTTTTAGTAGTATTTTTTAACTATTTTAATCTGCATGTACGTTTGATTTTGGAGAAGAGGAGACTTCTGTGGATAATTCGGCTCCCAGCAGAAACCGGACAAACATCTGGAACTTATGTTATATGAGAAAAAGCCGAACAATTGTTAGCAGCAGCTCGGCTAACAGCCGTCTGGTGGTCACCAAACACTGTTGGATAAACACTGGTTTTAAAGGTAAAACAGCTTTAATTAATATTTGAACGATTTTATTCTGCGTGTACGTTTGTTTTTGGAGAAGATGAGACTTCTGCGGATAATTCGGCTGCCAGGAGAAACCGGATGAACATTTGAATGTAAAGTTATAAGAGATATAAAACACTAATGTGTTTAGCAGCGGCTCAGCTAACAGCCCATATCTGACGTCCGTGGGTCGCCGTACATCGTCGGAGAAACACCGATCTCTTAGATGAAACTGCTTTATTCAGTGTTTTTACCTGTAATCAGCGGGTCCGTTTGTTCTGGAGAGGAGGAGACCTCTGCGGATAATTCGGCTCCTGGTAAAAACACCCTGAGCCATGAATTTCGGAGTAATGTATCCCGGTGAAGCTGATTATTTAACAACGAAGACAACAACTCCCATGATCCCTTGCTACTTCACACCGTCATCACACGCCGTCTTTTGTTATTGTTTTGGTTGAGAGACCCCTAGCGGCTGAAATTACATATTGTGCGTTTAATGTTTTTTGTTTTTTTTATTATTATTATTTTGGCTGTAATTATGCTGTAGCCATGACTTTTATCCAATTTTGGAAATCCAACCACAGATCCTATTAAGTCTATAATACACTGTGTAGAAATAATTCTAACTTTCAGCATATTAGCGCCCTTTTAGGTCCCATTGAAATCCATTAAAACTACATTTTTTGATCCTGTGGTGGAGACAGCACAGAGCTGAGAAGTTGAGATATTATCTAAGTTTAATTTGAGTTTAACTCAAATTAAACTGATTAACTCAAATTAAACTGATTGAGTTTAACTCAAATTAAACTTAGATAATAAACACACAGTTCAAGCTGAAAGTTAATAAACTTTTCTTGTGTGTGACATTACTGCATTTTTATAGCAGTAGAAGCTAAGCTGCAACTACTAACATTATTTATAGCTTTGTTGTAGACATGTACAACACCAGGACTACACCTGAATGCTGATTGATTGTATTAGTTACACCTATGTGACTTCAGCAAATCAAAATATCCACTGTGAAATATGTTTGCTTTTCACTTGACCTCTCAGTGTATAAATGTATTACATTTCATAGGTAAAAATTTGGCTTGAATAACTGTAATATATTTTTCATTTAGTGATGCATGAATTTAAACAGGTACAATTGAGAGACATTAGTAAGGTGGGAAATCACCACCATATCCACCTTTTATACTATTACAATCAATTTATTCTATATACTATTCTGTTAAAGCAATTGGTATACAAGAAATAAATGTACTTTATTATTTTATAACAGAAAATTATACAAGAAATGTGCAAAAGGACATCAATCAAACTGTGGTCCAGTTTGGATGTCTGTCCAGATTCTTGGCCACTGAACGTCATACTGAACTGACTTTAATTGAAGACAATTAGTGCTTCAGTGCAGGAGGGTATGAGAGTTCTAAACGCTCCATGAATGGGAGAGTGCTTTGTGAAATCATGTGATCTGGACAGTTTCATATTACATATGTATTTTAATTAATGGATAATTTAATTAACAGAGAGAGAGAGTTTGATTATTACTTCATGGTTTTAAGAAAGCAGTACTGTTGGACCAAATCAGTGGACACTACAATCATGCTATTATAACTTAAGCAAGTACATCATGCTGATTATTGACAGGTGTATTTATATTCAAATGACACATGGAATGAAAATTTTCTTGTTGTTTACTCTGTTCATGTTTTCATGTATCTATGTTTTACACTTCCAGAGTTCCTCTGTCATCTGTGCAGTTTTACAGGATGAGTGGCTCCATCTAGTGTATATAAGAGGTTTACACAAATGAACGTTCAGACTATTTTTCTGTCAGACTGCCTTTCTGTCTCTCTGATTGCATTTGATTGCAGTCAACCATCTTGAGCTGTCCAATGGCATTAAATTGTAATCATCTGGAATCTTTCCCATCATCACTGTTTATACAACATGATGTGGACACATCATGACAATCCCACAATACTGTCTCTGAGAAGCAGTGCATGTCAGCCAGACCTAAGGCCCAGACAGGTCCTTTTTGAAGGGAGGTTGCCAAGAATGCTTGTGACTGTAATCCTATCTGAAACCCTCTCTCCAACCTTCCTCTTCTTTTCCCTTTTGTGTGCATATCTTGGTTTCCCTCCACTTGATGACCTTTGTACTCCATGTTTTTATGTCCCTGCTGTTGCCACTGCTAAAACTGTAACAACCCAAGAGCTAACTATTGATCTTTGTATCCAGTTTGTCTATTTGATGACAGACAAAACAATATGGATGTGCGCTTTTTTACATGGGTTCCAAACAGGGATAAAGTCATTAGAGGAGTGGAGACATATTTTGGGATTGTAAAATAAATCAACCTATGCCTCTACCACAACCACCAGTGTTTATGTTTTCAGAAAATCTGTGCTAATTAAATTTCTTGCTAAAGCTGATGAGCAATCACCACTGAAGTGATCACAATTGTAAATTAAATTAGGTGTTTGATTAACTTGCCCAGAATAAAGCAGTGTATTCATTAATTTTATTCAAGCAGCATAAAATTAATGTAAATGTAGGCAATCTGGTGATAACTGCCTTTGCATTTTAAATGTGATTTATTATTCAGTTATCATAATTGTCCATCTGTCGAAAATAAATGAAGCTGTATTGATATCACAGAAACAAATATATATTTGGCTGTATGAAAATTAAAGCATTGCTGTGCAATGCTGATGTTTGTTTACTCTGTGTGTATTCTGTTTTTTTGCCAAGAGAGGTGCGAGTGTGTGTGTGTGTGTGTGTGTGTGTGTGTGTGTGTGTGTGTGTGTGTGTGTGTGTGTGTGTGTATGTGTGTGTGTGTCTGTGTGTGCATTTTTGTTACCTTTTGGGGACCGTTTCCAATGTAAACACTTACCTTGTTGGGACCTAATGAGGCAAAACATAATTTCTGAGGTCCTGGATAAGGTTAAGGTTTGGCTGTCCACAGTGAATGGAAGTCAATGCAAGGATAGCTACGCAAACTTCTGTGTGTATATGTTTGTGTGTGTGCGTGTGTGTGTGGTTAAATTCAATTTCAAAGGTCTCAAAGCCATCATCGGGGAATAACGATGAAACTGAAATGAGACAGGAAGAAATTGAGAAAGAGAGACAGAGAATAAAAGAAAAAGAAAGATGGCCAAGCCTCAAAGCTTGTTCCAATTTCCTGAGCAGCCAGGGGTGTCCATCTCTCCTGTCACTCCAGAGATATCTAACATCAATCACACACACATGTACACGTACAAAAAAAAGAAAAAGAAAAGAAAAGAGAAGAAAACCCAAACACCTTTAATTAATCTATCATGAGGTTGATGCTATTGTCTACTTTTTTTTCTACTTTTCATTTTCTTGCAACTTTGCAACACAGACAGAGACCTCTTGTTTCACAAATCCAGAGGGGCTGGAGGAGGGTGGAAATCAATGAATGAAATCAAAATGTAGAAATGGAAGTGCACGAAAATGTAATCAAAGAGAGATGGTGGCAAAAAGGCATAAAGAGAAGAAAAAAAGAGGAGGCTGCACACTATTTAGACAGCACAAATATTGCACATAGTAGAGGACAGAGCAACTTGCCACTGAGTAAATGAGGAAGAAAATAAAGAAGAGGAAATTGCAAGGAGAGAAAGAAGGAAGAAAGAAAGGAAGGAAACGGATCTTTATTGGAGAAGGGAAAAGTGGAGAGGGAGAATAGTGTGGAGAAGATGAAAAAAGCCATAAATAAATGAAAGTACTGAAAAGGGAAGAAGAATAAGAGTAAAGAAGAAAGAGTAAAGGTTGCTTTGTGTTGTTTATGGAAATTTGACATGAGTGTTATTCAGTGTTAACTAGACTATTCTTGGCCTTTCAGATTGACTGATCAATGCATCTGGGATGAAAAGCTACCGATAACATAATTGCGGGAGACAGTCCTCCATCCCTGCCTTCCATTGTGGGTCTTGCTCATGTTACTCCTCATCCCACCAACCTTGTTACATCTAATCTTTAAGGCAACAAACAGCTGTTAGCTGGAGACATGGCAAAAAGGTGTCGTAAGTATGTCTCATATTGGAAATCTATGTAGCTTGCTAAGCTCGAGTCTCATATTTTCTAACTTTGAGCAAGAAATTGTAATGTCACAAATGAATGGACACAGCTAAATCAAAAGTATAATATTTATAAATCTGTGTATTGTCTGCAGGTAGGTAGGAAATGAAAATATGCAATACATTTTTGACATAAGTGGATTTGATGTACTTCATTTATCTGCATTGTTTATCACCCACAGGGATTGTGTGCGTTATTCTCTCAGTATAGATGCCTGATTTCATTAACAGTTACTCTCATTCTCAAATACTCAAATCTGTCAATAAATTCAAAGTGCAATCCCCAGCATTTGATCATCTCATCCTCTTGTCTCATACCACTGCTGAAAGTTGCATAATCCAGTGTTATGCAAAGCACTGCATACTGTTGGCCAATAGAGGGCAGTGTATGAATGAGAGACAGAGAGGGTACCATGCAGTACAAGGAGGATGGTCCAGCACCAGTCATCAAGCAAAGGTTTGCAGTAATCCACCTGCTGATCAATTTGTGTTTCATAATGTAAAGTAGGTCAGTTGGGAAAACAAGCAAAGTGAAAAGTAGTCATAAAAACAAAAAAGGAATAAAAAAATATTGTGGCAGATGTGCAGCTTGATGGACAGTGTTCACATCTGTAATTGAGTTAGTGTTACGATTAGTTTGTAGCACTGTTTTCAGATAACACACTGTTATCATATCTATGTAAATACCCACTTAACTTATTATTTAGTTAAGTGGTGAAACAAATCACTGTATGTACCTCTAGGCTACAGCAAGAGCGTTACACAGGTATGATAAATTGTTGCACCTGCCTGTGGTCAAATGATAGGTCTAAATAAGATTGTATAGTAAACACGTCATTCGATTTAATCCAAAGTGAAGTAAAATCCTCAGATGTATCTTGAATGACATCAGGGGAGTATTCACAACTAAGGTTGCTTACATAACTGGCTGATAAAAGCAGGTTTGAGAAATTCTATTGATTCTACTCAGGGAGGATTTATAGAGCTGTCCATCCACACATTTCATGCCAAGAATATGATTTCTGTTTCAGTTTTAATCCAAAAATAATGAACACACACACACACACACACACACACACACACACACACACACACACACACACACACACACAGAAGACAAAACCACATTATAAAACATAAATGTGCATTGACATAACATAGATGCTCTTTTCTGTTTCTTCTTGGGACATTTTCATGGTGTTCACTGATTGAGAAAGAATCTTTTTAGTGGAGAGGAGTCACTACTAAATACTTCTGCAGCAACAAAAGCCATTTGGATGCTAATAATTCATTAAAATGGTGTAGTCCAATTTGGTCATGAATACATTTTGTCTGATATCCCTCCTCTTATGTTGCAGTCAAACTAATGTTCAGCTATTTTAGTAAGAAAGGGGTCAATTCCCTTCCTGTCAGGAACTGATCCTACCTTGTTCACCTCACAGTGTTCACCCTGACTGAGAACAAGTATAAGTACTAATAACAATGATGATGGCTTCAGTTTAGTGTAGTTGTGCCAATAACAGAACTAGTATGCACAATGCCATTTTCCTGTAATTGGCACACTGTAATGAAACTCCATTATTTCTTGTTAGTCATACCTGTGTTTGATAAGTCAAAATGTTACAATGAAATCTGGTTTGACATCAGATAGCAGCTAGATGTAAACAGTGATAAAAAGTTGTTCCACCCAATACAGGTGTAATGAAAACATGGGTGAATCAAGGAGATGTCAGTTGTAGTCTGTACACACCCAGGCAGGTGTCTAATCAGAAAAACTCAGCAACACCTGTGTGAGTGGACCAACTGTACTGAGGCTCACAGATTATATACATATTGAATTGCTTTATTTATCTCTAAAGTTTCAATGTTCAATTTTTACCAGTTTGTTTTTTATTACTTTTACTTTTTTTAATCGACATTTTAATCTAATTAACTTATCTGTGTTTCTTGGAGCTTAGGATGTGTTGTCGGTTAGATTGTAAATGAGGTATCTACCTCAATATATTTCTGAGAATAAATAAAGGTTGAATGAATGAATATCAGTGCTCTGTCCCAAGAGCATATTTGGATAATGTGTCTGAGTGTAAATGCAAATGGCTCTTCAACATCGACATTCTAGGTTTAAAGCCCCAACATGCACCCACAGTACACCATTTACTTCTCAGGACAGTGTGAGTGTGTACAGACTGTGCTTGTGTGACATCTGTCTCACTTTCCTGCAACTTGCATACTTGCATATAGAAGTTGGTGGCATGATGTAATTTCCAGCATACCTCGTCCCAACTTCACCCTGAGGCCAGCCAGACTAACTGAAAACACCTGAGTGGGTGTGCAGGGTCTTCAACTCAGACACCCTGCAGACATTTAAACTGTATATTTTACTTTTCTAAAGAAGTAATATATTTATATCATTACTTTGAATTCATTTTTTTCATGCCTACATTAAAACAACATTTCACAAACGTGATGAAAATTGCAGATTTGTATTTTTGTTCTTTTTTTCGAAGACTTAACATCAAAAAGTGAGTAGTTTGAGAACATGATCATATATACCTGCAAAATGTGGCCTATTACATTATAATATATAAAACATACATATAAATGTATATATTATTTTTATTTTATTTTATTTTATTTACAATAATATGAAATAAAAACACAGCAGTGTACGTTATCTAATATAAATACTCAGATCTGCTTCACTTGTGTTGTTCCGCAGCTCTCGTGCCTCTAGTGACCCACAACACTTTGGATGCTCGTGCACTTCCGGAACTTTCGTAATGGCTTTTTTTTGTGCAGAGCGCAGGGACCAACAGGACCGACCCTCCTCTTTTTAGCAAAAAAAAAAAAAAAAACTGATGAATGAGTGAAAGCGGCCAAGCCTGCCCTGCATCTCATTACCACTTCAGAAATAAAAGCTTTTTGCTTTGGAGGGACTCACCGCAGAATCGGGACGGAAGGTGAGAGAAATGTTCCGGGTTTTATATCCGCTTGCAAATGTTTTCTTTCAGTTAAACCTATTTTCACTCCTCTGTTCGCATCTCTTAGTGCGAGAGTGCGGAGCGTCAGTTTGGCTCCAGACAATAGAGGAGCATGCTGCACTCGTGCAGCTCTGTCTGCATTGCTGTTGCAGCCTCCTTCCGTGTTATGAAACAAGCAAAGCACGCTGCTTTCTTTCTCTTTTTTTCCCCTCCATAACAATCCCTCGGAACAAGCCGTATCCGCGCCAGAGATGAAACCAGCGGGACCCATGAGCAGTGAGAGTTGACACATCTGCGGTTAAATTGCCTCTCGGAGCCACTCATTTGTGGCTGTGTTACCTAACAGGCAGTTAGGCTATAAGGGCACGCCAAAAAAGGAAGTGGCTTATATAAAGAGTAATGCAAATTGATGCTTAAATGTCAACTTTGCCTTTTTCCATAAACACTTAAAGCATATGACCAGTAATGTGTTTATAGCTGAACCCCTTAAAGTTGTTTTCAGTTGTCAGTGAACTTTTTATTCAGAGGACAGAGTCAGATCAAGTCCATGTTTTGCAGTAGAGGAGCTCAGAGGTTAAAGAACAGCCTGGGGAGCCTCAGGGTGAGTCACGGCTCTGTATGGCACTTTTGTGAGACATCCAGCTGAAAATAAGAAAAAAAAATCTGGCATGATTTGCGATGAGTGCAGCTGTAGAATCAGCTGTAATCGCAAACATCAGAGATTTCAAGCTGGTAACAGCAGGAGGTGGAAGGGTTAATAATTCGAAACCCTGCTAGTAGATTCTGTTTCCTGTGTACACTCACTTTCAGGAGAAAATGTACACTGTTGCAGGTTTTGACAGAGTTGTGACAGAGACGTGACTGGTACTGAAAAGGTGACAGGTGTGTGTGCCTCTCCTAAAACTTGGCAACAAATAACACACTAGAGCTGTAGACTGAAGACTTAACTCAGACTTGTAATATAGAAAAAAAAACATGGGCATGTAATGTAGTTAGATGGTAATTCTGCTTATTTTCAATGTGGTGGCACAGTGTCATAGTCATGCAGTGTTACTTTATAGCCTCATTAAGAAGTTGAATGTGGGTAACAGTTTGCATTCAAGCTACTAGAACAAGCTTATGTTTATCTGCTCATAAAAACTGAAAACATGTAATTGTTCCAGTATAATAAACTACAAATTAATCAGCTATTTTGATTGTATTTTGGAGAATCAGAAAGTCCTCTTAACTCTGACACAGCAGTTACACAGAGTAGTATCTTATCTGTATCTTCATCATGGCAGGCGTTTTGACAAAAAGCACAGGTGTAACTAATAGCAACAATAAAGGTTGTATTTAATTTGTATGCCAGTGTCTTATATTGTGGTTCACTGGCATGACTTAATGCACCTTAAGACTATGTGACGACTAGAGTGGCTTATCTCATGTTGAGAGACGGAAGTAATAAAAACTTGTTAGCAATCTGTTTTCAGGCTGTACGATATCAATTTGAGGTATGTTCACATCAATGTGTCGCTCTTGTGCTGTGGAAATAATAGAAAGTCACACAAATCTAATATTTCATTTAGCCTCTATTGTTTTGGTTAGTTAGTGTGTGCCATGGATGTATTAAGGTCTTCTTCCCGAAACCTTATTTAAAAAATGTCACAAAATGTCAATGTATTCTGCACCATTTCATGTCGTTCTCTGATTGGTTGCTTTGGAGATGTGGGTCGTAGCAGCAGTCGCATTGTGAGAAATTGGTCCTAAATTTCTTTTGCTGTCAGAATTTTGCCTCAGGCTTTCTTTGGTCTCCAAAGCTCCACATCAGTCATCAGTGGACGTTTCTCACAGTGCGATCTTGGACCACCTGGTTTGAAAAATTTCACCACGTCTCTCTCATGATTGTCAACTTTTTTGTCTCACACGGCCTAAAAGTGTAACAGCTGAGGAGCCACAAGAACACTTAAATGTGACTGAGATATCATTGATGTTATTTGTTTCTGGTTTTAACAGAATAGCTGTAGTGAACAAGGCTGTAGAAGCTGAAAATTCAATGTTTCCCACAGAACTAGACTGGGAAACACACACAGGCTAACATGCTAACGGGCTCAGAAAGCTGTCTGAAGTTGGAATTGTATGGTTTTTGTGCACTTTGTCCCTTTTTTTTCCAACTCTTGTCCCAAATTCATCACAAAATTATTTTAACGTTACATCCTCCCGGGGCGATGGGAGGTCGGCTCGAGCCTTGCATGCTTGCTAAATAACTTATGAGAAGTTGTGAGGTCCTCTGAGATTGTGTAAAGAACATAGATGGACTAACTTATGAGAGATGAGAGTTAACTTGAATGTGTCAGTTTTGGCGGACACAAACCAACGTTAAAGGTGCGTGACATGACCTACTTACTGTAAGGTGTGTGACATCATGCTTGCAAGATTACAGATATAGCTGCCCTGTCTGGTTGATTGATTGACTTGATTTTTGTCAGTGTTTGACATTTGTGCCCTTTAATCAATACCCAATATGTCTTCTAGCTGCAGTACATTTTGGTAAGTTGAGGTTGCTGCGGGTATTTCTGTGCGTGTGTGTGTGTCTGTGTGTGTAAAATGGCAGCTCAGACAGAAGACCTTGCAGTTCGATATCAAGGGATCTGCAAAAAAATGCTGACATTTAGTGTAGAAATTTTAGGTAATTGTTTTTTGTTTTGTTTTTTTCTTCCTGAAGTTGCAAAGGAAACACGTTATCTGTAATCTCTGGCGAGTTATCTATGAGAGAAAGAAAGATACACAAACAAAATAACTAAATAAAAGCTGCTATTTCCCTAAATGTCCTTAATATATATAAAAACTTTTTAACTTCAGGGTTTGTTCTCCTTGAATTACTGGCTGTGATTTGGTAAAGCTGTATCAAATAATGTAGCATTCTTTGTTGCTGTCTGTCTTTTTTGGGGGGTTTTGTAACGCTGAACAGCCATTTTTGTTCCAAATCACATACTGTATCAGGTTGAACGACCTGCGGCAGGAAGATTATGTTCTAATAGTCTCAGGCGTTTCTGTGTGCTCCTGCTGTCAGTGTTGATTCAGAGACTTTGTTCTTTTAATCTGACCTTGGATCAGATATCCAGTGAACCACTTCAGCCAGACGCAACCTGAGCCGATGAAACCCTCTCGCTGTCTTTCCTTTTTCTTCTTTCTTTCTTTTTTTCTTTCTTTAACTTTCGTTCATTCTTTCAGGCGACCTCCAACAGAACAGCCGAAGAAAAGATGTTGCTTAAAGTGTAGAATTAGTTTACTTTTGCCATTTTTGAGAGGTTTGTTTGTGTATGTTTGCGTTTGTGTCTTCTTGATTGAAGGTCAGTCTGTCTTAATGAATCTTAAACCATAACTGAATGTAAAAGGCTGTTTTTTTCCAGACTCATTGTTGGTGGTGGAGGTACAAATATGTGCTGTTGTGAAGGTTACAATATGTTTGCTCATTGAAAACAATTTTAAGAGGACATGTGTGTCTAGTTTAAAGATTTACATTCTGGTGTCACATTTAATAACATTTATCTGATGCAATCTCCCAAATCAAAAGCAAAGTTGTCATTCCTGATTATGTTGATGTTTTGTTGTTTCTCATTTGGTTATCTATGCATTTTTCAAAATGATAATTCAGTTAAAGAATGTTGAGGAAAATTACAGTGTTTACAGATTTGCTTTGGCTTGATAGGTAGCTGGTTTTGAACACTGGCCAAGGTTAGTTTTGTTTGATTTTTAGTCCCGTTTAGAGCAGATTATCTCTGTAATTTTGGAAAGATGATCTGTGGGCGCTTCTGTGGCGCTCTTCCTTTTCATCACTCCCTTCACCCTTACATCACTCCTTCAATCTGTTCCTACTAACGAGCTCAGCGGGTGGCTGAGTACAGGAACAGAGCACTCAAAACAGCACAGGAGTGATGGAAGGATGTAAGGAGGGAGGGAGGGAGGGAGGATGTCTGCTGCTGGTCTGCTTGACATTTATGCACATTAACAGCAGTCGAACATCAGATGAGATTTCATCTGTTTGTCTATGAGAGGGGAGGAACGGCATGTGTGCAGCACGGGTGGCGACGTCAATCACACACGCTGTGTGACGGGCAAAAGTTGAAACTGCTAGTAAGTACATGATGACAATGTTTAGTTCTTGCACTTAAGTAAAGAAAGCCGTTTCTAAGATTTGTATCTCTAGTCTGACTTTGAATGGAAAATGGAGAGAATTACAACAAACACAATAATGACGGAAAATGTTGTACTTAAGCTTTTGTTGGTGTTAACAAGTCATGCAACAGTTAGCCTGTGAACCTAAACATCCCATTACTTTCAAATACTTCCATGTATTACACAAGAGAAAACACAAAATCAATGGTTTGGTATTCAGACACATGAAAAAGGTTATTTAACAATTATATTAAGTAAAAATCAAGAAGAAAGTGAAGAAAGAATCGAGGAAATTAGACAATACAAAATAGTCTGTATGAAACAGCTTAGTTTGACTCAAATGATGTCTACTATTGGTTCAACTTGCTCCAAAATGTAGAGATTATGTTTGACGTGCATATCCTCTATTTAGGGATACATAAGAACTTTTATTAATTCTGGAGTAACACTAATGCCATGTGGTGATTGGTATGTTCATCAAGTCCTGCTGGGGTTTGCAAGATAGTTTAGAATTTTAAATATGCAACATGCATCTTGTATTAAAATGAAATCTGTAAATAGAGAAAATCTTAACAAAAAGCATTTGAAGGAAGCCCTGGGTAGAGTGAGAAAGTGCTGATCGGTCAGCTCTGGAGGATAAAAATTCTGAAACAACACGCCAGTGCAAATTACTGTATGTAAAATATTTGCCTTGGGGTTGTAGCTGTGTCTCAGAATAAGACTTATGTAACAGCGATTACATTCTGAACATTTTTGTGCAGGATATGTTGTCTCTCAAAGACAAAGTAGATGAACTTAATTATTATTTGTCATCATGTCATGAAATAAAACATTTCGATTGAGTTAAATTTAGCTGTAAATGGTGAGTCTTTATCTAGAGTGTCAGGTAAGAAGATAATGACTCCCTTTCAATGGTAGATGATGGAAAAAAAGGGTTTGAAGACCTGTATAGGTCTCACTGACCCACGCTGCTTCTCAAAGCTCATTGAATACCAAAACAGCATGTGAAGGATGGAAGCATTGTTGTCTTTTTGACCTACACTACTTGAAAACAGCAAGGGGGAAGGTAATGGATGCTGGGAAGAGTGATCTGACTGACATCCACTGCTCATACTGGGAGATGAGTGAAACATCACAGCAGGGAGTTTAGATTTAAAGAGAGATTTAGTGAGTGTTACTCTCTCTCCTTACTGCCTGAGAGTTTAAATCACCGAAGCAGAATGAGTGAAGGAATGTAGGGCAACTGAGACTCTGACCTCCATTGCTTCTCATGTTTTAGTAATTCTTAAAAACAACATGGAGGGTTGGATTGACTGCTCTGTGTCTGACTTGCCATACCTCGCCTGTCAACTTACTGGAACTTCTTTAATCTTTAAATATTTAACAGGGAGAGGAATGAAGAGGGGTTTTTTTTGTCTCGTTGTCTCGTCAAGAGATGGGAGATACAGAATTTGGGAAAAGATTGAATCCCTTTCTCTGTGATTTATCTTCTTATAGTCATGAAGCTATGAGGATAAAGGAATGGATGCTATCTGGCTTTCAGCGTTGACCTGCTTTATGTTATAACTGTCTAAAACTGGAGGTGGAAGGATAGATCTCTGGCTCTTTGGCTCTCTCTTCTGTTCATGTTTGATGCAATGAAAGTGAAGTTGGATGAAAGGATGGAAGCGATGACAGGAGCAGGGTGTCTCAGTCGTCACAGGAACGGTCTCACAAGTGAAAAGGTCACAGGCTCGCAGACTGTTCATGTCCCTGACACAGCGTCTGTAAGTGTGACATTTGGTTTGTTGTATTGGAGCGAATTACAGTAAATAATATTTTCTGAATACTTTGGGGATGCAATATTAGAAACATCTTGTACAGGTGCACCTCATAAACTGGTAACTCAGTTTATAATCTTATTCTTTTAAATGCCAGGTGATTTTTATAATCACATCTATTAGTAAAGTAGTAGTAAAGCTGAAAATAGGGCTTTAACTATTGATTGTGTTCATTATTGAGTAACATATTGACCACATTTTTCTTAATGAATCCACCACTTTTGGATTTTGATTATTTTTTGTTACCAGAACACAAAGTGAAGACTTTGCTTATTTTTTTCTTGGAAACGGTCAGGTACGTAAAGTGGTGCTTTGAGCTAAATGCTAATGCTAGCATGGTCACAATTACAATGTTTAACATGCTGATGTTTAGCGGGTAATGTTGGTAAGTTTAGTGTGTTTGCATGCTAACTCGCTAATTAGTACAAAAAGCAAAATACAGGTAATAATTTAATTTGATTTAATGTTACAGTCATCAGTATCACTTAATGGACCTTCAGTTTTCTGTTGATCGTTGACTCAATGAATGCATTTATTTTCTGTAAACATGATGGAGTCAGCGTAAAGGTTAATCAATCAACCTTTTTTTTTTTGAAAAGAAGTGGAAGCAGTTAACAGTACAAATATTGTGAAGTTATCAGATAATGTTTGTACTGTTCAATGAGCAACTGTGTAATAAATGCATTTAGCTCTGAAAGCACATATGCACAGATGAGTGTTATAGCTCAAGGCCGTGTGTGGGCTGATCGCTGCAGTAAAGTAAATGACTGAGCATATCGTTGCCTTTTTTTTTTTTTTTTTTTGCCTCACAACGGTTTTGCTTTTTCGTAGAAAAACCTGTACTGAGTCAGTGTTGTGAAAAATCCCTCATACTGATGATCCACTCCCTTCAGGGCTTCATCCTACAGGGAATATCTAAACTTTTAATGATTTAACGTTGTCTCTCTCTGTCTGTGCTCGCTCATAACTTCTCCCCCCAGAGTCGAGGCTGTTATTGATGAGCGTGAGCCTGTTTGGATTTGTCAGATTTTAATGCTTCATCTCTGAGAAGAAGGGAGTGTCTCTCTCTCTGTCGTGTGTGTGTGTGTGTGTGTGCGTGTGTTTGTGTTTCATTTTTTAGTAATCATGTTTTTTTTTCTCCCATCAGCTTGGTATGAAAAATGACACTATACATTATGATACCCATTATTGATTAGTCTACTGAGAATTTACTTGATATATTGTGAAATGTCAAAAAACACCCATTACAATTTCTCAGAGCCCAAGGTGACACCTTCAAATGTCTAAATGCCTAAAATATTCAATTTACTATCATATATGACAAAGAAAAGCAGTGAAACCAAACATTTATGAAGCTGGAGCCAGGAAACGTTTGGTATTTCTGCTTGAAAAATGACTGAAAGCATTGATTATCACAATAGTTTCCAATACATTAGTTTTTTTCTGCCCTTTTTACTAAGTTAGGATCAGTGACAAGGTATTGCGTTATGTTAGTGGGGGGCTACTCAAATATAGAGGGATGATTGTGTGTGTGTGTGTGTGTGTGTTGTTTGCTTAACCTAATAGCTCTTTAAGAATGTATGTTACTGTGGAGCAGCTCTGTCTGTCTGAGAGTCGCATAACTGGTCTCTGTGTGTGTGTGTGTGTGTGTGTGTGTGTATGTGTGTGTGTGTTCAGGTCATGTGAATTGATTTCTTGAATGTGTGTCACAACTCTGTAAAATTAATATTCTGGATTCTAGTGTTTGTGTGAATTACAGTTACAGTTGTGAGTCTTGATGTTTCTCATTTGTTGACCAGTAAACTCAGAAAGCTGGGCTCTCCCTCCTGTGTGTGTGTGTGTGTGTGTGTGTGTGTGTCTACACCTGTTATTGTATATTATCATTAGTCATTTGTTGATCAGTATCTACAGGTACACCTCGTGCTGGACTCTTTGTCTTCATCTCTGTGACTGTGATGACTGTCCCATCTAAATTATAGCACTGTGCTTGTGTGTGTGTGTGTGAGACCCCATGTTGTTATTCTTGTCTGAGCTCATTTGTTGGGCTGGCAGTAACGTCTAGTCAGAGTGAGTGTCTTTCATGTTTGTCCCTGTTTAAATAACAGGATGTGTATTTTTTGAGGGTGACTCAGTAGTCTCAACAAGTCGTACTGCAACTATTGGTCATTCCAATATCAATTAATCTGCTGATTATTTTAACGATTAATTGCTGAATTTGTCGTCAGATAAAAGTGAAAAATGTCCGCTATAAGTTCTGCAGGAGATGTATTCAAATGTTTTAGTTTTCTCCAATTTCCAGTTGTCCAAAACTCAAAAATATGTAGCACATGTAGCATTTTTGTCAAACTGTATAATGTACAGATCAAAAACAAAAAAGTAATGTATCTTTGTATTTTGGAACTTTATTCTAGTAATCAAGCTATTGATCTGGTCATTGCTTCATGTAGAAGCCGAAACAATTGAGTTCTTATGGTGATTATTTTGTAACATCAGTGGAACCAACTGGACACAAAGTTGAACAGCAGGTAAATATGAAATCTGTCCTCATGATAAAAGTATGAAATAGGTGTCAGAACTATCTGCTGTGACTTGAATGCCACAGCAGATATAATTGTGTAAGTACCATGGGATGGCTCCAATGCTTTTTGCCTCTTACTAGCATCCTCATGAGTAGCTCAGATAACTGCTGAGTCTTAATCTGCTGTTTAGCTCTGCAGACTGTTTTTGTCCCATTAATGATTAAGCTGAGGGGTCAGAGAGGGTCAGTGTGAATACACAAAACATGACTTCAGTAATGAGGAAGCTAATACTTGAAAAATTAATGAATGAAGATGTCATACATTAATACTTTAATTGGAAAATATAACTGTCAATATACATGTACGAGTGCATTTGATGATATTTTAATTATTCAGTTAATCTGTTGATTGCTTTTTGCAAATTGCTTCTATAAAATGGCAGAAAATAGAGAAAAATACCATCATAGTTTCTCTGAGTTTACCAAGGTGACTTATTCTCATTGCTTGTTTTGTCCACCCAAAAGTCTAAAACGCAATTCATTTTTCAAGATTCATTTTACAATGATTCGCAAGAGAAAAGCAGCAAGTCCTTAAATTTGAAAAGCTGGACGCTGTTACGGCTCCGCCGTATTTTGTCGTGTGTTGTTGTACAATATTTGAGAGATGGAGTGAACGCTCTGTCTTTTGTTGTTTTTCTGTGTTTTGTCGTCAAGTTTAAGGACAGAGTGAGAACTCTGTCCCGTGTTTTGTTTCCGTTAATCTATGTTCCCACAGATGCCGGTTCCCGATCGGATTGGCTGCTCCCTCCATGCCGCGGCCGCCGGGGATTGGCTGGCCGCAAATGCCGGTCTTTTTAGCCTCCGGGATTTCCCAGATGACGCGGAGGTTTTCGGAGTTGACAGCGGAGTGTCGTCCCTCCTCGTTGCTTGCTGGTGTTTCGTGTTCAGAACTGTACTTGAATCCTTTCTTTGTGTTATCGTTTTTCTGTGTCGTGGTAGACAGCGGATACCGTCTCTATCCTAGTCGTACCATCCAGGGTAGCCTAGCCGGTCGCTAGTGCCCCTTTGTAAATATTATCACTCTTGCACTTGTATATAGCATTCACAAAGCACGTGAAGCTGCACGCAGCATCCTGAATGCCTCACAGGAGGAGATGAAAAGACAATTCGACAAAAAGTCCGTTGAGAGAGTTTTTCACGTCGGTGACAAAGTGCTCGCTCTTCTTCCATTTTCCGGTTCTGCTCTTCAGGCAAAATTCTGTGGTCCCTATGTGATTGAGAAGAAGCTTAGTGAAACTGATTATGTTGTTCGTACCCCAGACCGTCGAAGGAAAACGCGCGTCTGCCACCTGAATATGCTTAAGGCATATATCGCACGTGATGACGTCACCGCTAGCGCACCTTCGTCTCCGCGGCCTGCTGTGGCCACTGTCACAGCTGTAGCCTCTGTGTCTTCCTCCTCATACTCACCCGAAAATGATGGTCTCCGTGTGAATGGCTCACCCTGTTCGCGGCTACAAAATTCTGAAATGTTGAGAAATTTGTCAGCCCACTTAAGTCATTTGGATGCTTCCGCCAGATCAGACATCACCCACTTGATAAGGAATAATCTTGCCCTGTTTTCAGACACTCCCTCTCGCACCACTGTTCTCGCACATGATATTGATGTTGATGGTCACCTACCTATTAAACAGCATGCATACCGTGTCAATCCCACCAAGCGGTCCCTCCTTAAAAAAGAGGTAGAATATCTGTTAGAGAACGGTCTGGCTGTCCCCAGCTCTAGTGCGTGGAGTTCTCCTTGTCTGCTTGTGCCCAAGTCAGACCAAACACCTCGCTTCTGTACAGACTTCAGAAAAGTAAATAATGCCACCAAACCTGACTCTTACCCTCTGCCCCGGATGGAAGACTGTGTTGACAGGGTTGGTTCTGCCACCTTTGTCACCAAATTAGATCTTCTAAAGGGCTACTGGCAAGTTCCACTAACACCTCGTGCTTCAGAGATTTCTGCCTTCGTCACCCCAGACAGTTTCCTCCAGTACACAGTGATGCCTTTCGGCCTGCGCAATGCCCCTGCAACTTTCCAGAGGCTCATGCATATGGTTTTAGCTGGGGTGCACAATTGTGAGGTTTACCTTGACGATGTGGTGGCCTACTCAGACACGTGGTCTGAACACATAAAAACTTTGGAGGTGATTTTTAGGAAGTTGAAGGAGGCCACCCTCACGTTGAACCTGGCCAAATGTGAGTTTGGCAGGGCTACTGTCACCTACCTTGGCAAACAGGTGGGTCAAGGTCAGGTGCGCCCAGTGGCCGCCAAAGTCCAAGCCATCCTGGATTATCCTGTCCCTCAGACCAGGCGCGAGCTCCGCCGCTTTCTGGGCATGGCTGGATATTACCGTAGTTTCTGCAAAAACTTTGCCGATGTCGTTGCTCCCCTCACTAGTCTCACCAGTGTAAAAAGGAATTTCGCTTGGTCACTTGCTTGTCAAAAAGCCTTTGAATCGTGTAAAGCTCTCCTCTGCAGTACTCCCATCCTTGCAGCTCCGGACTTCACGCGCCCTTTCAAGCTGGAGGTGGATGCCAGTGCCAGGGGGGCCGGTGCTGTGTTGCTGCAGGAGGACAAGCAAGGTATCGATCACCCGATTTGCTACTTCTCAAAAAAGTTCAGTACTTCTCAGATGAACTACAGCACGATCGAGAAAGAAGCTCTCTCTCTGCTGTTTGCACTCCAACACTTTGAGGTCTACCTTGGCTCCAGCCCGCTTGCAATTGCGGTGTACACTGATCATAACCCCCTTGTGTTCTTGAGTCAGATGCGGAACTCGAACCAGAGGCTAATGAGATGGTCCTTACTGGTCCAGGACTTTAACCTGGAAATATTCCACAAAAAGGGAGCCGAAAATGTGTTGGCAGATGCTCTGTCCCGTGTCCAGCCCGGTCCTAATTAACTTCTTTTTGGGGAGGAGAGGTTTGTTCTTTGGGAAGGGGGGTGTTACGGCTCCGCCGTATTTTGTCGTGTGTTGTTGTACAATATTTGAGAGATGGAGTGAACGCTCTGTCTTTTGTTGTTTTTCTGTGTTTTGTCGTCAAGTTTAAGGACAGAGTGAGAACTCTGTCCCGTGTTTTGTTTCCGTTAATCTATGTTCCCACAGATGCCGGTTCCCGATCGGATTGGCTGCTCCCTCCATGCCGCGGCCGCCGGGGATTGGCTGGCCGCAAATGCCGGTCTTTTTAGCCTCCGGGATTTCCCGGTTTTCGGAGTTGACAGCGGAGTGTCGTCCCTCCTCGTTGCTTGCTGGTGTTTCGTGTTCAGAACTGTACTTGAATCCTGTTGCTTTGTGTTATCGTTTTTCTGTGTCGTGGTAGACAGCGGATACCGTCTCTATCCTAGTCGTACCATCCAGGGTAGCCTAGCCGGTCGCTAGTGCCCCTTTGTAAATATTATCACTCTTGCACTTGTATATAGCATTCACAGAGCACGGAAGCAGTAGGGGTGAATCGCCTTTTCTTTTGCACAGTTTTCTCCTGTTTTGTTTAGCGTAGGGAGTTAGGCTTAGCGAATGTATTTTTGTTTGTTCTTTTGTTCGATTAGGGACTAGCTAGATTTTACTTGCGATAGATAGACTGTTTTTGTTTGTTATTTTGGCCTTGATTCACCCTGAAGCCCAGCTTCACTCACTGTACAGTTTTTTGACACGTTGTTGTTTGCTATTGTTACCTTTTGATTGTGGCAAAGCAATAAATTGCTCCTGTCGTATACTCATCCACCCCCTGTTTTCTCGTTGTTTTATGTTACGCGCTCATGCCCCTAGACCCGGGCGTAACAACGCAGTGAACGAGACCGTAGACGGGGAACATTAGATACCCAAAAATGACACATTGGTTAAAGAAAGAGTCAGCTCAGGCACAAATTAACACACCATTAACTTATTAACTGTTGTTTGATCCCAATCAGCTTATTTTGGTTCTGCAGTTAATTCTGTTGATATAATCTGTCTTCCACATCGTGCTTGGTTTTCCCTGTTGGACCTCCTTTATTTTGGCGGTCGGTCTTAATGTTTTTAATATGTCTGATAAACCTGAGAGGAGGGATGGAAGTTGGCAGAGACAGATGGGAAAATGAAAGATTGGATTTCTTTTAATAAACATTCATTGGCTCTGGCTTTTGTGGGTTTTTTTAAAAAAAAAAAAAAAGAATCTGTCTTGGATTTTGATAGTGGAATGAAATTGTACCTGTCGAGAAAAATGGCTCAGAATAAAACACATAATTAATTGATCACTTAAGGTTTTCAGTCATCTTTTATAGAGCACTTTCTTCAAATAGACTCTTACATTTCACTCTTTACTTGAACTCTTCTGTTTCAGTACAACCTCCTCTTCACGCTGAGGCCATCACTAGTGGTTTGTTTTTTTTAAAGCCGCATCCTGTTGTGGCCGAGGTTCGAGGTAGCATACATAGGTTGAGCACAGGAGACCCTTCCCCTTTAGTGTCCCCGTGTGAACCCTAAACAACCCCATTGAACCCAGTAAACCCTCACTGATTGGCTGAAGAGCAGCCAGTAGCATCCAGTCAGAGATCATCTTGGCCCACTGATTTCTGATCCCTCCCCTGCTGCTTCTCGACCCCTCTCCGTTCAACTGTATGGACTCACAGAGTATTGATCAAGTGTGTGAGCGCCTGCTTTCCTTACATGGTCATTTTCTTCTTATGATGCAATGCAGAATTCAGAACAAAATGAGCACAATGGTTTGACCTACATTTATTAATAACTTAAGTAAATTAGAAGAATTTTGTGGTTTCTAAAATCTTTAAATAAAGAATATGGGTGGGGTTTCTTTGTTTCTTCTTCTTCTCTCTTTTTTTTGTTGTTAAATTGAGCTCAGATGCTGCAGGTCAAAAGGAGGTGGGCGGGGATTAGATATGACACCCAGGTGGGGTTGTCCCGAGGGTTTATCTGTTTAAAAATATCCTCTGAAGCAAGTCGGTGTAGATCAGCATTGTTCACTGATCCAGGTCAGTCATTTGTGTGTGTGTGTGTGTTTGTGTGTGTGTGACCTCTTAGCCAAAGTATTAAATGCAGGCTTATCCTGAGTAAACTCCAAGGTGTTGTAGGTATTTACAGGTTCAAAGACAGAATTAGAAAACCTGTTGGTGTGTCTGAGCAGGTTCAGGGGCCAAATTAGAATCAGCAGGCTGCAGATGTGACAGGAATATTTTACAGGTCAGATACTTTTAGCTTGGCTTTGGCCAAATTTAGAAGAACTCGGGGTCGTTGTTATTTGAATGTGTGCTGTTTAACATTATACAAACAAAGCAAATAAACAGAACAGCGATGAATATTATATCTGCGCAACTCTGAACAAAAGCGTATTGACAACTAACACAGTGTGGTGGTTAGAAAAATGACTTTTTAAATGTCACTTAGCACTGAAACAATTAAACAGTTTATTAATCGATCAGTTTCATGTGCAGAAATTTAGTTTACAGCTTCATTGGCTTATTAAATGTGCAATAACTGATTTGTTTGCCACTTTAGGGCCTCAGAAACACAACATGGATATTTAATCACATTTTTGTTAGTAATGAGTTGACCCTTAAAACATCCAACTGATACGAAGCAACATTAGCATTAATTTTGTCTTGTTTGTTTCCAAATGGGGATGCAAGTTGAATATTCTCTGTCCTGTTGGTTTGGTTTCTACCAAACCTTGAGGGAAATATTTGTCTCTTAAGCTGCTAAACACTCTTCTGTGTTCACCAGCTAGTTGCTGACTTTCACTGTCTGCATTTGGTGCTGCGTAAAGCTGTAATGATTAATTGATTAGCTGCCAACTATCAAATTAATCGTCAGCTGTTTTGATAATTGATTAATCGTTTTAAGTCATTTTTCACCATTTTCCCGGCATTTTATCAACCAAATTACGAATCAATTAGATGAGAAAATAATCAACAGATTAACTGATAATGTAAATAATCTTTAGTTGCAGCCCTGGTGCTGTGCAGCTACTACTACTGACAGTAAAGTTGTGGAAAACCAAAACCAAGAGGTGAAATGATGGTGGATTGATCACTACAAGTTGATTTAGTCATTTATTAAGGAAATATGCCAAACAATTAGTGGTTCCTCTTTTTCAAAATGTAAAATTGACGGTTTTGTGTTTTTTATATAATTATAAATTTAATATTTTTGGACAAAAGAAGCAATTTGACAATGTCACCTGCCAGGAGCTAGAGACAGACTTTTATTGATATTTTTTTTATCGCCCACACATTGGCACAACCTCTCTTCATTGTTCTGGCCCCAGAGTAGTGGGATGAACTCTGCTGTAAACCAGCCTTTTCAGACAACATGTCAACATCCTATGATAGCACTTAGCATTTAGCCAAATGAAAATAATGTAATGTCCTATTTTGACATTATTTAAACATCTATAAATTGTATAATTTAATTTATAGTGGCGGTCAGATTTCTCTCCTGACATGTAAGGCGTACAGAGTCGAACCCAAAAAGGAAACATGCTTTTAGAGAGTCGTAAACCCTCAACCATGCTGGAATTAAAAGTATATTTTTCACTCACAGTTGTATAACATGACAGCATTATTTAAGTATTTGCATGGGATACTGGAGTCAAGACTTAAACCTTTAGAAACTATACTGCCCTGACACACAATGAGTAAAGATGGAGGATTTGGGAATGCAGTGTGTATTTGAACAGTACTGTATGTGTGCTATTTTGGCTTTGAACCAAAGCAACCTAACTTGATTGGTTAACCCCCTCCCTCACCACCACCAGGCACTATTGTGTAATTCTGTTACACAAGCGAGAGGATGTGATGCAGATCTTCTAAGTCTGTAAGCCAGTCCAATATAAAAGGAAGGTGTTATACAATACCCATTTTCAGAGCCATAAATTGAAGCGTCAGTGTTTTATTATTCTTGCAAATAGTCATTGGTTCGTTTTAGAAAAAAGAGACGTCGCTCGGTCAGCTGACACTGGTGCAGTACCATCATCGAGTCTGGCTGTTAGTGGGTCCATCAAAGGAGATTATAAATGAAAAGTTTATTATATTTATTAATAGATCTGAGGATTTTTTTTCCATTACATTTTCTGGAACTATGTTTTTTTTTTCTCATAAACTGAATTTGTATTTTATTTTTAGCTTTTGTGTATTTTCCGAACCACATCTGTTTTAATTAAAAAATCACCTCCATCATATATAAACAGGTGAAGGAGACGTATAAGGGAACATAGCAGCTGTGATCAGTCGCCTCTTAATTTAAATTATGAACCGAAGCTGCTGTTCTGTCTTCGTTCTGACATTTCATCACAGCTCCTTTTTAAATTAACTCTGAAGATTCTGCGTTTTGAAAAAATTCGACCCAGATTTGAACTCAGAGTTTAAAAGGAACACATCTTCCCACATCTGACTTTTTTGGAAAATTTGACTTTGATGCAGTTCATGTTCTTAATTCCCACCCCTACCACCCGTTGTCTCACTTTCTGTCGGTCTCCTACCTCAGTTAAATCTGCCTCGAGCTCCAGCAGAGTTTATAATGAGGCCCCAGTACACAGTGTTCAATACTACTGACGTATGAACTTGGGGTACGAAGCCATTGTGTGTGTGTGTGTGTGTGTAGGTTCTTGTACCTCTGTCTTTGTGAATGAGGACATTTCTCAGCATTTAGGACATTTTGTTTGGTCCTCACATCTTAAAGGGTTGTTTAAGGGTTAATAATTAGGGTAAGGTTTAGGTTAAGGTAGGGGTCTTGACAATGAGTTACTGAAGAGTAAGACTGTGGTGATTTTCAAGCTGACTTTCATACTTTGTGAAAGAGAGGGAAGGAGCAACAGTTAAATTAGAGGTACAGTGTGTGTGTATATATATATGTGTGTGTGTATAGTACTTGTGCAGTGTGTGTGTACAATGTCCTTGCATCTTGGCATACATCTTGTATAACTTTTTTTTCTAGTAAGCTGAACGGTGGCATTATTAGCCAGATCTTATGTAAGGCAGCTTATGCAAGCAGCTGTCTTTGCACTGCCCCCCCTCCTTATCATTCGTTTTATTTCGCTCTTTTTTTTTTTTGCCTCTTTCTTTCTGTACTTCTCTGTCTGTCTCTCTCTCTCTCTCTCTCTCTCTCTCTCTCTCTCTCTCTCTGTCTCACTCTGTCAGGGGCTTTCAAGATGTAATTACATGGTTTATGTGGATACATGTGTGAAGTGGAAGGTCTACAATGTTTTGTCCATTAAACCTTAAGGAGGTAACATTTCTGTGCAAGAATTCATCTGTGTTGTTTATCTAAATCACAAGCCGGGGCTGTGACATATAAGAAAGTACATCGTTTGTATGTTCACTGCGTTCAACAAGAACTCAAGTGTGCCAGGAGATAAGGTCTAAGGCATGTGCTAAAACCCCATATTACATCATTTCTGAGACATGAAGAACAAAATAAAATAAAAAAAGAACAGAAGATACACTCGGGTCATTGGGTTTATACTCAATACTGAAAAGAATTGCAGATTTGACAGACTCGTAGGTTGCTGCAGGTTGTTAGTTGCTGTTTTCTGGGAAGAACTATGACTGAACAATATTTAATTAAGAGTTTCCCCAAAGTCAAAGAATGTATTTGTTGTTGTTTGGAGGTGGAAATATGATGGAAAATAACAATACATTCACAAGTTCATTTCTGATCAGCAAAGTTGTTTTTCCAGTCTGTACAATCAGCATTATTCCAGTTTCATTTTCACACAATCACACATTTCTTTTTCATTTGGTATAGACACCAAAAAGAAAAAGATAAATGCAGCAATACAGTACAGATACATTTGGGGGAAGATCTGATCTGTGCTCAGCCCAAATAAATATTAAAAGCACAAAGTCACACATCAATCTAACGCAGAAGATAATTATTATCCTTATAGTCTGTGTTCCTCCACAGGCTCCCCGTGACTAGTATCACTTGCAAGACCCTGATGTTAGATTACAAAGCTCAGAATGTGCTGCGACCTGTTTACCTGTAGGATGCAATGAAACTCCACCTTCTCACAAAAGGGCCTGAAAGTAAACCATAGCAGGAAAAAACTAATAGACTGCACAAATTAGCAAAGATGACTGATTAACAAAAGTGCAAACACGTCAATAAAACACAAGAGTGTCCTCAGTGTCCTGTCTATCATCTATCTATCTGTCTATCTGTCTATCTATCTATCTGTCTGTCTGTCTATCTGTCTATCTGTCTGTCTGCCTGTCACATAATAAAGTATATAATAATAATAGTAACACTAATGATAATATGAACAATAATGACAACAGTAACAGTGGAATGTGGGGACGATCCATGTCTTGTGGGCTTATCATTCATGAGGCTCGCTGGCCAACAAACCCAGAGACCATCTGGCTCCAGATTATCTGATGTAGTGATTTGATGCTTTTCTGTGTTTTTTTGTGATTTTTTTATTTTATTTAAATTTTTAAAATTTTAATTGGAATACTGGTTAAAACAAGACATTTGAAGATGTCATCTTGAACTCTCAGAACTTGTTATGGATAGTTTGGTGTGTTTAAATTTAGACTAAACAATTAATCAATGAATTGACAAAGAGAGATTGATAATTGGTTTAAGTTAAGAGGCATCACATTATTTTAGAAATAACCAAAGAAAGTGATGATAAATGTACATTTGTCTCTGTATAAAGTATTGTGTCTTTTGATTGATTAAGAATTTGTTTAATATTGAAAAAATCAGCTGACTTTCTGATAGTTTCAAGGACTTATTTCACCAGACTTAAATATCTTTTACACAACATCTGCAGTTGTTGCTGCTGTTGCTCTTGTGTCCTTGTGCCTGAAGATATTCACCAAGTGGTGCATTACTTACTTTGGGAGGAAAATCCACATATATTCAGTGATCTAATGCTGGTTCAGGCCACAGTGTTCTATTTTTTACTGGAGATATTTAGGTTATCTCATTCCCTCCCCCCTCTTGGTCACTGGGGTGTTTTTAGGACACCAGACAGACCAGACTGCTCCCCTCCCCCCCGCTTCTCGATCAACCCCCCTCTCCCACATCTCCTTCTGTCTTTGTCCATCTCCCCCATCATCTTTCATCTCCTCCTCCTTTTATTTTTAAGTCCCACTCTGTGCTTTTTCTATTTTGCCCTCATCAGCATCTTGTTTCCATATTCGCTGAATTTAAATAGCTTCTCGCTTTGTCTGGCTCGACTTAAAGTAATGCTGTACTCCAGTAATGAAATGTTGGCTGAATCAGACGTCCTTGGAACACCTCCTTGGCCCGCTGTGTGATGTTATGTAAGGTAAGATGGTGTAGAGCAGAAGTTTTCAAAGTGGGAGGTGGGCCTCCCCGGGGGCAGGGGGGCTCCAAACTGTTTCAGGGGAGGCTCAGTGAATGGAAGTGAAAAATATGACATTAGTTATCAAAAAGAGACATAGAATAGACTAAATGTGTGTGATTTAGTTAAAGAGATAGTTTAGAGATAGAGTAGTTTTGGGGAATTTTACTGTTTTTCCCACTTTCCCAGAGGGAATAATTGCCTTTTTTATGTATTGGGTGTAGTCTGAAGTTAGGTCAAACAGCAGTATTAGAGATCTTGGCTCAGCTGTTGAGTGCCTATAGGACCAAATAACATAATCATGATCCAATAGGGATCCAGGAACTGAGTTCAACTAATCAAGTAAACTAAGGGGGGTGAGAGGGTGTCTTTTTCCAAGCTTTGTCTGAAGGGAGGCCCATAGTCTCAGACTTGGTGTAGAAGGTAAAACAGGAAAGTTTTTTTCTTTTTTGTGAAGATTTCAGCTTTCTGAGTTTGAACAGTTTGAATGTATGTGTGAGGTCGTGGGAGTCCTGCATATTAAACTGGGAAATCTTTCATCTCTCACTGTTACAGGTTTTAGTTCAGTTTTTCTGAATTTAAAACAAGAAAAAGTCTTAATCTCAACAAACAAAATGTTATCAAAATGGAAATAATGGGAAAGAGGCTGTTTCAATTAAATGAAACATTCAACCAGTCTGTGGTTATGAAGTGCTCTTAAAGTTGTAATTCTTAAGATTTCAGTCCTGGTTGATCTGGTGACACCTGTGGTTGCTGGTGGTAATTACAACTGTGTTTCAGTAACACAGGTCACAGAGTTCTGTTCATGGATGTATTAAGAGAACTGGACGCCGCCCATGTGGTCTTCCACAGTACATGAAATGTGTGTATGCATGCTAGCTTTTCTTTTCCACATTATATCCACTATGTGCATGCAGTTTTTCCTATGAATCCTTTGCGTGTGTGTCTAGACAATTTGAATCCTACTCAGGACCGGCGAACTCGGCCAGTAACAATAAAAACGACTTGATGAACCTACAAAATGCATACGCATACAGTAGACTAACTGTTGCTGAAAAAAACAGAACATTAATAGCATTTAATCTTTGGTATTTGGTGCAATGAAAACTTTATGGATCAAGTTGTATGTCATCATTGAAATATGTTTGACAAAGCAAGCTAGTTTAGTGCAAACTGGTTTGTAAATGGACATGGACATTATGACAGTATGTCATTATTTAACGTCTCTGTTTCAAAATGGATATCTGCTATCAAAGATTTAATGAATGCTGTGTTAAAGAGCGCTTTAAGGTGCAACACTGCCTGTGTTGTACTCTGAACAATAGTTGCATTTACATTCAAAGAGTGCATAATTCCCATGGTTTAGTAGGGTTTTCTGCACAAAAATAACATTAATTGGCTTATATAATCTGACATTTTGATCTAAATGTAGAGAACATCAACTCTGCAAACAGGTCTAAACATAGATAATAGTTTTCTGCTGTACCAAGTTTCAGCTCTTTTGTCTGGAACCACCTAAATGTTCTTCTCGTCTCATTTCACTTTTCACTGATTCCATGTCTTGTTCAAAGTCAAAACAGGGACTCTCATCTGTGCAAAGCTGATGGAAACACCCTGTGAAATTTGTGTTTCCTTTAAGTTATCTTTTACAAGGGGTGGGCACAACAGCACGAACACCTGCGCAGTATAATGCAATCCAGTGCAACAGCCCTTCAATAAATTCTACCTCTCTGAAGTGTTTTTTTAATACTGTGTCAAAAATGTTTACTCACCTCTGTGTTCATATTTGAGTTTAAGTTGAAGCAAGTGAAGGGTTTAATGTGTTCCTATTTGTTTGTACTACTCCCTGTGGACATCCTTTACAGAACTGAATCGATACACAATTTAGAGGAAAGTTAAACAGAAGCTTCACAGGGCGGTTGCATTGGATTGCATTTATTGTACAGGTGTTAATATGACATGTCCACCTCCAGGTATTTAATAAGGTTGTGTCAAGTAAGAGGAAATAGAAGTTGGTGTCTAACCTACATGGAGTCGCTCAGAGTAGCAAACATATACTGTAGTGTTACATAACGGTTATTTTACAGCCTGAAGGCTCCACATGAACAGAACAGTTTGGCCTGCTTTTCTATGATGTATAAAGTTACATAAAGCATGATGGCAATGAATCAAGTGGTTTTTGGCTGGATGTGACTTCCAAGTTATTTAGGGTAATAACAAGCTGTACAGTGTGTCTGCAGGAGTGTCACATGACCTACTTTTAAATATGTGTAAGTCAAGTCAGAGTTAGAGAATGTTTTTAACAAAAAAGATTTACAATCTGCTGAAAGATTGACTGCTTTTTGATTTTTTTTTGGAAGTAAGAAACCTACTTTTCTTCTCATTTTGTGCGATCATGTACTCTGCATTACAACAGTTAAAACATACGTTGGCCAACAAGGGCAAACGCACTGCAACTTAAGAAAACACGTGCAAATAGACAGAACACAAGCAAATTAAGAAAACATGATCATCATCATCATCTGTTCGACAACACATGTGCAGCATTTAGAAAATGTGCTGCAAAATACCAGAACACATCGCTGAAACAACAAAGGAAGTGTTTTCAGAGGACACTTGAGAGTAATGAACACGTCAATAACTCATAAGTGAAACGTTAAAACACAAATGAGGCCTCTTTCCTACTGTGGTAGACAATGAGGCACAACTTTATTTTCACCAAAATGAGCCGTCCTCCGGGCTGGACCAATAACATTGGTCTCTATGTACAGCCTTCAAACAGTATTCCTCTGAAAACATTTCCGTTGTTGTTTCTGTAATGTGTTGTGTTGTAGTGTTTGTGGCAAGTTTTCTAAATGCTGCGCATATGTTGTCAAATCGATGATGATAATTCTTAATTTGAATGGCAGCACAAGACGTACTGTAGATGCACAAACGATATGCTCAAACACACCAGTCATCAGCACACAAAGCACATGAAGACCAAAGACGCTCCTACCATAATTTGCAGATACCACTTCTCTGGCATGCACATGTTATATAAGGACACATAAAGATGTCACTGATCCTAGTACTGTATGTGCTTGTTGCCAATTTACAGCACTACGCCCTCCCAACAGTGGTTAGCCTGTGGTTGATGACAGGGTCGTAGTTTCAAATGCTCTCAAGCTTTTTTTAAGGAACAAACCAAGCAAGCAAGGCCGGTTTTTAGATCAGAGTGAGAGATGAAGGTTGGTTTGTGGCTGATCAGAATTCCAGCAAAGAGCAAATCTTCCCCCTAAAAGTTAGTTTACCGTCTTTTTATTTTCATTGACTTTCTTTCTTCTTTTCTTTTTAGCTCACTTAAACTTTTTAGAAGAAAAATGTATGAATGAACATACATGGGGTTTTTTAAAGAGAAAAACAGAGTACATTTTTGTCTACTTGTATTGTAGCTGTATGTCATCGACAGCTGCAACAATTAGTTGAACAGATAAGTCAATCAAGCAGAAAATTTACCGCCATTTAGTCCGACCGTGCCAGTACGCGTTACAACTAATCAATCAATTAAGAAAATAGATCAGTCCGTAATGAAAATAATCATTAGTTGGAGCCCTGTTCTCTTGCTTGCAGTCTTCTTCTCTGCCTTTGTTCACACATTACAACCATCTGCAGATCAGTGGAATAATCTGCTATCATTGGCAAGACTGCGTCACCTGCATTCACTGACAATACAGGACCCATTTATAAAGAAAGTGCTCCATAGTGCTACTAGAGGTCAGACACTCCACAGGGTACTTTTAATGGAAGACAGCAGTGAACAGTTAATGTTCTGTAAACAACAGTATTTACCTGTCGACCGCTGGTGATCATGTGAGTAATGACTGTGTTTTCCAGAAAACAACAGTTTGGGTCATTTATTGAAAGAGCTTAATGCTGGAGGCAAAGGTGGACCATAGTGTGCTCTTTGTATTGCCTCAGAAAGTCTAGGGAGGAGCTTGTGGTGGATTTTTTGGGCTGTACAAAAGCATGTGAAACCACTCTGTCTCCCTCCAACAGTAAATACTGGTTTGGTTTAACCATAAAGGTGATCTTCTCCTCAGTAGTGGCAGGAAACAGCTACTTGTTGAGGATCAGTGCAGCTTCCAAAGTGTGGTCAGGGTGAAGCGCCACAAAGTCCTTGAGCTGATTTGAGGAGGTTTTAGAGGAAAATGGGCAGCAGTGGTATTTCATTCCCTTGAACATTTGAGTGGAATAAAACGAGATTTAATGAGCGCATGATGATTATTTTGCTCCCCACCATCCCGCTATCGTCTCAACTGCCCTGCAGTATTTTTTCAGTTATACAGTCAGTCATACTCCAACAAAACTTTTACAAGGTTGCAACTCCACCATCCGATACATAGGAAAACATCCCTAATCAATATATATCCTGTGTGTGTTTTATTTGGTAGATCACCAGGTCTTTGGTTACTGGTTTTCAATCCAGTAATCAGTCCATGACGTCGAGCTTGGTTGAATTTATGAGGCTTGTAAAAACCCCACTGTCGGGCCAGTAAGTCAACTTGGCCGGAGCTACCTGTTGTGTAATCTGCTGTGTAACGTTATGCAAGGTGAGCTGGCAGGTGATCAAGAGTAAACCTCGCTGAGATACGACTCTGCGTCTGGGCTTATCTGAGTGGGAGTGCATATTATTTAAAGCTTGTGGTTTTATCCAAGCGAGACAACTAAGGCGATAATTCTTGTTCATGGTGGTAGTTGTATACCCAAGGAAATGTTTTATTAATACTCAGTGGTAAATTTATCTTGCTATTTGTCTACTTGAAATGTGTTTTTTCTCTCCACATTGCTCAGAATTTCTTTGTTACTGTTGATGACGATGGCAGTAATATGAGATTTTTTTTCTCATTTTCTGCTTCGAAAAACATAATTTAAATAATGACTGAATAATGTAACAAAGTTATAGTTCTGTAAAACAAAAGAGGAAGAAAACTTTGCTTTTACCAAGCCACGACTGATAACGAAGGGAACGGCAGTAGTCTGTGATTTCAGTTTATGATTGTTTCACTCTGGCACAGATGAAGGCCTGCGACTAATGTGAGGGTAATTTTCCTGCTGCTGAGAGATGGAGCTTTAAAAGCGCCCTAGAAACTCTTGAAAGCTCTTCACCTTCCTCATTATGTCTCTCTCTGGTACATTTCCCTCTGTCCATCTGCTCTGCAGCTCTGTCTTTCATCTGCAGAACATCATCTTTCATACGCTGCCTTTAAAAAATTTTTTCTTTTTTTTTTTTGTTTATTGAAAACCCTGAAGGTGAGCTTTACCTGCAGCACAGCAGGAACAAAAGAATTTGATGCATTGTCTTTGCTCAGGAGAATACATATGAATACCATATGAGAATAGACTTGTTGAAATGAATCCCAGAATGTCTCCAAATGACAAAGTGACAAGTGCTCCTTGTCCACTGAAAATAACTGAGTTGTTTTTTTCAGCACTGTCACTGATATGTCATTGATATTTTGGATGCAATTAAAGAGTATGTGGCAGTAAGAAGAAGAATTAGCTGTTATACTATCTTCTTTTTCAGATCTATGTATTTTATATATTAGATTAGATCTCTTCTCTTCCTCTACAGAGTCTCACTCAGTTGTGTCCGGGTCATTTGTGAACTAGTCGACACGTATAAGGACTTTGACCGATATCGCACTGTATCAGTTTCCTTCTTCCTTCTCATGAGAAAAGCCTCAAACCGTTTGAGCTGACAAAGAAATGGCAGAGGAACAAAGTCTTTGTGTTCTTATATATCTACCCTTTGTTTCAGTTGTGTGTAGTGCCGTCATGCTGAGGTAGCAGCAGCAGCCTGGAGGTCAGGATGTCTGAAGAGGAGCAGCAGCTGAATGGGAGGGAGAAGGAGAGAGAAATTTGCTATATCATTGATGAAGAAGAAGAAGAAGAGAATGATGGAGATGATGAAGATGAGGGAATACCTGGTGAGTCAAAACAATGGATTGAGACCTAAAACACTACTGATTACCATTTCACAATGTTCACATAATATCCTCTGTTAAAAAGTACCGCCTACATTCAAACCTACTGTCGAAATCTGCTAAATGAGGTTACATAACACTCGACACATTGATGCATCATTGCATTTTATATAAAAAATGCTACACCTACAGGAATGTAGGATAACAGTATATTTTAGGAAATTATATATAGAAAAGCTTGATAAATAGAGCAATTTAAAGTTATAAGGTAAACAATCTTTAGGCAGAAATTGGTGTTACTAAGAATAATTTGGAACTGAGGAATTCAGAGGGAAATAATTTTACATTTATAGTTCAAAGTTTGAGAGATACAAGACAAGTGTATTGTATTGTACTGTATTAATTGTATTGTATAACAAATGGGACTGAAGACACAAGTTCTTGGAGATGTAATATTTTGATAAATATATTATTACGTGATATAATTTATAATATTTAAAGCAAGAAAAAAAAATCACACTCAAAGAGCAGCACCAGTGCACGTTGTGTTGTATTTCAGCAACTGAAAAAACAGAACTATACTTCTTTAAGTCGGGTTGCATTCACAGCGTGTTCTGAAGCAGCTTTTTATTGCTTTTGTTAAAATTTTTGAGGAAATCGACAATATCATCATAAATCCGGTGGCTCCAAATCACCATCTACACACTTAATGTAAGAATTGCTTCATCTTCTATGAAAGTGAAAGAACTGATCAGGAGAGGGAACATAATCACTCAGAAAACCGTTTACCCGACACAGTTTTCTCTTTATCTACATCTCTTTCCAACACAATCTACAGCTTTTAACATGAAACTTGAAATTACATTTATAGACACTTTTTTTGTCACCATTGCTGTTAGATCAAGCTGAAGCAGCAGCAGTACTGTCATGTGTAACCAGAGCAGCTCTCCACATCAACCTTTTGCCTTTTTGCCTTCTGTCCTCCCTCAAGAACAAACTCCTTTAAACGACCTCGTCTCCTCCTCTCCTCTCATTTCTCCTCTTGCCAGTACGCGTTACATAACCCAGTGAATCATCTATTAGTTCTATTAGATGCTGAATCGTCTGTGTGTGTGTGTGTGGGGGGGGGGATGCGTCTCTAGTGTGTTTTTTGTGTAGGAGGTAAGATTTAAACTTTGGTAGATAACTTAAATAGCGTCAGTTTTTGGATGACTTTGACCTTATTACAGAGAGAGAAATTTACAGTTTTCAGGATTTGAAATGAGAGATGGAGGAAGCAGCGGCAGCAGGATCAGAAAGCACCCTGTTAACTTATCGTCTTACATTTCATAAACTTAACATAGCATAGTGAAGTTTCTCACACGTTCTGAGTGCCTTTTCAGTTGATTTGCAGGAGAATAAATATCTCAGGCTCTTTTCGAGTGAACTCAATGAGAGAGACAAATAGTGAGATTAACTGTAGGAATAACAATAACTTTCCCTGTTCATTGTCATTTTTATGTGCACATGTGTTCTTGTCCTTTTGTGAGGACCAACTTGAGTTTTAGACCTTGAAAGGGAGGACGTTTTGTGTGCGTCAAACTTTTTTTTAAAAGGGCTGTTTGAAGGTTAACACTTGGTTTTAGGTTAAGAATAGAATTAGGTTAAAGTAAATGTTTGGCAGGTAATAGATTATGTGAATGAGGGTCAAGTATAGAATTACAAGTTTAGTGTGGTTCATCCTGTCTCAGTCTGGTTTTTGGTCTATCACTCTGCCTGTGAGAGGTTACACAAGCAAATTATGAAGATAAACCATCCCACCCTGTGTACACAAACGCTGCGTTTCTTTCCTCTTCTTTTCCTGCATGTCTTTACTGTTTATTTTTCTGTCTTTATCATTTCATGTCACTTCTTTTCTTTGAAAGATAAGAGTTGCCTGACACATACTGAAGTCCTAAAATGCAGACAAACAGAACAACACAGAAAAATAACTGGAATCATGTCATTTTTTTGCATTTAAAATTTAAAGAAATACAAAAGTATTTGGGGGAAAATACTTTGGTCTTACCAAGAATCACAGAAGAGGTGTGATTTTTAAATATAATCTCTCTGCACACTCTCTTTAGCATTACTAACAGTGCTTCCAGTCTTTATGCTAAACTATGACGTCTAGTTTAGCACAAAGGCTGGAGGCAAGGAATTTCAAAAACTATAGCACTGAAATGTTACTGAAAATTACTCATCTTAAAATTGGAAGGAGAACATTATATTTAAAAAAACAAACCTAACCCTGGAAGCAGAGTTCAAGAATGCAACCTCCCCTCCCCTCCCAGCCCGCACCTTTTTAAAGCTGACTAATGAACACTGTATCTTGTTTGTTTAATCCGTACACAAACAAAAAATTTCAAAATGACGATTTATAATTTTGGCGTTCTATGGTGGAAATGCTTTCTGGGCCCTGAAGACTTTTTCAGTTGTAGCAAGGCTGACTCACTGCATCCCATTTAGTTCTTTTGGCACATGAAGTTTGTCATGAGGAGTGTTACTCATTCTGTTAAAACAGTTGTATAATGTCATCTGAAGGCTCTGGAGCAGCATATAAATGTCTGACAAAATGACCCTGATCATGTCGGTTTTAACTTGGAGGACAGAAATCCAAACTGGGATGTCGGCATTTACCAGGAAGTGGAAGTCTGCCGAAAGAAGTTATTTAGTTGCATTTTGAGAAATATACTGTATTTTTGGAGCGTAATGAAAAGTCAAAGATATCTCAACCTCGGCTTCTTTGATTTTGACTGTTCTTTTTTAAAAATGTACCTCTTGTGAGCCTCTCAGCTTTTTGGAAGTGCAACACTAAATAGACGGAGTTGCCCTTTAATAAATCTGTGGATTAGCCAAATGCTTTCTGTGACATCACAGATTGAAGTTTCCGGCCTCTAGAGAGCTGCGGGCTTCTCATTACTGTGAGTCAGTGTTGGATAACCCTTTAATGTGACAGATTGCTTGTTATGTTTAGGCCGAGGCAGCAGAGACCTGTGAACCTGTGAAGAACTCTTGAGACACACACACACACACACACACACACACACACTTGCTTTCTATTTCCTCTGTCAACCACGCGCATCTCTCACTCACACACAGACTGTACATGTTGTCCTAATTACAGCAATAGTACCTTGTTTGATGCCATATTTGTAATGCTGTCTGTGCAGTTATGTAGCCTTTCAAGGGGCACGTACGTGTGTGTGTGTGTTTGTGTGTGAGAGAGAGACAGAGAGTGAACCGGAGAGATGATGATGAACCATTAATCATCAACAAAAAGGGGTTCATGTTGTTTCTGCTTCCCTGCTCGGGCTTATAAAACATTTTCACAGTTGTGCAACACTTTGTATAACTGACCCAGTGGAGCGGCGGAGGTGGCAGAAGCCTAAAGGCTACGCGAGGGGGTTTGAGGTTGTGACGTCATCCCTCAGGAAGCTGTAAAAATCCCTCTGTATTGTTTTGACGTTAATAAATGAGAATTGGGAAATGAATACACTGATAATTATATTTAATTATGTTATTGTATTGCAGTTCCGCGGGCAATGTTGTGAAAACTCTTCTTTGTTGGTTTGTTCAGGAAGTTTTAACATCCAAGATCTTGTGTTGAGCTCAGCGGACAAACACTGGAATTTCCCAACAAATGCATCAAACAGGCTCCTTTTGTTTGGAACCTTTTGTTTGAAGCTGAAACCAGATCATTTTTGACATTTTTGCTTAAAATTCAATTGTCAAAACAGTTGCAGATTTATTTTCTGTTGACTGATTAATAGACTAATCATTGCAGCTCCGTTTGCAACTCGAGCATATTGTTACTGTGCAAAAAGCAACCGCCTATTAAGTACTGAAACTAAGAGTTGGGTAGAATTTCAAAAGTCCACTTATGAGTTCACAGTGACCTTTTGAAGCCGAGAGGCAGATATTCACACTTCATACTGCAGTAACTACATACTGTTTTAAAGTGTGGTCTAAATTCAGCTTCTGATGCCTGCCCACCTTCACTGACTTCACATCGTTATTTTCATGCAGGACTGAAGTAAGAAGTAAATCTCAAGACCTCTGGGCTGCCTTTGAATATTTGTGGCGCGTTAGTCATGTAAAGTTTAACTGTCCTGAGGTGAGTGAACTAAGCAGAAGTGTAACAGAAACATTTATTTAAGTACGTTTTTGATATTTCTTCTTTCCATAAAACTAACACCAACAAGTTACCATAAATCTTCGTTATTTAGTCATTTTAACTGTAGTTGTTGTAATTGTGTTGTTTTTAATGTTTGCACATTACAGATTTAGTTGCATGCAGGTTTGTCCTCACATTATGGGAAACTGTAGTGTCTTATTCTAGTGTCTGTCCAGCTATTACTTACAGTTTCACTTCATATTTGTGAGCAGGTGTTGGTTCAAATTCTACTTTGAACTGTGGTTATTTTCCTTTTTGAGCCACTTTGTTATGTTAAGGGAAAGCTGGTTTGCTGTATTGATTTACGGATCAAGAGAAGCACAAAGAGCTGAATCTTTCACAGTTTGTCATCTTGGCAGGAAGTGGAAGGAGTGAAAGGTTTGATGGGAGGATAAAATCACATTTACATGTTTATCTTCTTCACTTTGCAAATCTATTTTGCTCTTGTGACATCATCACCCCCGCTGTCTCCTGCGTCTGTCCCACGGTTGCCGTAACAACCGTCACTAGGACGCCAGTCCCCTTAGATCTGTCACCGATTCCTCCTCTCGGTTCAACATCTCCTTTACTTTCTCTTTTCTACTTTTGTCCTTCACCTTTCATTCTCCATTTTCTTCTTCTTTTTATCCTTCTTTTTTGTTTCTCTCTTCTCGTCTTCATTCATTTACTTTTCTCCCTCTCCATGAAATGCACTTTCATTTTAATTTATTCTTCTTCAAACCCCTTTGTCTTCATTTTTATGTCCTTACGTATGTCAGTCGTCTGTATTTTAATGGTTTTCAGTAATTTCTTCTTCTTCTTCTTCTTCTTCTTCTTCTTCTTCTTCTTCTTCTTCTTCTTCTTCTTCTTCTTCTTCTTCTTCTTCTTCTTCTTCTTCTTCAGTGTCACAGTTTTCTCTCTGCAGCAGTTTAGGGTTGTCATGGTGATCACTGGTACCACATTCAACATCCTTACATACAAAACACATACACATACATGAGGGAAAGAACATGTGAATGAGGTATTTGCAGGTTTTTTTTTTTTTTAGAAAACTTGTGTTTGGGAAAAGCCATCGTTTTTTAGTCATCGCCTAAGTATTGCCAACAGTGTAAAATGCTGGTTTCTAATTAGAGTTGTGTTCCCTTCTACACTCATTTTTTCCCCTCATTTAAAAGTGAAAAATTGCATTGTCGTTGCACAGTTTACACAAATTAGATGATGCAATGAAAAAGTGTAGCACTTTTTTTGTAATCAACAATTTTACAGAGTAAGTAACCATGGCAATCAAGAATAAGAGACAAACATTCCCAAGCAAAAAGCAAATAACAGTAGACTGAAAAGAAAAACAAACAGTAAAACACAACCATGTATCATATAAAACCATCCATTTCTACTGACTTCTAAAGTTGGGCCGCTCCAGGTTTAATATTACTGGTATGGAGGATTGTGGGAAGGGGGTCCAGCATTGTTAAAAATATCACTGTGAATAGAAACAGCTTTATTTAGGAAATGTGAAAGGCTGCCCACCTTTATAGGAGGTGATTCAGTTCCATTCCATAACAGAGACTTTGATGAAATAAACCTGTTTTGCCCATCATCAGTTCCACTTTTTTCCATACAGCTATAGAACTGGTTACGATGCTTTCATATCTTTTGATTAATGTTTCCGTGCTCCCTGCCTGTGTATAGTAAATCTTCTAGTCAGTGTGGCTTCATGCTGCCTCTATAGCCCTCCAAATGACCTCTGATTCATAATGTCTCTAAACATGCAGTAGTTCTAATTTGAAAAGCATAAAAGTAAGAACTAAGATGCGAGACAGTTAGGCTTTCAATGAGTTTGCTTCTTTGTAAAGCTGTAAGTTTGAGTCGTTCACGTCTTTCTCCCCAGATGAACTGTGATGTGAGGGAATGCATTTCTGTGATAAATTGAGGTGATTGCGCTACGGAGATCATAAAGAACAAAAAATGAACCCACAGCAAAGTCTTCATTTTGTCTTTTGTAAGTCTGAAACATAGAGAGAACCTCATCTCTTCAGGACATCCATGATCTTCCTTTTCACACCCAAAAAAATGATCAATGCTTAAGTTCTTTTTTCCTGTTTTTAGTTACAAGTCCTCGCAGCAGCATTTGTAGGAGCCTCGTAGTCAGGTTGTGAGGAAACGGCAACATGTATGACAACTTTTGCATCTCTTTTGGATCTATTTTTAAAGGGTAAAAACAAGACTGCACAAATTTGCTGATGTAATCAAAATGTAGCAGAATAATCACATCTGCACCAAATCTCTAATCTAACAAGACAGGATGGATCAGAGTATTATTGGGCTTCACAGGGATTCATCACATCATATGCAGACATGTGATTTTTTTTTTAAAAAATGTGATAAAAATGATGAACTTTAAGCTTTTGGGAAGCACCTTCAATGGAAAACACTAACAGACCCAGAAAAATACTGAGAACACACACACGCACACACACTCATCCCAGAAAAAACAGGAAGAGTCAGAGTGTGTGTGTGTGTGTGTGTGTGTGTGTGTGTGTGTGTGTGTGTGTGTGTGTGTGTGTGTGTGTGTGTGTGTGTGTGTGTGTGTGTGTGTGTGCGCACCAAGAAGAAGAGAGGCCATTTGTCAAAAAGTGGCATTGAGAAATGACTCGGGGAGGTGAGACCAGTCCCCCAAAATAGAATCCTCCTGTTCAGCAACACAACGCTGCTGGGATGCCTGTTCTGGGTCGTGTGTGTGTGTGTGTGTGTGTGTGTGTGTGTGTGTGTGTGTCCACCTTCTTACTGTGCATCTAATGGGGGTAGGTGTGTGTGACTCTCTGTGTGAACAGATTGAAGGGTGTGCGCTTCGTGTTATTGGCTCTTCGCAGCTCAGATGAAGCTGTCATGAGGTTTAGTCACATCTTTCATAAGACGCACACAGACACACACACACACACACACACACACACACACACACACACCCCAACACACTGACTCCAGAGAGCAGGGGAGTAATAGTCTGTTAATTAGCCTGTTGCTCCCCTGCCTGTGTGTAGGCGTAGGTAAGCAGAGTGTCTCTCTCTCTCTCCCTCGACTTCAAACTGAAGAAAAACAAGTAAACATGTTTCCTCCCACGAATGTTACAGACACCTGGTGCTTTAATCAGTGACAAAATCCATCACCTCGTCAAAATTGGACCAGAAGAACACCGGGTACTTCCTTTTGGGGGTCATTGTTCAAATTGCATTTTTCACTTTTAACTTCCAATATCCAAATGAATAAAGAGCATGAAGTTAGAAACGAAAGTGTAAGAAGAATGTGGAGGAGCATCATGGGCCTCTCAGAACATGATGTTTTCTTCAATGAGGACAGGAAGGCCGCTTTAATACAAACCTTAAAAAACACACATGTAATGTGAAAGGGGGCACCTGCAGTGAGTTTTTTGGTTTGTGGCACAATTACTGTTCACTCTCATCAACCTCACACCAGACAGACAGGAGGTAGCAACTAGCTGGTGAACAGAGTGAAGAATTCTGCAGCTACTAAATGCTTTTCTTTATGGTTAATGAAGACTAAACCAGATCTACAAGTGGAGTGAATACTGAATTATATTATAATATTTATCAGGAAAAAGAAAATGCTAGAGCCGCAACATTTTTTAAGCAAAAATGCCAAACGTTTGCTTATTCTAGCTTCTCAGATGCAAAGATTTGTTGCATGTATCTGTTTTAAATCATTGTAAACTGAATATCTGTCTAGTTTTGGACTTTCAGACAAAACAAGAATCACAACAGTATTATCTGACATTTTATAGTCTAAGTGATTAATTGATTAATCAAGAAAATAATTGGCAGATTAATCGATAATGAAAATAATTTGTTGTTGAAAGTTGTTCAACATTCTTGCCAAATAGTGATTCAAGAATTGATTGAAAGGTTCATTTAGGGGAAACAACAAACCCGTCATTTACTTTATTATATTTAAAGATGTTACACGTTTCTTTTCTTATGCTGCAGATTTCATGGGGTTACAGTTTTGTAAATTCGCTGCTGGCTACATGAACTTCTTCCTGTATGTATCACAATAAGTGAAAGTATATGTTATTCTGCATACAGTAAATGATCATATAGACTTTCTGATTGTGAATGTAAAATCTGACAGTGCTGATATTGATAGATTGATACAGACTGATATTGTTTAAAATCAAAACACCACTTCACATTTCATAACATCATATTTTGCTGTATGTGTGTGTATGTGTGTGTGTGTGTGTGTGAACTGTTCAAGAGCTGCACAGAGTGAAGTGTAGGAGGTGATACAGTAACACCAGCTGGTCTACATACTGGCACACCAGACTGCAGATCACTGTGTGTGTGTGTGTGTGTGTGTGTGTGTGTGTGTGTGTGTGTGTGTGTGTGTGTGTGACAATGAGATGAGGTTTTCTATGGAAGCAGACTTAAGATCAGGTGACACTCTGGCTGGACGTCAAACTGGTTATGAGTAATAATAAGTCATCAGCAAAACCATCTGCCATCATTGTTTCAGTCATGTGTGAACTGTGGGCTCGGAGCTCCTCTCTGAATTCATCATTTTCACATTTTTCATCAATCTTACTGTAGAGTCAGACTGATCTCACTGACATTGGTTTATTTATACTCGTTCATACTCAGATGGTAATCGGCCCTTTGGAGCATTGTCAGGAGACAATCTGTGATTTGAGTCACACTGTTGGTGTGAAAAGTTAACAGACTCAGTCTGAGACAAACTCATCAAGCCACCAACTGATCTGATCATGAACATATTTTATATTTCTTCTATTGAACAGCTTGAATCCCAGACTGGACAGGAAATGCCCTGAGTGAGTTTATAAGGAGGTTTTTTTTTCTTTTTTCAATTTTGTTACCAAATTTTTATTTGATGGTTTTTCTTCTGGAGGCAAGGTGAACCATAGACTGTATATAGAGATGGACATCAGGACAGTTCCCCAATAGTGAAGCCAATACATCCCCCTGGCAGCTGGCTGAGCGTGGGTCATAAATCCCGCCCTCTATACGTCAGCGAATGGGACATGAGCCAAACTAAAAAAAGTGCACTTCAAATAAATGATTCCAAAGATGATTTCTGTTATTCTATGTAGTTCTTATCACACTGATGTTTGACCAAGTGCTCATTTTTCTAATAAGTTTGTTTTTAATTAATTATTTGATTATATAAAAAAGGGGTGTGACATCACGATGGAGACGCGGCGTCCGTATTCATATACCATCAATAAGATGAACAGACATGAGATTATTCCAAAATAAATAAATAAATGGAAAAGAATAATAGTTTACAGTGAGGTTATATGAGTGAAACAAATAAGTCACACAAGTGAATGTTATTGAACTACTATTAACTTTTTATATGATGAAGTAATCTTTGTTCTCCAGACTTAAATCATTTAAGTCGACACTTTCTAGTTGCATTCATGTTCATTTTTGAGAAATGATCAATTTTTTAAAATATTTTCTGCTAATTATCATGTTTTAATGCAATGAAACCCTTAAAGGAGACATATTATACCTTTTTGTGATATTATGGTATATGTAGAAATGCTCTGAATGCTACCTAACGCTGTGCATGTTCATAAACAGCCATCTGTTCTGTAGTCTTTGTTGCTCCTCAGGTTTTTCCATGTGTTGTCCACTCACTCATATACGTCCTTTTGTAGCTACATAACTCAAAGTGAATTAGCCTTGTAGGATTTCTGTTGTCTCACTCATAAAGACATCCTTGATAAATGAGAACCAGGGCTCCTGTGTGTCTTCTCACTGCTCTCAAACTATGTTGGTTTTGTTAAAACAACAGAAACAGCAGCCACTGAGGTCAGGCAACTGATTAAACTGGTTTAACAACTCAAGCTAAAAATGAGAACTTCCTGTCATCCAACTTCTTGTCCCTCTTCACCACTCTAAAGACTAAACCTCACACCGTCGGCCTCCACCAGCGCTGTCCACCTCAGTCATGTGAGCCCTGCCTCTTGTTACAGCCCTGGATTATACTTTCTGTAACTATAAACACAAATTTGTTTTGTGTTTATAGTTACAGAGTGGGTTCCTGGGATCACAACTCAAACATCTAACGTCAACAATATTATCATCTGCTTAGCATCTCTTTCCACTCAGTTGCTTCATTGTGACTTGACTGAAACAATATGGCATCTGGCAAATAATGTGTTTAAATACAGTTGTGAACTTTTATTCAGGAACACCTTTACACACATTCACACTCAACAGCTGACCAGTACAACCACTATCTGATCCCGTGTTGAGCTGCAGGGTGCTCTTTGTCTCGGTGACCATCATTAGCATGTGTATTAAGCTTGAGTTCACAGTAACTGGCATCCTGGGGAGTGAATGGGGGTGAAGATCTTTGCTTAGAGATACCTCAGCAGTGGTAATGAGGGAGGGGCATGCACCACTCTATCTCTCTATCTCTCTCCCCTCAGGTCATAAGACCCCTCCTCGAACCCATAAACAGTAACTTTACACCAGGTTGTGAAGCAGTGTTTCGCTGCCCTCGCTGGTTCAAAGTTTCAAGCCCAACAGGCATGTCAGAGGGTCCTGGAGTACACCTGTAATTACTGCACTAAGGCGTCAGTAAACAGACTTCATATGACGAATCGTCTGACCACCTCTATGGGGACAGTCCGTCAACTCAGTGCAGGAGGCTCTTTACAAACGGGACTAATGTTTAAACAAACCTCAAAGACTTTTAAAACTCGATTATACACATGAAAAGTGTCAGAAGTAGTTGTTTCTGTTTCTGTTGTCAAGACAATGGAAATAGTTGCATCTCATAAATAGTACTTGTTAACCAGCAACTATACTGAATTTAAATAAGTGATTACAGAAGGTTCGAGGAGACATAAAGTCTTTCTAAACTTGGACAGGTTTAAGTCATTGTTTTACAAAACCTCAGTTTTCATCATACACACTTGAAAGGAGAGAGAAAGATTACACATCTAGTGGCTCTTTAGTTTGAGGCACGGTGAACGTAAGGTCACTGCTGTCCAGCTGTGTTTACTGAATGCATTTATTTTGTGGATTTAGAGTTTAAATACAAAACACATGATCATCTTATACAATCTGATGTTTTTTTTAAAATACCCAACAGGATATAAAGATATTAAAATGAGCTACATCATTAAAATGCTGCTTTCATGTTGATGCATCCGTAATAACAATCCAATCATGTAACACTCTGTAGAGTGTCGTGTGCATTGCTTTCGATACTTTTGTTATTTTTATATTGTTGTGCTTTTTTTGTTACTTGACTTCGAGAATACTCTCTCTCTCTCTCTCTTTTTTCTCTTTCTCTTTTTCTCTCTCTGTGTCTCTCTCTCTATTGGTCAATCAAGGTTATGTAAACAGTGAAATGTGAGCTTTCCTTCCTCACAGGAGGCGTGGCTGGATACCATAACTGTGGTAGTGTGGCAAAGGTGAATGAGTGTATGTATGTGTGAGTGTGAGCATTTTCATACGTTGCCAGGCAGTCCTCTGCTTCACATTGCTGCTGTCACCGCCTCCTCCTCCTCCTCTCCTCCCCTGCCTCACTATCTCTCACTCTGCTGCCCCTCCCCCAAGCACAGTCGCAATGTGGGTTAGTGTGTCTGGCCATGTGAGATTGGGCTCTCACCTTCCGCCTTGTGTATGTGTATATGTGTGTGTGTGTGTGTGTGTGTGTGTGGGGAGGGGGAGTGATCTGTGAAGGATAATCCCAGACCACCACCGTGGGTTTAAAAGGGTCCTGAAGTTCACAGGAGTGTTTTGAAACAGCCCCCTCCCCTCGTCGTCAATGATTTTCTCGCTCCTGCTTTTAACTCTCATTGATTTCATCTTTTCATCTGTTCCCCTGCTTTCTATCCTTAGCTCACTCTTTCTTTTCCCCACCTTTTCATTTTTTATTTTTATCCATCCTTTATTCCTTTCTTGTTTTCACAACGTCATTCCTTGCAATATTTTTCTCTATTCTTGTGTATTTACTCCATAGTTGTCTGTAAATCTCCTCGGCATCGTCAGCATGGATGGCTTTCACGTTCATGTGTTGCTTAAGTTTACTGCCGGTAGTAGTTGTAGTGTTTATGGTGCGCTTATTGGTGTTAACGATGTGTGATAGTGTCCTGTAAAGCCAAACTAGAATTTTCCAATGCGTGCGCTGACCAGAAACTAGCACATGACTTAATTCATCTCCATACACCCCCCCCCCCCTTTTATCCTCCTCCTACTCTTTCTTCATTTCATTTTTCTGATTTCCTCTGCCTTTTTTCCACATTTCTCCTCCATCACCTTCCTCTCTGCCCATCTGATTGCCTTGTTCCAACTGACATGATCATAATCACATCTTAATGTTTTAGTTTCTCTGAACTGCTGAACTGTAGTTGCAAAGTAACTTGCATATTAGCAATAAAGATGTCACTAAGTAAGTAGTTTTATGCCCCACTCCAATGATGTTTTAATATTGGGATTCATATTACACAGATATTTAACAAAATAGTGTAAAATTATTATGATTTTGGTTGGTCAAAATCTTCCTCTTCCCTTTCAGTGCATCTTCATACTTACATATTTCTATCTTCTCATCACTTTGAGGGATTTAATTTCATTTTGAATGCCAGTTATTGTTCCAAGAACTCATGACTTAACAAGATTTCAGTTAAATAATTGAAAATCAGCAAGATCTGTCATAGCAGTAAACAAACACAATTATAATTGTAAATCCCTGCACTCGTCCTCTTTCTCCTCTCCATTCTCTCACCCCATTTTCTTCTTTCTGTCTCCTCCTCTGCCCGTCTTTTCCTGGTTGAACCCCGTTACCCCTGTTACCTAAGGCAGCCTCTCCGGAGTGGGCGTGGCTTAATGACATCACACGCACTCCTGTGTCAGTTGGCCTGGGGGAGGGGAGAAAGAGAGGGAGGAGGAAGGGAGGAAAGCAGGGCAGAAGGGGGGGTTTCCTACACACGGCAGGCCAGGGCAGCTTTCAGCGACTCATTGTTTTGTAATTGTCCCAATGGCCTTCTGTCCTCACTGGAGTGCCGGTAAAGCTGCCAGACGAGGCTAGAGCTAGAGGTTGAGAGACTCACACACACATACACACACACATGCTTTGACACGCTCGGTTCGGACTGGACAGCGAGGAAGTGTGTTAGCAGTATGAAGGGAGGACACACACCAGATGGAGTAAGTTTCTAAGAGTGGAAGAAGGAGGCATGGATCTCTCGGTAGAGTAGGAGACCAAAAAAAAACAAAAAACTTTCGACCACATGACATGGGTGAGTAGTTGAAATTTTACTGTATAACTGCTTTTTTGGTTGGTTGACAGTTTTTTTTCCTACCCAGCTGTGTGTCTGTTTCTTCTCATGTCTCTGTTAGTCTTGATATCTCTGCTGTTGTATGTCTTCTTATCAGTGCATGTATGTATGCTGCCAAAGGGGGTTTTCTATCATACTGACCTATATGTAGTGCAGTGCCAAGTCTGTGGCTGGGCCACTCAGGCAGAACAGAGCAGAGCTCAGAGGTTTCATAAGGCATGTTATGAAATAGATGCAGGAGTTGTCCTTGTTCCCAAAAAAGTGTATCCTCGTCTCTATTCACAAGGAGTTTTATATCATATTATGTGGATTAAACTTTCATTTCTGAGGGTAAATTTCCCTCCAGTCAAGCAGAAAAGTATCAGTTGTGAAGATTCCCTAATGTCCTTTTCATTTCATTTCATTTTTTTCTGTTTGCAAATAAAAGTAGTTTCCAGTCATAGTATAATGAGCCATTTAACCCAAGGAATAAAGTGTTCCCTATAAGCGTTTCCTCAGGTCTGTGACAAACTGTAGCAAATTGTTATAAAAATCAGATGAATTTGCTTCTGGACACATGACAGTCTCTAATGGATGTTTTGTTGCCAGTTTGTTGTACACAGCATTTATGTTAACAAGCACACATAAAACACAACTGAGTTGTTGGACAAATGTGCTTCTCCAGAGGCGAGGTTGTGTCGAAAAACCAGATTTTACTGACGTCATTTTAAACATTTTGTGAGTGTAGTCTGTTGCTAAAGTGCCTCCTGCTGTAACAGTAGAAAATAGACTGTTGATATGCTGATTTCCTGAGTTTTACATTTAGGTAGTATATGTAAGCGGGGGTTGATCTTGTTTTGTAAGTAAGATGTGAGTCTTTTTCTTCTCTTTTGGTTTTTGTGTAGTTGTTTGACACATTACCTGGTTTTAATACAAACTTTGTGTAAATGACCTTTTTAAAATCCAGCATTTGTTTTATAACCTCAAAGTCTTGTAATTGTATGTATACATCTGAGTTACTGTGTTTGAGACAAGACAGAAGGATTATGTGTGGATCATTGATAATGTGACATTTGAGACTTGAGGGGTTTTTTTTGTTTGTTTTTTTTTTTTGGAAGATGGCGTGCAGGTGTTTCTGAGACTTAAGGTGAATCTCAGTTCCCTTAAATTGCGTCCACGTTTCCTTCACTTGTGTCTTAGTTGCTCCCACTGAGGATACGTTTAGATATGCAAGGAAACCATGCGATGAGAGAGGAAATGAGGAAATGAGACGTTCTTTCCTCTGGAGCGTAACATGAAGTGATGACGTTTTTTGCATTTCAGATGACGGTGGCAGCTGATCACAGCTGGATCAGCTGTCTGTCAGCTTTAACAGCTGTGGCGACTTTTGATAGAGAGTTTGTGTCTGCGCGCATGTGGACTGTGATAATACTAATAAAGGTGCAGTTATTACTGCCAGAGAAGCTGTTTCCTCTCTGCAGTCTTTTACCTGTTTAACAAACACCTGCACATGAATAAAAACCTGCATTCTGTGTCCTGCTCAGAGGCACATGAATCATTTCTACTAGCAGAATGTCTTTATATTATTTATTATTTGCATCTTATTTATTAATATTCTGATTGTGAATGAATTGTTTAATAACCTAGAATAATGATCAGAGTGTTTTTTGAACACTAGAAATTATTTATTAGGGAAAATGGAAATTATGTAACTCATATCAAACCTGACACTCAGGAATTTTCAGCCTCACATGTGACTGAATGGAAATGACATTGTGTGTAAAATGTGTTTCTTTCTGACAGACAGACTCTCTTTAAATGTATCCATAACAAAAGTTAATGGGGAAAATAACAGATCATGAAAAGAAAAATCTTTCTAATAAATGAAGGAAGTTGTTTATGGTTCTTTTATTGATCAGATCTACAATTAACACAGACCCGGTTCTGTCATATAAGAGAGTTTGTGTGTATAAAGTCAAATATCTCAACAAAGCACTTAAAACAACGTCAGATCATTTCCAGCTAGAAGTTACACATGAATCGATAGTATGTCTGTGTGTAAAGTAACATCTGTACATGACAAACAGTTTATATTATATATAGCACCTCAAAGTGTGTTTCCAGTGTAGGTAATGGCAGAGGGGGTTTGTAACATCTAACCAAAATCCAAACCTGGTTTCTACTGAGAAACAAACACACATCAATAATCTTTAAAAATGTGGTTGTGTGTGTGTGTGTGTGTGTGTGTGTGCTGTTTCTTTAAGCAGTTTTCATTTTAAGTGGTCTTTACACCAACAAATGACAATCACTTTCATTTTCTTGTTTTAAGCTGACTATCCAATCACTTTTCTGTTTTTTTTATTTTTTACTGACTAATAAACACATAAACTGACAGCATGACTGTGTGGGTGGCTGCTTCCGTACATGCTCTGTATTCCTGGGTGTGCTATGGAGGAGTGTTTTTTTTTTTATTGTTTTTTGTTTGGGAGGGGGGGGAATGAGAGATAGTCAGCTGTACGAGTCCCCCCTCAGTGGGGCCCCAGCTTCAGCATGAAGGGTTATGTAAGTTTTTCAGCTGCCAGCCCTCCTGCCTGCCTCTGCTTCACATTCACATTGTTATTGACTAGAGAGGAGCGCACAGAGCGTCCAGCCTGTAGTCAGTGAGTCAGTCAGTCACTGAGGCAGTAGATTAAAGAGCAGCCGAGTGTAAAACAAGGTTGAGAGGAGGAGAAATACACCTCCTGTTTTGCTTTTTTTTAAAAAGAGTTTTTCCCCTGAAAGAGGAGGCAGTTGGTTCAGAGAGTTTGACAGGGAGTTAGAGAGCAAAAGATTCGAGAGGAGAGGAAAAAGGAAAAGCAGAGGAGACCAGTTCTTCTCTTTACTCGATAACCATGCTGCTCCTGGATGAGTCCGAGTCATTTGCAGGTAGGTGACATCATCACCCTGACCTTTTGAGGGAGGGTTTGGCAAAGGGATGCATCCCTGAGCTTGAGGGAAAGGGATAGAAAGTTTCCAAGAAAAAATGTGGGCAAAATGGTGCAAAAGTGATTGAGATTTAATTTTTTAAAAAGTGGCAGAGAAGAGGGTGAAGACCATAAAGGTTTGAGATCGATTGATGCTTTGGGAACAGGAAGAAACTGCTCTTCAGCTGCAGCGGTGCTTCCCAGCTGCATCCTGTTCAAAGAAAGACACCATGAATGAAAGCTAGAAAAGAGGTGAATGGGGGGGAAAAATAGGACTGAAAAAGACAAAATGGTCAGAAAAAGGGATCTTTAACCTTTTGAAAGTATCATAGAAGTGTCCAGAATGTGCAGCAGTAGTTGACTGATGCTTGTTAAGTTACTTAACATTGTTGTGTAACACTGGATCCATACCTACTTAAGCATGCAGTGTCTATCTCTGTTCTCCTCCTCTCTGTTTTCTCTCTCTGCACTTCTTTATCTCCTTATTTTCTCTCCTTTCGCTCACACACATCTATTCCTGCTCCCTCAAAACTCGATTCCTTCCATTTTTATCTCTTTTTCGGTCGCCCTCCATCCATCTTTCCACCGGTCTCTCCCACGCGTGCCCGGCCGCCTCTCTCGTGTTCTCCCGTGTTGTCATCTCATGCGGGACACCCATTGGCTGTTTCTACGGTTACCTAAACCAATGCTGGTGCGTGATTGGTGGATGTGGGTAGGATTAGGCCATGCTGGAAATGTGAGCATGTGGAGGCAGGAAAACATATGGTTCATCAGACCAGTGGGTTAGGGGGTTAAACGCGTGAGGAGGCAGGCTGGGACAGAGCGCCTCTGCAGTGTGTCTGGATGAATGAAAGTATAATCTATGAGGAAGGTTATTTGTTTTTTTGTTGTTGTTTTTTTATTTTTTTTTTTTACAACATGCTTCGTTTCCTTGTGTTTTCACTCATAGGCAAAGGCACTAATTCACCTAAAAAAAAAAAAAAAAAAAAGCTCAAATCGATAATATGACTCAAGTTAATTGTTTTCCAACCTCTAAAGACCTGTATGCTGTTTAATGGTGTAAAACAGTGTGTCTTATGTGCAGTTAATAGTGGTTCATGTCAGCCAAATTCAGCTCAAAGAACAAATAATCCTTTTAAGACCAAATACACAGGCATGTATTCAGAAAGCTGCTTTCAAATGGCACCTTAAGTTGTGCATCTGCTAGTCACTCTGCAAGTTTTGTCCCCTGATCTCATCTCATTTAGAAGTGTGTGTCAGAGCAGGCTTGTAGCTTTAACTTGAGGGTGTTTGTATCTCATTGTTGGCCTTTTTTGCACATAAATACAAAAAGTAGGGTAAAAGGTCAAGTGGACTGAGGAGACGTGGTTGACTTTGCCAGTGGAAAATGTTCCAGTTTAGCCCTGAAATCTCCTTGGTTACCATATCTGAATGTTTATGATCGTTGTCCTGGTGCATTGTTCTAAGTTTCCTGTATTGTTCACCCAATATGGATGTGAACACTCTGAAATCAAAGCTGCAAGTTAACACTTTAAACTCATAATCATGATTTTATTTCAACTTCGGTGTTCTGCAGTACAGAGACACAACTGTTATAAACACATCACAGTCCTGACTGTAGACAGTCTGTACTGTATCGGACACAAGGAGATACTGTGTTAGTGAGAACGTTGACCTAAAGGTTAGAATTCATTCATTTTTCCCTGAACCGTAGATGTCGCAAGATAAAAGCTGCTATCGAAGAAATAAAACAAACAGTTGTCTGAAAAGGTCATCAGGTATTCGGCATTTATGAATGAATCAGTCAAGCATTTACACTTTTTATCCTGTTTCAGTGTCGCCTCTGCTTTAGGGTGTCCTGCTCTGTCTGCCTTTTCACTGTGTTGGCATTTGTTTGGAAAGGCATTCACTGGGATCCATTATAGAGAATGAACTAATGTCTACATGCTCGTAATTCTTGGGATTGCTCTGGGTGTTTGGCTCGCTGTGAAAGGAGACACTACATGCCTTATCATCGCTGTGAACATTGCATGTCGAATAATGATAAAGGCTAAAAGAACACACTGTTCTCCCTCAAATCCATTGTGGAGGTTGTGTGTATGTGTGTGTGTTTCTGCACATCTTCCTGTGGGTATTATCTGTCGATCAGGGACAAACTGCTTATTGTGAAAAGACAACAACACAAAAAAAAAAAGTGAGACATTTGAAGAGCAGTAACACCTCTGTGGTACAATATAACAGGAAGGAGACTGTTGTACTGAATCTTTTTTTATCCATGCTGCACGGCACGCTCTGTTCGGTTGTAATTGGCCTCAGCATGCCGGGCAGGAACAACCTGTCCTGTTCAGACCAGCGCCAGGGTCCAAGCCAAACGCCGGGAGCACGTGTAGTCTGACTGCTTTCATAACACCACAGCGCTGAGGATGTAGGCTTCGCCGGGCCGGCCACATGGCTTTTATTGCCACTTCCTTAATGTCGTCAACCCCTGTCAGATCATATAGCTGCTTTCTTTGTTCTCCTTCAATGCAAATTTCCTCCCTTTTAAGTTCTCTTTTTAATCTCACTACAGCACAATGCTCTCACTGTGTTCTCTGTCTTTCCATGCGCTTTTCTGTTTTACAAATATATTCCCCATGAATGTAGCTTTCACCCCTTCTTGCTCCTCCACTTGAATAAACTCCTGTTGTCTCTGTCTTACCTTCCAAACCCCCCCCCTCTCTCTCTCTGTCTTTCACCATCAGTCTCTCTCTCTCTCTCTCAGTTAATGTCTGCAGCACTGTATAGTGTTACATTACTGCAGTCTTGTGATCAGAGAGTGAACATCATGAGGGCAGTGCCCATGCTCAGCCAGAATCAGTCACATTATTTCACTTCACGTCCAAATACTATCTTTATAAATCCTCAAGAGCCTTTTATGTGTAAAACCTGAATAATCAGTGGCAGATTCTCTCGCTGCTTCAGAGAAATGCGTCTTCATGTGACTCAGAAGACTCTTTATTTAATTAAGCCATTGTGACAGTTGAAATACTCCCAGCATGTTTTATCCACTGCTCATGTTACACGGTCAATGTTGAAGCCCAGAGTGGTCTCTTATGGTCAGAGACATCTTTTCTGTTTGGAGCCAGGGACCCTCCATGGAGTGCAGGGTGTTGCCTTTCACACGCTGGAAACACGGCCCGCTACTTCGGAATGGAAGTGAATGCTAGCTTACTTGGAACAACACACGGTGCACACTTGGGATAACGTTAGCTACTTTAGCTAAATTGTGTCTTCCTTTTCCTGCCTTTTAGTAAGAGGTATTGTAAATTACAACAATAGTGCGAGTCCTACAGCCAGGGAGAGCAGCAATCAATCAATTAACGCCCACACTGCAGAAATAAAGCTTTCTTATTAACAATCATTTCCAAAATTATCATCAGCACAATTATAAGAGGGCCTGAATATAGCGATTGCGATTAAATTGATTGACGTAATATTTCTAGACAGAAGTTGACACTTTTTCAATGGAAGTCAAGTGTAGACTGGGACTTTTTGGAGCCAGGATCTAACGGCTGACAGCGATTGCATTTTAAGGTACTTCAGCCTCCAGTCTTTGTAATTGCCACTTGGTTTGAAGCAACAAGATGGAAATTACAAACCACTTTGCCGATTTGAAACGTTTGACTCCTTTCAAATGCACCTAGTCAGTGATGATGATGTGTTTTTGTTTTTGTTTTTTTTTTCAAATCTATCTGACCACATCAGTATGCGCATTAGTTAGTGATCACATCACTGTCCATAAACGCTGTGATGTTACGGTCCTGCCCCTGACATTTAGCTCAGTGGGTTACGGGTTCAATCCAGTACAAAACCTGACCTATATAAGCATTGTTTGACAGCTCGGCAGCCATCTACCTGTGACACTTCACACATCGGTATTGTTTCTGTGGCCTTCACAGTCTTTCAATAAGCATTCAGCCGTGAAATAACACACTATATATCACAGCTGAGTTGACAGTTGCTCTCTCAGTAACTAATGCAGAGAGCTGGAGTGCAAAAAGCTTCTGATTCAGTTCAGCCTTGAAGATGCAGTGTTGAAGTTTTGTTCATACATGTACCCTTCGCACTCCTGTAGTAGCAAGCTGCTACAACACTTGACCAGTGTAGAAAGTAAAAGAAGTTTATATATTTTAGCTTCACATTGTTCTTACTCGAGGTCAGAATGTAGTTTGACAAACTGTGTGTCTGCACTAATGGACCCGGACAGAAATGGCAGTTTAGAGTCTGATGAAGGTATAAAGGTTTTGTTGGTTTGGTTTTTATGACATGTTGCATTTGTTCAGAGGCTGAAAGTACACCACAGCATCCTGAATGCTGCCAGAAAAGGGTATATGTAACAGGCTATAGTATGACCAGCACAGTATTAATGCGTGGCAGCTTCCCAATCTGCTTTGCGTGCGTTAGGTCCTCTCCTCTCACTCCTCCTCCTCCCTCCTCTTCCTCCTCTTCAGCAGCAGTGACACACTGGCCTACAAACATCCATTCTACCTCGCCTCACCCTCCTGCTGCTCTCTCTCTCTCTCTCTCTCTCTCTCTCTCTCTCCATCACACATTCATTGTCTCTCTGCCGTCCTTCTGTTTCTCTCTTCGTTCTTTTGTCGTGTTTTTTCCCTCACTGCCTCATCGTTTCTCTGACACACACACACACGCGTGCAGCCAGCAGGAAGGTTTCATAACTCACCTGCCTCGCTCTAATAAAGCAGCCTTAATAACTCATTCAGGGCAGTCTGTTATATAACACGTGTGTGTGTGTGTGTTGTCATGCTGAGAGCTTTAGATACATTTTTTTTTTTTTATCTTTCTCAAGGCAAGTTATGTAACCCAGTTAAATCTTGGTCTGTCTTCAGAAAGAAAACCACAACTGCTTTTCCAGCGGTTTGTGTTTCTGTCAGATCTTTATAATATTTTTCTTCAGTTCACCCCTGCAGATGCTGTGAACGACTGACTAAAAGTTCACACACACACAAAAAATGCAGAAGTGCCAATTAGCAGTCTGTAGATAAAACACCAATTGTTTTGTAATTTTGCTTTCAATCCTTTCTGTTTTCTTTTTTTTCTTTTTTTTAATTTGCTTCAGTTAAGACAATTTTCCAGTTGTGTTTTATGTGTTTGTGATTTGTATCACATCTAAAGCTTTGCATCATAACCCACAGAGACACTGTAGCCCCTCCTCATTCTCACAACCTGAGGAAACACAGGACGGCTCAGGGACTGCTTTAGTGTTGCATCCACCAAGGACAATAATGTGTTAATTTAAAGCAACCATTCAAACCGTGTCCTCCTATTTATCTGTTCATCAGTCCGACAGCCTGTCTACCTGCATCAGTCTGTCTGCCTGTGTCTCCTTCCACCTGTCTGTCTGATCCGTCCACCTTAAATCATCTCCGTCGTTTTTATTGTCGTCACAATCTGAAAAACTAACAGAACTGTATGAACTCCGCTTAACACCAGGAGCGAGGCGGAAAATCCCGACACTGATAGACCACACACTGTCACACACTCACAGATACACATGCTTGCACACAGCGGCACATACGTGGACTGTGTCTGCCCTGTGTGTGTGTGTGTGTGTGTGTGTGTGAGAGAGAGAGAGAAAGAGAGAGAGAGAGAGAGAGAGAGAGAGAGACTGTGTGTACAATACTCTGTGTGTCTAGATGTTCTGTTTTCTCTACTTTTGAGTGAATTCGTTTGGGTCTGCCAGCTTTTGCAAGCGTGTTCTGCGTGTCTGTGACGTGGTACATCTGTGTGTGTGTGTGTGTGTGTGTGTGTGTGTGCGCGCGTACTTGCGTGCATGCGTGCGTACAGGACGTGAGGTTCTTGTGAACATGCTGGTTGTGTAACAGCCAGAGGCAGCAGTTACATAAGCGTCCCCTCTCGTCTGACCAGCCTCAGCGTCGGTGGCCTGTCTGTCTCTTAGAGAGCAACTTTCTGAGTGAGACTGTGTGTGTGTCTGTGTGTGTGTGTGTGTGTGTGTGTGTGTGTGTGCATATGTGCCAACAAGGAAACTAATGGGACTCTTAATAAAACGGGTCATTTCATTGTGTGCAGCAACCTCTTGAGGCACCTCAAGGCAGAAATAAAAGAGCGAATTAAAGTTGTGTTGCATGTTGCCTTCGACTTTTAACACAAGCTACTAACCTCATTAACACCTTCACATTCATCTGTGACCCGTCTCCATTCTCCATTCTTCTCTCATTGGAAATGGGAAGAAAGACATTTATTGTCAGCATGCCGCACAATCATCTGTAGCAGTTCTATTTGTATGTATATTTCCACTCATTACCTCCTATTTGTTTTCCATCCAGTTCGTTTGTATCACAGAAGGATAATCTTACTAGATTTCAATGAAGTTTGGTAGAAAGTGAGGCAATGCACCAGAAAATCAGTGATTAATTTATTTGTGCAGCTTGATGAATCATTTATTACTTATTTGCCTTGTTACAAGATAAAAAAAAAACATTGAACATTCTCTCTTTTCTCCTTAACTACTTATCTGAATCATCTTATGTGTATTTTCATCCTCATTAATGTATAGACACCATTAAAAATGTGAATGTGCTCTTTGAGCGCTCTCTATTTTCATATATGAGTCTGCTCTGAAAGAGGCGAAACAGTCCCTTATGATTGCCAATGAAACTGCGAAACCTCATAATCAGTCAGCCTCCATAACCACACAACAAATGTGACGTCAGCCTGTCAAAATGCCTGCTTTGTCAGTCAGTCAGACAGGTGTAATTACACCTCTACGCCTTAATAACAGCAGTATGCCGAATGTCTCAAGGATGTCTTCCTGCCCTGAGAGGCATTACTCTGTGTTTTATAACCGTACATCAGCGGATTATGTAACAAGGAGGATAGAACAGCCCAGTGAGCACGTTCAGACATGTACCTGGACGAGAGGGAAAAGTATAAATAGGTAAGGTGGGAGATAACAAAGGAAGAAAGGTGAGGAGAATTAAAACGTAATGTGGCAGGAAGGGTGGTAGAAGTTAGGAGAGGATGAGGCAGATGAATCAAGAGGAGAGGTGTGAAGGAGAAAGACAAGTAGAGAAGAAGAACGGTGGGTGAGCGAGAAAGTTTATCAAGGTTTGTGGAAAGGTGGTAGATGGAAAGGTGGGAGGAAAAAAAATAGAGCCAGGTAATTGAAGAGGAGAAAGGAGAAGGTGGGAGATGAAGGTTTCTGCTGGTAGAGTCGGATGATGAGGAAAGACAGCAAGTTGAAGAGTGAAGAAAACAGCTGAGAGGTGAGGTGAAGTGGAAGAAGGGATAGATGGGAAGGTGAGAAGAAAACGAGAAGGGAAAGATGTGATGGAAAGAGGGATATGGTCAAAAACAGATTATAGTGCACATGAATAGCTCTAAACAGAAAGGCACAAGGTCAGCACATATTGTTAACACCAATTTCACCCCAGATGTTTTAGAAAAGGTAAATCGATTAAAAGAAGATTTTCACCTTAATATTATGTCCCCACACACCTTAAAGTTGTGTTTTCTGCTCCAAAAAGATGCTGATCAAAGTAGTTTACCTAAATCTTGTTGTATAATAAGCAAAGAAAAATATGGGCTGCCGTACAAATGAGCTGCCGCAAGATATAATAACAATGAAAATGTTAATGGTTGTATTGCAAATGATCATTTCAAGACCAGTTTTTACTCAGAAATTTGTCTTATTGATCTTTTTACATTTAACATAATTTGATTATGAAATTAAACACTCATTAAAACTCACATTTTAGCAACAACAAAAAAAACCACCAAACCACCTGTGCAAAATAGCAAATGATCTCTGAAGCAGATTTCACACTGATTGATTCGATTTCTTTAAAAAACATCAGCGTGTTCACACTTCACACACATCTTATGGGGTTAACAGGGTCAACAATCAATAATCGCCTCACCAGAAACTCTCGAGTTAAGCATCATATTTTGCCCCAGACTCTTGTTGTGCCACAAAACCTGCCCTCTCACCAGCATCTCATAAGTCAGAGGTTACACAATTCAAATCTAGGTTTTCCAAAACAGGTTAGATAACTAGACCGCAACATATATATATTTATGGTTCCTGGTAGAAAGGGACCAAAACTGATTAATATCCAGCTGAAGGTCTCAGGATGTTTTTTTGTTTTTTTTTTTTTTTTGGATGAAATGATTGGATGAATCCTTTTTGATTCTCCGTTACAGTGAATCCTGTGTCCCTCTGCTTCCTGTCTATTTCCTGGAATCCCCTGTATGTTGGATAACGAGATTTTGTCCTCTATGTGCGTGTGTGTGACGTGGAGGATTCTCCGCCGCTTCGTAGTAAATATCTGCCATCATCTGTAATCTGCTTACGTAGACAGCAGGTGGTGGACTGGAGGGCGAGGCGCAGACAGACTGTCCATGTCATTTTATTTATTTATTTGATTTTTTATTTTTTTTTAGCGTGCAGGTCAGTGACTCACAGAGAAGCAGGCTGAGGCAGGAAGGGCAGAGTAGTTCAGACATTTAAAAGATGGGTTTATTTGTGGTAAGGTAAGCACACACATCACCGCTGTGTGTTTGTGTTGCGGTACGGGTAAGTAAGAAAACGGAAACCTGGTGTGTAGGTCAAGTGCAAAGGACCCTATATTTCCTGTATTTTTGTTTGTGTGTGTCTGTCCCTGCATGCCCTCAGCTCTCTGACTTCATGATATGGATGCAAGACATTGAATATCTCTTTAAAGTTTCCATTAGCATCTGATCATTTAAAACTAGTGCTTGCCAAGCTGCAGGTCATGACCCAAAAACAGATTTCTGACGTTTGGATGTTGGGATTTTACATGACGACTACTATTCTGTGTTTCAGGAGGAAAGAAAATCCAGTCGAGTTTGTGTCAAAATCTTTTTTTTTTTAGTGTCAAACATCCAAGCAGGTTTTTAATACCTGATGAAAATTTTATGCACTTCTTTTCTTCGTGTGTGATGTCAGCTTGTATCAGACCTTTACATACTGGGTGCTTCATACTCAAAAGGTAGATACTAGATGGTATTATTACTTTTAGCAAGATAAGTGCCCCCAAAATAAAACGAATAAAAACTCTGAAAAAGTTGAAAATTTTTGGTGCTACGTTTAAAGTAAAAGTAAAAAAGTCTTCAAAATGTTAAAATCATGCCTTTAAAACATTCAATCACTCCACAAATTAGGCTAAAATTTCTGCTTTTTGGCTGATAGTTTTGTATGAAACCAGACTGGAGGGGGGAGTCTGCTCTGTCACAGTCACAGTCTGTATTTATTATTAATGGAACAGATAAGGAAATTGTTATTGGACGACTTTACAGATTACAATCTTCACTCGAGTTTCGAGCTCGAGGGCAGACGTTTGTTCACACACACACAGATGTTTCAGAGAAGTCTGTTCTATGAAATGGAACCACTGATTGTTTTCAAGAAATCCTTGTCCAGTGCAGTGTGACGCAGTTTTCATTGCTGTCTGAGTGAAAACTTTCTATCACAAACTTCTCAGTTTTTCCAGTGCCAAAAAAACAGGATGTGCAGTTTAGAATTTATCCAGTGAGGTATTTAAAGGATTTTCACACCTAAAAGTAAAATAAATTTGTCAGAACACAAAGGAGACAGCAGTCCTTGAGTTGATGGGAAAACATATTGTGAGGTTTTTATATGTAATGTTTTTATATTATGTAAAGTTACAGCTCATTAAAGAGGGGAAGAATGTTTGTTTCTCTTTTTCATCCTGTATATTTTTGTGTTTTTAATCTTTCCTGTTGTCTCTCTTTCTCATTTTTCTCCTTCCTTTCTGTATTACAGTGACACACTTGAGGGAATTCCACTTATTCGACACACACACACACACACACACACACCCAGAGCGCCGTCGCATGGTTGCGGTGTTATGTTCGTCAGCACAGTACAGAGGAGTTATATAAACACTTAACATAAACGTCAATGTGGTTATATAACCTTGCGGTTGCAGAAGACATTCCCCCACTGCAACCCCCCCTCTGAGACACACACACACACACACACTCTCAAAATACCCACTAATCATGATTTTGTTGCCGATGGCCGTGCATTCTTTGGAGCCACATATCTCTGAAGCACAGAAGTGTTGTGTTGTTTTTGTGAGGAGCAGCACGTCTTTAACCCGCCGGGAGTGTCCAGCAGAACAAATTAATGGCTTAGGAAAAAAAAAAGTGCTGCAGGTGTTGTTTACTCTCTGACACTTTCCGACTGCTGATGATTCAGCATTTCATCACGACATTCTTGGTTGCACTCTCGCTTCCTCTGCTCAGTGTCTGTGCTGCCGGAGGTTGAGGTTTCACCTGCATTAATACTTTACCCTTACTCACTTTGCCTACGTATTGTCACGATTGTTTTGTTTTCTATTCCTGCTCGCGTCCTCCCCTCATCACGCATCGCAGCAGAATATTTGAGTTTGGCTCAGTCGCCTAGCAACAATCGGCGCTCCAACTCCAATTGTCACCTTAAGATAACACCTCCATTGGACTCGAGCACAGGGGAGTGTTTCTTTAACGAGGTGGGCAGGCATCACAAGCTGAATTTAGACCAGAATTCAAAAACAACATGTGGTTATTTCAGTTGTGAAAAGCTGCCTCTTGACTCGTCAGCAACAGGTCATTGCTCATAATTGAGTTTGGAAATTCTGATCAAGCCAATGATTCTTCTACTGACCCGTTTGTTAAAAACAAAGGTTTGACAGGAATTGGAGTCGCAGAGCTTTCATTAGCTCATACTCAATTGTGGGCACAAGTTAGAGCCAAAAAAACTTAGCGGGGAGTATGGAACATTTCATTAGTTATATAACTTGTTGTGCATTTGTATTGTTGTTTTGTGTGTGTGTGTGTGTGTGTGTTACTTCACCTTGACAGCCTCTTAACTGCTCTATGAAACATAAAACCACAGCTGCTCCGTTTCGAATCCAACAGTTTCTGTTCATGCTCAAATCCCTGCTCCGCCTTCATCTTGACATCTCGTCTAATTTTTCAATGTTGAGTTTAATCCTCTGAAACACCTGAAAGTACAAAACATTAATATAAAGTGACAGGATTGGAGTGTATACAGGTATAGAAAAGAAATGGATGGATAAATATTCAGTACACGTGTCATTCAGAGGTTATGAAACTTGATTTTTCCTGTGTGCTCTTCTGCATGACTTTTTTTTTTTTTTTTTTTTTTAAGTGTAGTTGCTTTTAAAAGTAGTTTTTAAATACAATGGAACAGTATTTATAGTATCAAGTGTTTGACTGAATGCCAGTTTGTATTCAAAGTGACAAATGTTACATAAGCTGCGCAAGACTGATGCCAGAGTGACACTTCAAAATAAAAATCCAAACTCAAATGTAAAGAAGTTCCATCTTAATCAGTTTAGCAGTCTGCTGTAATTGTACACATACAGTATATAAAAATTGTTTTCATTATCAGTTAGTCTATTGATTATTTTTCGATTAATTGACTAGTCTTGTGACAAGCGGAAATAGTGAAAAATGCTCAAATCCAATTGCTAGTTTTGATTATTTTTTTCTTTTTGCCTAATTTCTTTTTCAATAACTAACTATTCATAAATAATACCTTGTTTTTTGATTTACATTACCTTAAGCATAAACACCTGAATACAGCAGAGAAATCCCTATTTATTGATAATATCTGTGACCCAACCTCTCATTTTAGGACTAATATACACCATATGTGAATGATCCAACCCATAGAAAGATATATGAGCACAAGCCAACAACATGAAATCACTGCCAGTGTGATACTGATGGATTTTCTCTCCTCTTCCAGCTGCTCTCACAGCCAACTGGAGGCTCTTATCTGTAATAAAACAGATACATTTCTGTGGTTTAAAAAAAAAAAAAAAAAAACATTAAAGTGGTAGTTAAAATGTTTTGCCTCTGTCAGAAACTATTGCCAATATGCTAACGGACTGTTCCACCGCGTCCCACAGAAATCCTTCACAGAATTATCAGTTCATAAGAGGAAACAGCTGTGCCTCTGATGCACTAAATTATCATCTTATTTATTTTAGGTTGTGTATTTCATATTGCATAAAGGAAAACTAAACTGGTTGCAGCACCTGTCAGCCAATTAGTTGTAAATAAAATAATAAAATGATCAAGACACTCCAACTTGCACTAAATCACCTTAAAATCAAGTGTCGCACCTGTGTGGTGACACCGTATGTGGAGACGATGTGTGTCCAACAGCTAATAAAATCATAGTTCATAAAATATTTTATAAATCTCCTTCTAGTATCTGTCTTCCCTCCTCTGTCTGTCTCTCTTGGTGGTGAATATTTCCTGGAATTGTGTTGTTCTCTTGACCTGAGTCCTGCTTCCCAGAATCTACATCTGTCTGTTTGTGAGTGTCACTGCCATGTTTTTTTTTTAATGTTCGTGTGTGTGTGTGTGCGCGCGCCCACCTCGTCTCTCACTCTGAAGTGCATCTCTTTGAATGATGACCTCGCTTTCATCTTTCCTTTCCTGTCTGCCCCCTCAATGTCTCTTTGAGTGCTTGCCCTGTGTGTGTGTGTGTGTGCGGTGATGTTGAGGCTCTGTGCATTTCGGGAATTGTTATATAACTGTTCTGTAAGGTAGAGTTTGAGAAAGGGAAAAGAAAATGGAAGATGGGGTCTTTTGAGTGAATGTTTAATTCAAATCCATGTCATCTTCATGTAAACACACATTATTTTTCCGCTCTTATCTCTTAACGGATACAGTTATCATCAAAATTGCAGTTTTGTGAAAGCTTTTCCATTTGCTCTTCAAAACATGTAATTTATGGTGGCTAATTCCTGGAAAAGAAATCATGTGGTGAAATTATGTTTTTTTTTTTGTTTCCTGTTTGTTTTTAGTTGAAATAAATGGAAGAACAGGGTAGTTAGCATTAGCAACGAAGGCTAAACAAGGGGAAGATGTCACCTTTGATTGACAAGAATGTCGAGCCTATTTACTTAACTTATCTCACATGTAAAGCTTATGAAACATATATACATTAAAGATCGTTTTTGTCCTACCAGGCACCTGTAGCTGAAAGCAAACCTCATGAGTTTTGTCTCTTCTTCCACACAATAGAGCTTTAAACCTGGAGGTTAGGAACAAGTGTTGGTGCAGAGCATTTTTTAGCTTTGAGCTTTATTCTCCTGAATGATTGCACTTACTTCAGTGACAAAGCAAGACTAAGAGTCTACATCCATGCCAGCAGCTCTATGAGGCTGTTATGTACTTTGGCACAGCGGTGCTTTTGAGCTTAATGCTCCTTAGACCTGATCGAAATTGGGGTTGACCCAATCAGACCCAGAGAGAACACCAACACTGGCAGCAGCTTGATCCTACACCAGTAAACGAGCAGCCGCAGTCCGAGAGAGCACTTTTAAATGGCTTCTTTTTTCTCCCCTTCACTTCAAAGTTCACATCCTTCATCTCACCTCAAAAAACACATATTTCTCCTGTGATGGATATGACGCACCATGATGGCGAGTATGTATGTATGTATGTATGAACGTATTCTGATGCCGATCTATTTGCAGATTGAAGTATTTTAATCGTCAGCATGTTAAAATTAGAGAACATTGCAGCCTCTGCTGAGGTATGAACACTGTAAATGTTTGGGATTTAATTGATCTCAATTTACTCTGTAATGCTAGTCTCTCTCTCTCTGCATTCATTTAGATACATGAGCGCGCCACATACACACACATACACACAATCACCACTGAGACAGGCTGGTGTCATTAGCAGCCAGATCAAGAAGTTTGTTATCACGTAGATGGACTGAAGGGGCGTTTTATGTAAGTTGTTTTTCAACTGGCAGTGAGCTCATCACCAGCCTCCATACTCTGTGTGTGTGTGTGTGTGTGTGTGTTTGTTTATGTGTGTGTGTGTTCTGGCTCATAACCAGGATTAGCTAGCTTTATTGCTCCACAGACCCGCTCTGATGTGCCCCACAGACACTCTCTCCTTTCATCTTCTCCTCCCTCCATTAGCTTTTTTCTCTCCTTCGCTTTTTGTCTTTCTCATCTCCCAAATCTACACATTATCCGTCTTTGTTCAATCACGCATACCGTCTCTCTCTCTCTCTCATTTGTGTGTGTTTGTTTATGTGTTTTCCTCCGACTTGTGTTTCAGTGCCCATTTCTGTGAACATTTCCCACATTCTCACAATGTGGGAAACTGAAACTCAGTTTATCAGGTGTCGCATTCAGTGAACATGTCTTGTATTTCTTTGTGTGTGTGTGTTGATACAGAAAATCTTGTGGCAGTGTGTTCTTGTTTGTCCAGTCATCCCAGGCAGATTTCTTGGCAGAGCTGGCCTACACGTTTGTGTGTCTGTGTGTGTGTGTTGGGCATTTATGTGTGTTGATTTTATACTCTTATATGAACATTTGTCCTGTGTGTGTGTGTGTGCGCGTGTGTGGGTTTGTGTGTGTGTGTCCGTGTTTGTGTCCTGTCTTGTGTTTCATAAGCCGTCCATATTTATGATCCAGCTCTTACATAAGCCTCAGATCTAGTTCAGTGTGTCTCTGACAGAACAACTGAGACAGAGAGAGAGAGAGAGAGAGAGAGAGAGAGAGAAAGAAAGAAAGAGAGAGAGAGAGGAGTGGGAGAAAAGGAAAAAGAGGAAGAAAGGTTAAAAGTGAAAGGGGCAGATTGAGGGTAGGAGAAACAGAGAGAGAAAACCAGAGATCATTTGGAGAGGAATAAGACGAGAGCAGATGAGAGTTAAAGGTGCCATACTGTGCTGTTTTCATACTTTTTTCTGAACTTATGTTTTGGCTCAGGATGAGAAGAATCTTCTTCATGGTGATTTGCAAATGCAGTTTTGTTACAAGTTCATTTGAATTCATTTGAAAGCTTAAATCGTCGCTGATTTTTCGCCAACAACAGCATCTCCTATGATTCAAATGAGTCAAACCACTTTGATGGAAATTTCCATTTCACATCACACAGTAAACAGGCCAGATCGGAGAGACGTCAACAGCTCAGAAACGAGTCCTAGTAAATAAAAGACACGCTAGAAAGATTTGTGAATAAATGGACATTCAACAACTCTGTTTTTAATCTTTGATCTTATATAAATGAGTATAATACTGGACTTGTTAGGAGCGTGATGACAAGTTTATCCCTTAATATTGAGCCAAAATCAAATATTTTCTTAAATAATGGTGGCCAGAGGTTGCTCTATGACGTCTCTTAAACTCTTTTCAGAAGAAAAAGATTTGGGGGGTTTTTTCATCAAGATTCTGAAACTGCAAAGCAAACTTCACTTTACATTCACCAAGACAGAATTAAACTCTAAATATTTGGTTGTACGTGGTTACATGTGGACGGAGTGTTGCATCCACGCCTCCCAACATTGTTTACAAGTACAGAATTGAACAGTGAACAAACCATAATGGGAAAATTGTATAGTGCCTATCCAATAAACCAGACCGCATGCTCGGCTGGGAGGATCTGTGTAGTCGACTTTGGATTGTTCGCATCACCTCATGATTCGTTTATATGATTTATTTCACCCTTTTGAAATCAATCAACCAACTAATCATAACTGACAGTTATGATTAGTAGGCGTATGACTGCAGGTGTTATCAGTTAGAAGAAGCGAGGTGGCACTGGACAGCCAGAGGAGTCCACTTATGTAATTTAATGACACAACCTGTGTCTCCAGCTGAGCCCTAAAGAGGGAAGGAGGTCCTGGGCAGTTCCTAATATTTTTGGTGATTTTAGTTTTTTGAGTCACAAAAACTGTCAATTTGTGCCTAAACCTTTGAATTTGTAGAGGATAAGAATTTAAAATAGCAACAGACTACATGCGCAAATTTCCTTTTTTTTAATGACATGATCAATAACCGTTACCCGTCCTCGTCTTGTCTTCTCTCACAGACCAGTCCCACAGTGCCCCCTTCAGCTCCGAGAATGAGGCTCAGGGAGGCGACCCCGCTGCGTGGCAGTGCACCACTCCCCCATCTACCTCACCATCGGGGGAGACGCCGGCCCACCCTCCCCCCTCCCAGCGGGCGTCCAGACCCCGCTCCAGACCGGCCAGCCAAAGCCCCTCCCCCCCCTCCTCTCTGACAGGAACCAAGAAGAGGAGCTCCAAACCGGCACACATGAGACGCAACATCAGGTACCGACATCCTCACCGTAACTCCAAAGATGCTCAAATCCTCAAGGAAACTGTAACATTAACCAGCCGTCATTTCTCAAACATCATAAGTTTCCTTAAGTCACTTTTTGAGCTTCATGTTCAAAAATGATTCAGACTTATTGCTTGGAAACCAGTCAATCCTGATATGAAAGGGATTGCTAGACAATTTCCAGAGTACATTGCTGCTGAGATGCAAAGTAAACGAACACTCACTTATTTAACATTTACAGTATAACATTTACCAAATAAAGGGATTTTTATTCCCACCATGTCTTTTTTTTGCCTTCTTCTTCTCTTAACTCATCCATGAGTTCACTTTCACTTTAAACAACTAAAGCGTGGGCCAAACACTGATGAAATCTGTCTGTGATTATACTTAAACACGCTCAGTCTGCAGGTTTCCTCCACTTGCCAATTATCAGGATACAACTCAGCCTCAAGTATGCAGTTTCTTTTACATAACAGCGTCTTTCCAATAATATCAAACATATGTCCGAGATGCAAACTCTGGGCTCAGTTCTCTGCCTTTAGTTCCTTGTTATTAAGTCAGTATTTGTGTATGGAGAGTAATTAAGGACTGGAGTAATTTCCTTTGTGTTTGGTGCTTGTCTAATTACATGGCATCACTGACTAATTACCTTTTTTCTAATCAGAATGAGAAGAACAAAATACATTTCCCCTGAATTTCAACTATTTGTCATCTTTCTAATATCTCTGTCTCTCTAAATTACATTTTCCTGCTTAGTGAGCGTCATTTGGACGGAGTGGCAGAATGAAACCCCATGATAATGATAAAAACAACATTAATGATCAATATAGTGAATTTTGGGTTCATTATTCCTGGTGCCAAATGAAATTCATGGAAGTTTTAAAGAGCTGATGTCTTAGCTTATACCAATTTTTGACCACTGCAGGATAGAAGAACTCAAAAACAAGCTAACATAGCATGTTACTAACATGTTTTACCAACACCATTTACCAACATTAGCATTCATTTTTTCTTCCTATCAGTAAATGTAAGTCAAATATTCACCTCTCCTTTTAGCTTTGGTTTGGTCTCCATCAATTCCTGAGAAAAATATCTGGCTTCAGCTTCTAGATGTTTGCCTGTATTCACCAGCTAGTTGCTAACTTTGTGCTGGGCAGGTAGCATAGCTACAGTTGGTTTTATTAGAGCTTGTTAGCTGAAGCGACACACTTCTACTGGAAACAGGTTAATGAGAGAGCTGAACCATACAGTTAAAAAACAAAACAATGAGCTTAAAAGGGCTAAAATGGGTGATAATGAATGAAGTAGTTATCTAGTCGGTCAGTGTATTTATTACCTGCAGTAGATAAGGTTTGTATTCCAATGCATGCCGCACACTGTTTTATGCCAGAACAGCACTTTCTGACCCAAATAGCCTAATGCAGTGCACAGCATGCATAGGAATACAGAAGTCCTGTGGTTGACCAAATGTAGTGCCAAATGAAAGGGCTGTCTGATGGCAAAGCAGTGAAATATTCTAAATATAGCCTGCACTTAAATTGATATTGATTTTTTTTTTTTTTTTTTTAGGCAGGCCTTTTTTAGATGGCTGATAAACATTTTACTGCTGGCTCCATCCACAGCAGTACAACAGTCACAAAATACTGATTATGACAGCCTTAAGAAAACAATGTTTGATTTTACTGGTATTGACTGCTTGTGCTTAACATGACACCAATGTTATTCGTCTCTGTTTCTGTGCAGGAAGTTACTGAGGGAGCATCAGTTGGAGGCAGTGACCAAAGCCGCCCAGCAGGACGAGCTGGAAAGGAGGCGACGTCTGGAACAGGGAAGAAAGCAGGATTTCCCTGTACCGCTCCTGCCTGAATATGAAACTGGTGAGAGTGTGTACTCAAATATACAGAAATACCTCCATAAAAGCATGTTTTATCACTGAATAACTAGTTATACTTGTTTAGTACAATTAGGTTTGTATTAGTTACATTGCTGCAAGTATTTTATGGCTTTCAGCTGCCAGCGACAATGTTCCAGAAAGCAAACATGATTTTCTCACCGTACTTTCATTTCTTCCATTGCGTCTTACCCGTGCCTCTGTCCAGATGACATGACAAAGCATGTGTCGTCATCGGCGGCATCAACGGTATCGCAGCAAGAGGTGCAGTCAGCCAGACAGGAAGTGATCTGCCTGGACTCCAGCAGCACTGGCATCAGCGAGGACGACAGCAAGACCGACGTTCCCACCTCGGCTACTATAGAACACACACACAAAACAGGTGAGCAACACTGGAAATCAGTTTGGAAGATGTTAAAACGAGTATGAAACGGCAATCGGACTGAAAGATGTTTGCCCTGATGTTTCCTGTATGAATCAAGCATCATTACCAGAAATGAATGTGCTTTATAGTATTTTGTATTGATGTGAAATGTTTTAAGTGAATCCTTGAGCACATTACTGTCAGCAAGTGCCGTATTCAAAAGTGAAAACAACTAAATTACCTGCTTCAAAAATGGTGGAAATGAGTTGATGAGGTAACAGGTTAAACAAAATTAGAATGAAAGGTAGACATACAGAAAAAGTTTCCATCCTATCCCGAACATTAATGAATTAACTTCTGGACAAACTTTGTAATAATTTGAAACAGAGGCATTAAAATGTTATTATTCATCCATCAGGCAGAAGAGGCCGTGGCTCATGTTTAGTGTAATTACAAAAAAATGATTAAAAAAATAGAAAAGCAAATGGAAAACAAAGCAAAACTGGACAGATTAGACAAAAGAGACCAAAAAAACTCGCCCTCTTGGAGATATATGATATCCATTAAAGTACCAGCCTCTATTCTCATATTAACAGGCAGAATTTATGCCAGTGAATAATGACCGAGATGTTCAGTAGCCTCAATTGTGCACCACAAATTGCAGGTTATGACGTAATAGGGCCTGCGATTGTGTAAGTGGGCTAGTGGGTCAGATTCCTGCGGGAGGTCATGACAACCAGCTACAGACACGGAGCTGTGAAGTTTATATATTACCCATCATGCAGTTGTATATTCTGAGCTGTCCGCATAGCTGGGCAAAGCCATAAATAAACCACATGCTAATTCTTAAAATGCCTAAAGAGCACAGTGTGAGCTTCAGAACAACGTGTGAGGAGTTTTGTTACAGATGTCAAGCGTTTGGAAAAAGTTACACCTACTTCTAGCCAAAGTTTTAGCAATTAAAGGATACGTTCACTGAAACATTGTTTCCCATAATTTATCATTGTGCTTCAGACAGTTAATAGTAGCTTCAGTTTTCTTCATTGTTTGGCAGCTTAAACAGTCCAATAGAGAAAGAGCTTCAAAACCCATGATAGGTAACAGTTAAAAAGAAACGTAAACTATATATAAATTTTCCACTTCTAAAAATTGCATCACAAACTGTTTTTTATCAGGTTTGAGTGACTTCTGATGAAGACAGAAAAAGGAAGTTTATATGTTTTACTGATAAAAAAAGATCACAAAGCTTTCTCTCTGACACGTAATCTGTCACATCACCCGCTTCATCAATCTGTTTTTAGTTTTCGTTCATAGATTTCTGTTACTGAACTGTTATGAATAGAGCTGCAATGATGATGCGTGATATTTGGCAACTGAGAGGTGTTGCTGTATCTTTGGTAGTTTGCTGTAAATCTGTTTAGTTAAAAGTAAAAACATAGCATGAACACGCATGAAAGATGAAAATTTAAGGACGGAGATCTGCACAGCGAGGGGGTTTTTCGTTTTTTTTGGCAATTAAACCTTTCAAACACCATTTGATGTGAGAAGAATCTGCCTGATAATTTTGAATTGAACACTTACCGAGTGAAGAGCATGTTTGAAAGGGTTTTGGTTTTGAAAGTGTTATTGATTGTCCCTTTGGACTGTGTTTAAAGCTGCTGCTGCCAAGTTCCTGAGAGCTGAAGCTATCAATGAGGCTTTAAAATGCACGATTATAAAATGATGGAACACCATTTTCGTCCGAGTTGAGAAACAGTGAAGCTCCAGTGTCCTGACCTTAAATCCGACACCAAAATAAATCTTGATGTTTGCATTTTTCATCCTGATGAACATTTATTGCAACTGCACACATTCAAGCCTTTCAGCTGCCCAGTTCAACCACAGACCGTTAAGTTAATCCACTGGCGCCATTTGAGTTCCAATACCTTGCCCAAGGGCACACCTGGCAGTCACTGATCCATCAAAGGCAAATATCACTTCAACAGTTTCAGTAATTTGCCAGTTTTCCAGGGGAAAACTCACATCTCTAAAACATCAGTCTCTCTGATATTAAGTAAAGCAGTCTTGATAGCCTCATGACAACGATGCATTTATTAAATTACACACGCTGTTTCAAATTGCTTTCTGGGCCCAGGGGTCTGGAAAGTCGGCGCATTAAACAGCCGCATCAGCTTGAATTTTTAGGGTAAAAAAAAAAAACTATTGAAAAACAACTCAAATTTGAATAATGTTTTCACTCAGAAACACAGCAGAGAATATTTCACACAAGGTTGATAGTGTTTAAAAACTGCTTCTCTTTCATGACTTTATGCATATTTCAGCCCTCCTGTTGTCTCTGTAAAGACAATATGAGGAAAGTTATTTCACACAGAAACTTTGCGATCGCTGGATGTTCGAGTATCAGCAGATTTCTGTCAAGTTTATGAAACAGAAATTCTTTCAAGGGTGAACAGACTCTGCAGTCTTTTTTGGAAAAATTTAAACCCAATTACTGTAACTCTCCCTGCACAAATTTAAACAACCGAGGTCAAAAATCTCCTCAGTTCCCGTTAAGTGCCTGTTTATTTGTGTGTATGTGTGTGTGTGTGTGTGTGGGGCTGTTTTTTGAAAGTGGAGGGAGTTTTAGTAGATTAGCCTCCATGTGCATCAGAATATTTAAAACCTCCACAGGGTACATCATGTACCGTTCTCTTATTGCCCGAGTGCACAGACACACACATACACAGAGACACACAAAGCAACTGAAACAGTCAAGGATAAACACAGACTTCAACACACACTCAGTTAGGGATAAACACACATACGTCTGCACCGAAAGAGGAGACGGAGGACAGCGCATACACATGCAGCACAAATGACAGAGAGAGAGATAGATAGATAGATAGAGAGAGAGAGGGAGAGAGAGAGAGAGACGGGATGAGTCTCTGAACAAAGACGGATAATGTGTAGATTTGGGAGATGAGAAAGACAAAAAGTGAAGGAGAGAAGAAAGCTAATGAAGGGAGGAGCGGATGAAAGGAGAGAGTGTCTGTGGGCCAGATCAGAGCGGGTCTGTGGAGCAATAAAGCTGGCTAATCCTGGTTATGAGCCAGAACACACACATATAAGAACACACACACACACACACACACACACACACACACACACACACACTCACACCACAGTGGCACAGTGACATTTCTAGTTGGGGTTGCATAACCAGTCTCCCCCTCCGCTCTAATCCTACTTGTATAACCAGCCATTCACTGCAGTTATATAAGCGCTCTCTCTCCCTCTATCTCTCGCTCTCGCTCTTGCTCTCTCTCTCTCTCTCTCTTTCACACACACTAACATACTGACACACACACACACACACACACCTCTCCTCATTGTGCCCTCACAGGCTGCCAGCTTGTGTAACTTTCACCACTTGATACTGTTGACGTCCTTTTTTTTATCAGATATGGATTTTGCTCACCGCACAGACACACGCACACACGCACACACACACACACACACACACACACACACACACACACACACAAACAATCTGTGACGTCCATGTTTGATGTAAGCTGCACTCATGACGAAACCACCTTGTCACTTGAGATGAGGGTGTCAAGGCCAAATAAAAATACAGTAAGAACTGAAAAAAAGAAGAGCTGCAGCACAAGTTTCCTGCTTTTCTGCACTTTCAATTTTCAAATAAAGGCGACATTGCCAATAAAAAAAAAATCTTAATTTTTTTTTTTTTTTAATTGCATGCATTTCTCTAATATTTCCCTTTTACCCTCCTGTTCCCCATCTCCTTCCTCCCTCGCCCTCTCTGTGCAGACGTAATCGATCTGAGCTCGGGCGAGGACGACACCGTCGCTCATGTCAGCAGTGAGTCCACCAACGAGGAAGAAGAGAGCGAGCCGAGCGGCGCGCACGCCAACGACTCCCTCAACCGACCGGACGCCCAGGGCAGGGTGCTGGTTAACTTGAACCATCCAGATACAGAGAAGGACATTTTCCTGTCGCCACAGCTGGCACGAGTAGTCAAACCTCACCAGGTATTATTACTGCTGCACTCAAAGCAAAACGTCAGGTCCTTTTGTCCAGTCGTCATGCACCATTTTCAGATTTGTACATAAAGGAAATTGAAATTGTTGTATCTGAAGTATCTTAATATTATCCAGATACCAAATACTGTGTCCAAATATGCCCTTAATTTGGGTTTTTACTGCGCCATCAAGTCATACTGTGAGAATTCTCTTCTGTCAAGTGCTCTCCCAGACTTCTTGACCTGTTATCAATCAGGAACAGCTTGATAACTGTGACCTCCTAAGTTCTCATTTCATTTTTCCTTTTTGTCACCATCTTGTCACCTCAGATCGGCGGAATCCGCTTCCTGTACGACAACCTGGTGGAGTCGGTGGAGCGTTTCGGCAGCAGCAGCGGATTCGGCTGCATACTCGCTCACAGCATGGGTCTGGGCAAAACACTGCAGGTCATCTCCTTCATCGACGTCCTGTTCAAACACACCCAGGCGCACACCGTGCTCGCCATCGTACCTGTAAGCACCTGCGGATTCAATGTTGGAATACACGGATTATAAAAAGTGTGAAGTGAATTTAATCGTGTAATTGGGTAGATTAACAGATGAGTGCTCAGATTTTGACACACATTGTGATTTTATGTGGTAAATAAGAAATGAATGAAATAACTGATTGAATCAATGGGTGAGGAACAAGTGCTTCACAAGATTAGACGTGAACGGCATCAACATGGAGACGAGAAGAAGAACGAGGACCGTAGATTAACTCAGATTATTTATCTATTCATTTCATCCCAGGTGAACACGTTGCAGAACTGGTTGGCTGAGTTCAACACATGGGTCCCGCCCCCTGAGTCGTTACCCCCGGATGCCGACTCGGGACTGGTGAGGCCTCGCAACTTTAAGGTTCACATCCTCAACGACGAACACAAGTGAGTAACGGGAACGAGAGCGATTTTAGCTCTTCCTGTGCAAAGTCCTCTCACACAACCACCTGCTTTGTTTAATACGGTATTTGTGAAAATTGAACACAGTCATCTAAAGAGAAACCTGTAATACGATATCTTCCTTTAGAGTAGATAAAGAGCAATGTTATCAATCCAGTGGTAAATACAAACAACCTAATTTTAAATCTATCTCATCAGGGCAAAGAAGAAATGTTCTTTGTACTTTATCCCCATCTGGCTCATCCTCTCTTCCTTCTCTCCATCATCCTCTTTATCGACAGCTGCTTTTGTTGGAAAGATTTTCTGATTCTTGTGTGTGTGAGTGGGATTAGGGATGGAGGGAGGGAGGCAGGAAGGAAGGAATGATAAAAGATGAGCGGGCATTTCCATGAAACAGCCATGTCTGAAAGTGACACAGTAACCTCATTCTGTCTCATGCTGGCATCTCTGCTCAAAATTAACTTGACCAAGTATTTGTTTCTGTTGTTCAGACACTACTCACAAATGATTTTGATTGATTTTATGAAGAATGTAGTAAGTTAGTAAATGATCTCTTTTAATTCTTGTACACTTGAAGGTGCCAAAAATTGAATTATAACATTTATAAATCAGTAACACATTTACTTGGAGAATGACAGGAAATCAATCTCAGTTTTGTGGAACATGAGCAATAACTCTTAGTATCCTTTCTTATGTTACCCAGGAACACAGCAACAAGGGCCAAGGTGGTGGAGGACTGGGCTCAGGAAGGAGGGGTACTGCTGATGGGCTACGAGATGTACCGCCTCCTGTCGCTGAAGAAGAGCTTTGTGGCCGGGAGGAAGAAGAAGAGCAAGAAAACAGCGGGACCTGTCGTCATCGACCTGGATGAAGAGGACAGACAGCAGGAACTGCTCAAAGGTGGGAGAGATGAGAAGGAGAGGATTTTAGGAAGGAGGGAAGAGAGGATAAAGAGGGGGATGTAGAAAAGAGAGAGAAATGGATACAAATCAAGAAAACGTTTAAGGAGCACCAATGTAAAATATTAGAAATATGTCAAATGTAAAATCATATCATCAACTGTCCTCCTCCTCCAGGTATTGAGCGAGCATTGGCCCGGCCAGGTCCAGACGTGGTGATCTGCGACGAGGGCCATCGCATCAAGAACTGCCACGCCAGCACGTCCCAGGCTCTGAAGAACATCCGCACCCGACGCCGCGTGGTCCTGACCGGCTATCCGCTCCAGAACAACCTGATTGAGTACTGGTGTATGGTGGACTTTGTCCGGCCTGACTTCCTAGGTATGGGGAAATATATTAATCTTATAGTATTTGTTTATTGTCGGGGAGGGTTTTCAAAATGACACACTGAGATTAACATAAAAATCATGGCTGCTGTTGAGATCAAACACTTTCTTCTTTTCTGACAACTGTTTTTACATCATTCCAGGTACACGACAAGAGTTCAGTAACATGTTTGAGCGTCCCATTCTGAACGGGCAGTGTGTGGACAGCACTCCTCAGGACGTCCAGCTGATGAGGTACAGGAGCCACGTCCTGCACAGCCTGCTGGAGGGCTTCGTACAGAGGTGAGACAGCTGCCGTTAGAAACACATCATCACTGCCCAGAAAACAAAACTTGACCTCTATTTAATATTTAGTAGAGAATAAAAAAAGGTTCTGCTGACATTTGGCTCTGTCAGATCTGACAGTAGCCCACAGTGGCTGTACTGTTTTGAGTAAAGTTGAATTCTTTTTTTTTTTTTAGTAACATCTGACAAATATTAACTGTTACTTGTCTTTAATCCAGACGAGGCCACGATGTGCTGAAGGACCAGCTGCCCTCTAAGGAGGAGCATGTGATCCTGGTGCGTCTGTCCCCACTGCAAAGGGCGCTCTACACAGAGTTCATGAACCGCTTCAGAGAGGCGGGAAACACCGGCTGGCTCAGCCTCAATCCACTGAAGGCTTTCTGTGTCTGCTGCAAGGTGAGAAGGAGGACGTGTGTAAAAGTCATTGGTTATTTTACCTACAATTAGAGGATAAATGTTAAAATTACTGCTATAAATGTCCTCTGGTTTCTGTATGAGTTCCTGCTGTCTTTGTAGCACCCAAGTTGCTATCTACGTCAACACGTTTGAACACGAACATCTCCACAGTAAATTCCTGTCTAGTTGTTATAGTTGGCAAAGCCAGTGATTCTCACCTTGAGACAAGTGTTCTCACACTCTGATCTCCTGTTTATTCTTCAGATCTGGAACCACCCAGACGTGCTGTATGAGGCCTTACAGAAGGAAAACCTGGCCAGCGACCAGGACTTAGACCTTGATGACATCACTTCCACAGGACCCGCCCGATGTCCGACCGCACCCAATCAAAAGCCTAAGCCCCTGGAAAATCCAAACCCCATTGGTGGTCTGAGTCTCAACCAGTTGCAGGAGAAAGCCAATCAGGTCATCACTTACGAATGGGTACGTTGAAAGAAACAATTCTTGGATCATGTGCAATACTCAAGTATTTTTGTTTTTGCTCCCTATAACTTTTCAATCTAGATCACAAAGCCAGAACATTGTGTTCTCCCTTATTGAGATGAGAAACTTTCTGCTAGAAAGCATTGGAACTTTTCAGTGATATAACTCCAAAAATATTAACGCCTCTGGACATGCTCAGTACTATGTGGTGGGCTTGCTTAAGACATTGTGAGATAACCAGCTCACATGTTTTTTTAGTTGAACAGAAATTGAACCTCACTGTACCTTCACTTCGTCATCTAATGAGTCTCATCATTCTGTCTCTGCTACATTACCAGGCGAAGGACATCATGTATGACTACAAGCCCGGCCTCCTGGAGAACTCGGCTAAGATGGTGCTGCTGTTCCACCTGATAGAGGAGAGCGTCAGGAAGGGAGACAAACTCCTCGTCTTCAGGTAAAAGACCAGACAACACTGAAGCACACATCTGGATAATACAACATTTTGAGATTTTCTGTTTTCTTTTTTATTTATTTTTATACTTCCTTTATGTGATTGAACCAATCAAAAAAAGCATTTCACCTAAAATTGCCCCCATCACAGCTTTTCTAAGCTTTCATCCTTTGTTTTGGTTTAATTCAACTTTGGATTACATCCACATTCTTAAGCTTTCCAGCATGTGATCCAATCTCTAATTTTACCTCCATCTGCCTCCTGCAGTCAAAGTTTGTCCACGCTCACGGTGATCGAGGATTTCTTGGCTAAGAGACCTGTGCCTCCCTCGCCAAACACATCCAGCAGAGACAGACCCAACCAGAACTGGGTCCGCAACCTCAACTACTATAGTAAGTGGTCATATATTTAATGCTTTCAGCCATTTGTATCATAAACTCATGGTTGTCATGTGAAAAAAGTGTTGTGAAAAAGATCTTAAAGAGGAGTAGACGGGTTAAAGTTATTTTAAGTGCACAGAGAGGTGACACATATGGTGCAAAACACACACTAAACTTATAAATGACTGATAAATCTGTAAATTTTCTTTCTGACTACAGTGATTTAGTTTTATAGTGGCGTTACTCCTCTCATTGACTTTCATTAAGTGCTGCCACCTGGTGGTGTTTCGTTCAGTCAACCATTATTCGAGTATAAAGTCTCTAAAAGATCAGCCGCTTTGTCAACAAAGTAAAAGTTCATTTAGTTTCAGTTAAGTTTTTATATCCATGTTTATTTAATCTTGTACATTTTTAGGCATTTTAAGCCTTTATTATAGTGACAGTAGAAAGACTAGACAGGAAACAAAGGGGGAGAGACGGGGGATGACAAGTTGGGCAGTATTACATAACGCTGTCCTTGATTCTGTACTAAAAAAAGAGCAAGTAAATAAACAAAGAAGAATTACAGAGAGGGAAGGAAGATGAAAAAACATAGAATAAGAACTTTAAATTGTATATTAACTGAATATCTCAAAGCTTCACAGCATGCTGAGCTACTGAACCACCATGTTTTAACTCTGCATTGGTTATGTGATATTTTAAAGGACTGGATGGAAGCACAACAGCCTCAGAGAGAGAGAGACTGATAAACCAGTTCAATGATCCCACCAACACCTCAGCATGGGTCTTCTTGCTGTCAACCAGGTAACACACATTCAGTAACAGTAATATAGATGACAGATGACAAATGGATGCAAAATAATGGCATCAAAATATAACAGTAACAAACATAACCCGGTTATGCACCTCAGGGCTGGGTGTCTGGGTGTGAACCTGATCGGGGCCAACCGCGTGGTGGTGTTTGACGCCTCCTGGAACCCGTGCCACGACGCCCAGGCCGTGTGCCGCGTCTACCGCTACGGCCAAAAGAAGCCATGTCACATCTACCGATTGGTGTGTGACTTCACGCTGGAGAAGAAGATCTATGACCGCCAGATCTCCAAACAGGGCATGTCAGGTGAGTTGAAAAGACAGTGACTTGTAATGTTTTAATATCACCTTTAGGAGTGAGTTCTAATGTGCAGGTGTTTTTCATTTCCTGTCTTTCAGACGAAAGATGTGGAAGAAGAACCAATATAGACACTAAAGAAGGAATGAAGTGAGAAAAAGAAAAAGAATGAAGAAAAATTGAAACAGAAAAATGGGAAAATATGAAAAAGACTACAAAACGGATTAAAACACATCACTAAAACTCAGACTATTTAAATTTATTTCTAAATATACAAATATTGTATACTCTGTCATTGCTCTCATGAATCTCAATGAAACACATATGTACAGTACTGTATCAGTACCTCCAGCCGACATCTTTGTCAAACACAGACTTTCTGAAAACCTCAATCCAGGCTCTTCTGTGTAAACTCCAGCAGACAGACCCCCCAAAACTCAATAATCAGCTTTGTGTTAAAACCCAAGCTCTTCTGCCAAGAGGCTCTTGTCTGACAGAGTAAACTGTCTCAAGTGTTTGCTGTAAGCTTTGACTGGCAAGACAGACACATTGAGGCTGCTGATGCTTTGGAGAGCTTTCGAAATCAGCCTTTTAACCTACTTTTTTTTTTTTAAACAATTTGCTCTTCTTTTGCCTCCATTTCTCTCTGCTCCTCTTAACCCTTCATCTTTTCTTTCTCTCTCCCTCTGTCCATCAGACCGAGTGGTGGATGACCTGAACCCTGTGCTGACCTTCACCAGGAGGGAGGTGGATTCTCTTCTTCATTTTGTGGACGAGGAGCCAGACCCCTCCCAGGTCCAGCTGCAGCCTCACGACAGCCTGGAGAGCATCCTCAGGAAGGCGCTGTACCTCTATCCTCGCCTGATTACTAAGGTATTTGAACAGAGGAGGCCTGTGCCCCCTATAGGTGTTTGAAAGTAGGGCATGTGGTGATGTTTTTGGCCACTTCACTGTCACCTAGTGGGCAATTTTTGCATTGCTCATTGTCATCTTGATTGACCGTTCTCTACTAATTCAATAAGTCACTTACTGTCATGGTGGCTTTTTGAATGAACATGTAAAAAGTGTCAGAATTTCTGAATAAACTTGAGGAAAGAACCAGGCCATTCAGTTGCTATTATGTTTTGCTTCATAATTATAACACAATTTTTATCAGCTTATAAGTGAGTCACCTAATTAAACCTGCTGGATTCTCAGTGGAGCGTTTCCACACTAAACTTTGATAGCAAAAACTAGGTTCTTGACATTGTAATCCGGCCATGCGAGGCAAAGAATCTCCCACTCAGGGGTTTAATGTGTGTTGTTGCCACAAATTCACTGGCAAGAGCAAAACACTTACCGCCTCTCTCACATCTCTTTCATGTGTCCCGCCTCCTTTCAGCAACCGTTCCCCCATGAATCCCTGCTGATGGACCGCAGGGAGCTGAAGCTGAGCAGCGTTGAGAAGAAAGCAGCGAGGAAGGGTTATGAAGAGGAGAAAAGGGCGTCCGTGCCGTACACCCGCCCTTCCTATGCTCACTACTACCCCGCCAGTGACCAGAGCCTCACCAACATCCCAGCCTTCAGCCAGAGAAACTGGTCAGTGACTCAACTTGGTCACAGCTGCAATGGCTTCTAAGTCTATTTTAGTTCATATATCATTTTGCTTTTCAAAGGCCTCTTTGAGTTATGGGTACAACTAGACATAAAAACCCTTACAAGGAACTGATTAGTAAGTGTATCTAGTAGTGAAACCTGGTTTTAAAAAATGAACTTAAGACATGGTCTAATAGAGAAATAACCTTTCTGCTCAGGCGACCACCTCCCCGTACTGAGGAGAAGCTGGTGGCCAGTGTCCGGCCAGTCCAGTCTACTCCAGTTCCCATGATGCCCCGCCAGGCATCTGCAGGCTCTGCCCCAGGCAACGATTCATCAGGATCCAGCATTGGAGGTTTTCCTGTCAATTGCTTGCAGAAAGCTGGGGTGTTTGTACAGAAGATCGTCACCACCACTGGTAGGCAAACTTCCAATACTTTAGGGGGAAATGTTTATTCTCATTTCCCCCTTCTTTAACATTTCCCCTAAAATCTTCCCGTCTCCTTTACATTAGATGAAGAATAATTGACGTTCCTTACAACTCTGGGTAAAGTTGTGTTTCTTGGTCTTTTTTAGACATTGTGATCCCAGGCACCAACAGCTCAACAGATGTCCAGGCTAGGATCGCCGCTGGAGAGAGTATCCATGTCATCAGGGGCACCAAAGGTAACCAGTCCCTGCACACTATTACAAAACCCCTTTTTTATACTCTGGAAAACATTTGTGGGTGACATCAATAATCAGTTGTTAAAACATTTGGTTGCTCTGGCCTCTCAAATGAGAGATTTGGCTCTCTTCTTACATGATAAATATATTTGAGTTTTTGGATTGTTGTTCAGACAGAACTATCAGTCTCATTTAGGTTCTTGTTGTGGACTGATCATTTATTTCACCTTCTCTTTTAGGGACTTACATCAGGACATCTGATGGACGGATTTATGCCATCAGAGCAGCTAACAAGATCAAGACAACAGAGGAGAGTACTACAGCACCACCCAAAGGTAGGATGATGCATCTACCAGAACAGAACTCCAATTGAAACATAGGAGCCTTGGTTAGACAAGCAGAAATGTAAAAGTATATGACTAATACTGCTACACTACCTCAGAGATGAGGTACTATGGGCTGAAGAAAATATTATTGCCATTATATTGTTGTTTAAGTAAATCCAACCCATTTAAAGGGTTTAAATCTCTTCCAAAAGCTAATATCAAACCCCTTGTTCTTCTTCTCAGACTCCCAGGCCCCAGCGGAGGAAGTGTCAACCAATGGCAGTAACGGCTGCCTGTCACCTGACAGGAAGCAGCAGGAACCCTCCAAGACTCTGCCCCGCCCTCTTTCACCTGACAGCCCAGAGATCATCAACGAGTTGCAGCGCTACACAGGTGGTACAGGAGCCGGCGCCACCGCAGGCCCCGGAGATCAACCAGTGAGGGAGGCAGAGAGCAACGTAAACAACCTGCCATCTGCTAAACTGGTTCAGACCAACGGCAGCAGTGGGAATATGAGTCAGCTCGATGCCCCTGTGACTAATGTCATTCAGCCCAACATGGATGCCACTGCCGCCCAAGACCTGAGAACAGGCTCCAAGCGCAAAGCCTCCACCCCGTCCCTGGATGAGCGGCCCAGCAAGCAGCCCTCTGCTGGCAAACACTCCTCAGCCTCTCTGGGCTCACAAGGCTTCCCCTTCACCGGGGGCTACGGCCTCCCTCCTCTGGGCCTCAACCCCGCCATGTTGGCTGGGTCATTGGGGCACCCGCTCTTCATGGGTGCAGGCTCGCCTTACTTCCATACTCAACTGGGGGACCCCAGCTTCATGTACCCCGATCTGTTTGGCTTGGGCGGAGCCAGTGCAGTCCCCCCCTCATCCTCTTCCTCCGCATCAACGTCATCCACCACTACGGCCGTCTCATCTTCCTCATCGCTGTCATCTTCTGCATCAAATAAAGCTGCCAGTTCAGTTCCAGGTGCCCTGCCACCGTTCATGCTGAGCCCCAGCATGGCTGGCATGGCCGGCATGGCTGGGATGCTTCCTCCAGGCTTCCCTCTCTCTTACAGTCAGTCTCTGGCCAGCCTCTACACAGGGTCGATGCTCCCTGGAGGGCTGCCAGGTCCAGCTGCCACTCCTGGTCCAGCTGGAGCCAGCTTTCTCTCACAGTACCCTCCAACTGCTGCCTCCAGCTCCTCCTCATCTTCCCCTTCCTCCTTCTCCTCCTCAGCACGGTCTGATGGCCACCGGGCCCCAGTGCTGGTGAACGGTGGGAATGTTAGCAGAGCCAGCAGCTCTGATGACGACGACAATGATGATGTAATCGAGGTGAGGGGACAGTGACAGATGAAAGATGTGGTTGTTTGAGCAAGCTTGATTCAATTTCATAATCAACATAATAGGATGACATCCTATTTGCCAGGATGCGGGCTTTAAAGAGCCTGTGGCCGAGGCCGTGAGGGAAATAGACAAAAATTGAAAGACAGTTAAAGTGATGACAACTGAGCCCCTGCTATTCTTAGTGTTTCCTCTGTTTGTCTCCACTGCCTTGGAGACACAGTCTGAATGGAGATTGAACACAGACTGGACACAGAGTGACAAATCTTTATGCTGAATATCTGAAGATGAAACCTGAGGAAGAACATCAGGAGGGAAGAGGAAAATGAAAATCAAGAGGACTTTGAGCTTCCAGGTTTTTGTCCAATACTGGCATTGAAATACTAATCACTGGACTGAGTACTGCTGAGTGTGGGCCTGCAGTGACCACAAATGGCCACTAGTTGTACTGTTGACTTTAGAGATACTAGTTCTGCAGCTTTGTTAATTGTCAAGACTCTTTTGCTTTTTTTCAGCTAATTTAAAAAAAAATGATGGTAGGGTGGAATTGCTTATATAAAAAAAGGTTTGATAAGTAAGTTAGCTGATAGTAACGTTTGTTAAACATCAGTAACTTAAATGGTATTGTTTGTCACTTGTCAAATATTGCTACTGAATATTTGTTAAAATGGTAAAAGAAAAGGAAAAAAGATCAAACAGAACCTTTAGAAAGCATTTTGATTGAACTTAATAATTCACTGCCAGGACAGGAGTATTGTATGTTTTTAGAAGAAAAAAAAAAAAGACACAGGATCATCTTGAATTATTGAAGAAGCGGTTTAGACTTGAGGGTGAGGTTTAAAAACAATTACTGAAACCTTAAAACGCTAATGAAAGAATGTATGCTTAATCAAATGCCTTTAAACCAGGCCTTTTTGAAAAGACTCCTTCTATTTAGGCATCAGACGTGGGAAGATCTGATTTTTTTCCTTTTTTGTGTATTTTATATTTATGTAATCTCTTTTACTTAAAAAAAGAAAATCATTGCCTAAAAAAAAAAACAGCCAGGTGAAAATGAGAAAAAAAAACTGTGTTCTAGCGAGGTGTCCTCCTTGTAGCGGAGAAACAACAAACAGAAAATGCCTTTTTTGCCTCCATCTTTCTGAATGTGAACTGTGAGAGAGGAGAGTTAAAGAGAGACAGACGGTCACCGCGGCTCTCTGAATCTCACCCACAGTCTTACTGTAGCCTAGCGAAAAACGATGCAAAACACTCACTCAAGCCTATATGTATTCGTACAACCCCAGAGGAATTAAGCTCGCAAAACCTGAGTTTTGGTTACGCTCGTGTCGTTACTGTGTTCGTATCTGTGTGTTGTGTTCTCGGGGGTTACAAAAGGACAAAAAAAAAAAAAATACAAAACAAAACAAAAGTAACTCGGTTTGGTAAGTCGTTCTTACCGACAACCCAGATTCCACTTCTTCTCTGCTGTTTTTTCTGTCTCATCTCATTTTTGTGAATAGAGGTCATTGTGAAACCAAACTGATTGTGGAGAGATGGTGTAGCTTTGCCAAAAAAAAAAAACAAAAAAGAGAAATGCACAAGCACATCAAACAACCTTCATCAAAGAGGATTGTGTCTTTTAGAGACCAAATAATGTTGTCAACGGTGTAGAATTGGAAAAAAAATCCACCACAGCTACACACGACGCTCTCTCTACAGCGTCCTCACAGCCACAGTCAAGAAGTACATATCCATCTCTCTGTACGACCTTTCAGATAACACTGTACACTGTACTGCACTGTAAAAGAGACACAAATCTGTATACGTCTGTAGACTGGTTGAAAGCTGTGGAAAGCTCCAGTACGTGACCAAGTTCCCTTTTAGATCAACCGTAAACCATCATTCTGCTGTTTCAATTGATGCCCTCTGATCACACAATCCCATCTACTGCCTCACCCAAACTTAGAAACGGGGACGGTCAGCACTGACGCGGAAAATCTTCTCCTCCAAAATGGCTGCGGCAAGAGCTTTAAAAACCCGCCAGCTCTTTTGTCGAAAAAAAAAAAACGAAAACCCAAGCAAAAGACTAAACATCTTTCTCTTCCATGTATTTGTTCTTCATACTGAAATTGTTAGTTTACTTATGTTTCATTTTTGTTCTTCTCTTTTTACAATGTTTGAATTTACCAAATTAATTTATTTATGACGGTGCATATTTATTCATTTGTATTTTTATTTTTGTACAATGTTTTTTTTTTGGCTTCCTTTTGTCGCTTTTCTTGTTTGTAATATTAATATGGTCACATTACTATTGTTGTTACTACAGTTGGAAAAAATTTTTTTGATTTCTTGTGTTTGGAGACTTTTTTTTTTTTCTTTAAAGAAGTGATCATCTGCCAGTCTGACCCAGCACATGTGCACCGTGCAGAACTTGCATGCGGACCAACCAATCACTGCATTACTGTGCACGTTAATAATCAGGACAGCATTTTTAAGAAGGCTTGAGTAAATATCATATCCTGTCTACAATCACTCTGATCAGCTTTTGATCATGAGAATCCCAGAAAAAGATACCAGGAATATGTTGATATTAATTGTGATACTGAGCTCAGATTCCTTCATCAGAATATCCTGCCGATTTGTTCACATTTGGGATACAAATCTTAAATACCTGATCTGAATAACTTTTGTGTCCATTTTAAATGAAGCTCAAATTACAAGTAATGGGTCAGAAACTGAGGCAGTCCAACCACTCGTCAGCTGAAAAGAAAGAAAACAATGATATCAAGTGCTTTGCTATCCTTTTTTTTTGTGTTGCCCATTTCCATATCATCAGAAATGTCCATCTGTGTGTCGTCCCTATGATGGCAAACAAGCAAGTTTGCTCAGTTTGCTCAGTGTTGAACTGTTCAACTGTTCAACTGTCAGCTCGACGTTTGCTGCGTCGACTTACCGCTCTTTTATTTCACAGCTTTCTACTTGAATTTACATATTTATTTATACAAATCGATTCGGTCGGACAAGCCGAGCCAACCGTCTGAATTCCATTTTTAGCTGAGGAGAAGATTGAACGCTGCTGTCTTTGAGGATTGGCTCTGGTCAAAGCCTGTTGTGTAGTTTATCGATGGACAATGTGTATGACCTTGCTTTTTTTTTTTTTGAAGTTTGTAAATAAAAAGAAACATGTTCCAAATTGTACTTTTCACAATTTCTTTATATTAGTAGCAGATGTAGTGAGCCCCTCCCCCCCAAACATACACACACACACACATACACACATGCAGGAAGCCAAACATATATATATAAAGTTGAGATTAACTGTTCATAGAAGATAAGCCACTTTTTTAAGAAAAAATTAGCTTCCAACCAGTCATTATATGTATTATAAACAAGTACAAATAACATAGAATTTCAGCACAGTAATCTGTATTGTATTTGAATTGTTGAACATTGCATGCCTTTTGTCAGTTAGCACAGGTGGAATCAAATCTAAGATCTGAGACTTGTAGTAGAGTCACTTTGGGCTCTGTTTAAAACACTTTTAGAAAGCTGCTGCTGTTTGTTTGATTTGAATTAGGGTTCTGGGTCCATTTTTTTTTCCTTTCAGATACATAATCATCACATGATGAGCGAAAGATTTTGGTGTCATCACTGCAGTGTAGATTCTGTGACCAGCCCCAGACAGAAACTTCAATTATTAATTTTGTTAATTAATTTTTAAGAATGTATTGCAGATATTTAAAACAGTACCTCTACTAAAATCTGATATTGTCATTTTAATGATGTTTTAATTAAGCTCCCTTGAAAACAAGATGAATATGGATACTACGTGAACAAAAGCAACATTCTTTTTTTTTCAGATGGACACTATTTATATTATATTCTTGGCTGCTAAACGGCCAAGCAAAGAAGGTGATTCAAAATAATTATAATAAACACAGGAAGGTGCTCCTTTATCATATCTTACTGACTATTTCCCACCTTAATTCAGGGTTAAGTCTCTGTTTGTTGGTGGTGTCCTGTATAATATATTCCATCCACAAGAAGAGAACAATGAACTAAAGAAACTGTTACATTGACCTTCATGCCCACTGAAAGGTGCCTGAATGATACTGATGTTGTTTCATTCAATTTATGTCCTGTACATAAAGAACCATGATTTCAATTAACCCTGCACACTAACTGTGGACAATTACTTGATTGCAGAACTTGACTGCTTATTTATGTTATACATTAACACCTGCACTTTTAGTATATCTCATTTGATACATACATTTGATGCAAAATGTACCCTATCCCCATAAAAGGAGGATTTTAGAACTAAATGGTGCCTACTAATCAAATTTATTGCCCAGAGTACTTAAATTTATCAGCCACAGCCAGAAATAAATCAGTTTTTGGCTGGTGGCAGTTTCCCAGCCTGAACATGACAGCAGAGCTCGCTATGTGACTTCACTTTTAGAGTGCATGGGTCCCCGAGTTATGTATAAAGGTGTTGTATATGTAACTGCTTCACTTCTGGAATCTGCACAGCATGTATCATGAAGCACAATGACTATCATTACATACATCTATAGTTTTATATATATGTTCAATAATGCCTGTGTGGTCTTCTTTACGATTCTTTTTCTGTAACATTTGAGTGAAGGTTGGTGTTTAGTCTATGTCCCTGTTCTATGTTTGTCTTTTTTTGTAAATGTGATGTGACTTCTGAATAAAATGTATAGGTCTGTTATTTTCGTGTCTTCTTCACTAAGTTGATTGAATTATTTTATCCCATTCAAGTTAGCGGAGGACTAAACAGGAAGTTATCTAGCTCAGCCAGCCAAAATTTAAAAGTTTATCTGAAACTAATAGGAGGATTATTAGGATTGTTAATATGTCACTTTATTAAGATTTAATATTCTTCTTCAGAGGAGACAGTGGGCATTTAGCTTCCCAGTATGTGGTCAGTTTATCCAAATAACGCCTATTTGAAAATTTGCTCCCAAGTTTTCATAGCTGTGAGGAGCTGCTGGCTGTGTGAGACCAGCCAGTCAGCATACATCATAAAGCATGTGTCAGCATGTCGACAGTGTTTCTGTAATTACTCTCACTGCCAGAAGAGGGAGACAACAGTTTCACACAGCAGGTTTAAGCAAGTTTTTCACTAGCGAAAAGTAGCATTAGCAATAGCATTTCCATTTCCATTCAGTTCAGATTTGTGGTTGATAGAAGTGTGCAAACATGCGTCTCTTTTAAAGTATGCTAATCTGTTCAATCAGCTGCTGTAGTGTTAGGTTGGAAACAAACCCTGTATATACATGGCCCTCCAAACATCAGTTTACTGCGGATGTCCATGTTTTCCTGAGCAGATGCGCTGGGATGGATTTGGATTGGAAATCGGAAATACCAACTCAGAACTGTCAACTTCTGACTTGCAATGGATTGCATTAGTTCCACCCTTTTGTCCAAATATGGTCACTTCTGGCTCCAAAAATCCAAGATGGCAAAGGTAAAAATGCCAAACACAAGGCTTCAAAACCATGGATGCATAAAGAGAACTAGAAAGAGTGTCAGAAAATTCACAATTGCACCTTTCACCGTTTGGAAGCTCAACAGCTTTTTTCTTCATAATAATAATGATGATGATGATAATAATACGATCAAAAACAATAGGATTCCAACAACGTTGTTGCCTGTGATTTACAAGTCGTTAAGAAGAACTCGGTTTCCCAGGGTGCACTGGTGTGAAAACGTTACGTGACTTGACGTTTTTTCACCGATTGTTGATGACGGTGGCAGACAGCGCAAGTCAGTAGCTGAGTGGTGTTCACGGGAGGAGGGGTGCCTACCAGGATAATATCATTTTCTCCGGCAACCTGCTGTCCAAAGACGGAAGAACTACAACATAAACGAATGAAGCTGAAGTACTGCGACAAACCTCTGAACTATACGCGAATTAACGCTGGTTCAGAAGCGTCTCTGACACTGTTTTGAAGGCCTGTTGCTAGTTACGGGAAATCCTCGGGCTAGCCCGGGAGACACCGGGCCGAGAGATCGCAGAGGACCAGGACTGGATCTCCGTGGGCTGGTTTGGTCGATCTGCTTTTACCTATCTTGTAATCAAACGAGGACGTAACCTCTCCTGCTCCTCCGTGGCGCACATAAATCAGCGTCAACTCAGAGACACTTTCAGCTTGACAGCTAGCTAACGTTAGCTCTCCTGTGTTTACAAGCTAAGCTCAGCCGATACCCTCTGAAGAAGTTGGCACTTGGGTGTATTTGTTTCAGCTACTATTTGACATATTTGGCTCCTACCACCTGCCTGCTAGCTAGTGGTGACTAGTAAACTTCTTCAACTTCTGTCTACACCGACTGAAGGTCGCCAGCTAGGCTAACGTTAGATCAAAAGGTGTCCTAGCTAAGGTTATCACTTCTTCAGTCTTATCTACTGCAGCCCAAAGTTTGATACCTTGTTGGACTGTAAGAATCAGCCCCGTTGTTTGTTTCTTCACTGTCCTTAACTCTCTCAATGTTACACAAAGGTGAACACCTTCTAAAGAGTTGAAGTCACTCGTTGATTTAAACAGAGACTGCAAACCTTTACTGAGTTACTTACTAAAGCTGTCTTAAACCAGCTGACAGTATCCCGGATGAAGACTCACAGAGAAGTGTGGATTGTGATGCTGTCAGGACTCACAGGTGTTGCCTGTTCTGCTTGGCATTATTAATCTCACGCCAACATTTCATCTCTGCTGCAACTGGTTTGCTGGTTTTTTTGGGCTAATTTGCTCAAGAAGGATCCTCTCCAAAACAGATCACCATGAATCGCTACCTGCCTGTGGCACGACAGCATTTCCTGGCTGCCTTAGCCAGCACCAGCGTGGTGGTAAAATCAATAAGTGCTGTGGTGGTTCTCCTCTACCTGCTGGCATGGGCTGTTGACACTCCGTATGCTCTGGGGGTGACCCCAGGCTACCTCTTTCCTCCGAACTTCTGGGTGTGGACACTGGTGACACATGGCGTAGTGGAGCAACACGTCTGGGGCGTGGCAGCCAATGTGGGTACAGTTATGGCCTGTGGACGCCTGCTGGAGCCTTTGTGGGGTGCTCTGGAGCTCCTGATCTTTTTCGCAGTGGTTAATGTATCTGCAGGCCTCCTGGCGGGTCTCTCCTACCTCCTCACCTATGTGGCCACCTTTGACCTGGATTTCCTGTTTGCCGTGCGAGTCCACGGGGCAGCCGGGTTCCTGGGAGGCGTCTTGGTGGCGCTGAAGCAGACTATGGGGGATACTACTGTTCTCAGAGTGCCACAGGTGAGGCAAACGCACAACGAAAGTCATTTCTGATCTGCATCGGTGCATATTGGCAGGGGTATGCTCCTCTATTGAGCTTGTAAATAATACCATATCAGTGAGGAACGGGACATCCTAATTACAATAAAAGCTTACATAAATATTAAGATTTCAGAGTTATTTCTTCCAGTTGATGGTCACCCTTGAGGCTAATTTGTAGTGTTGCTGTGGAAAATCCTGTTATGGGTGTTTCATTCCTCACCAACATTGCTGACACCTCATATGCAGCCTTAAAAACACTTCAAACTAAAGCCTTTAAATACACAAGTGAACAGTCATGAATTCAACCAACGTACTAGCCTCAACAAACCAGTCGGTATCTACTGCAAAGCTATTGTATAGAAGATTGTGTATACAGTCTCTTTTCAATTACTGTGATCATGCAATCATACTCTGCCATATAAGCCAGGGGTTTACAGGCTCGCCTTGTTTGAGCTGTTGAATGTTTGCTCTACTTGGCCGCCGTTGCCTGGTTTTAGGCATGTGATTCGCTTCCAAATTTGGTCGACAATGTGATCTATTAATTTACATTTTCAGATTTAATCTGATGCTCTTTTGCAGAGCAGCATCTCCAATGTCCAGATAAGGGTTTAGTTAGTTAGTTAGTTAGTTTTTTTTTTTCCTGAAGCACACGTTAGCTACACATTCCTAATTTGTCTCTTAGCCACTCAACTTAAGCTGCCATTATTTTTGCTTGTTATGAGTTATTACAAAACGTGGTTACTTCACTCTAATCTCCTTCATCTCCACTGAGCAGGTTAGGAAAAGTACTCCCAGCCGCCCCTCTGCCTGATCATTTTTTGTTCACTAGAACTAAAACCAGTCTGCCCCTCCCATCTTAGGTAAGACTCAAAGCAGCACCAGCTTTGGTCCTCCTCCTCCTGGCTTTACTGCGCCTATCCGGGCTCCTTGAGAGCTCTGCCCCCCTGGCTGCGTACAGCTACGGCGCCCTGTCCGGTTGGGTTTATCTACGCTTCTACCAGAGGCACAGCCGGGGCCGCGGGGACATGTCGGACCACTTTGCCTTCGCGAGTTTCTTCCCTGAAGCTCTGCAGCCCGCCGTGGGGCTGCTGGCGGGACTGGTCCATGCGGTGCTGGTCAAGTTGAAGGTGTGCAGGAAGATGGTGAAGAGATACGACGTGGGCGCGCCGTCCTCCATCACAATCAGCCTGCCGGGGACGGACCCACAAGATGCAGAGAGGAGGAGGTGAGTCAGGGTGAAGAAGAAGGAGTTTTACACATTTACATCTGCAGACACACAGCATGTGCTTATACACGGATGTGATGCTAAAATTGGTTTTCATACATTGGTGCTCCTTGTCGTTCAGTGAGGTGATGGTGGGTAATTAATGACTAGATAAAGGTTCCTTCCTGACCTGTTGCATAAAAGCATTTGGTAACTTTTTATGTTGCCGTTATTGTGATTCAACTGAAAGAGTCAGAGTAGCCATTAGGAGAAAGTGAGCCTCATATGTAATAATATGAAACCATCAGAAATCTGTCTCGTTTTAGTCCAGAATGCATCCAAGTATCAGAAGAGAGAACTAAAATACACACACACACACACATACACACACACACACAGCTGCATAGTTAATGAAAGACGCCAGTCAGAGAAGAGACACAGGAACTGTTTAGTTTTATTTACTCAGGGAAGGTTTGCTCAGCCTCTGTGATCTTTTTTTTTTTTTTTTTTTTTTTTTTTTTTTGAGTCCTGCTCCTCAAACAGTTCACACGTGTTAGTTCTACAACACACGAACCTGTAACACACACAGTCACAAGGTATAGTACCTGCTTTCAAGCTGTCAGCGGTTATTCTTCCTCCTGTCCCATTGTATAACACACACACTCCCAAGCTGTCATACCGTTTCAGTTACAGATGGGTGTCATTACACACACATACACGCACACACACACACACACACACACACATATATATATGAACTGTTTGGAAACACGCACAGGAATCCATTTTGAATATCTAAATGTTTAGTGTGTAAAAATGCTTTTTACGTGTAACCGGTTGTTCTTGTATTTTTTTTTTTTCCAGCAGCTGGTTGAGCTTCTTTATTTTTCAGCCTGCATCGCTACTCGTCTTGTCGGTTGTGTTTTGTCCTTCCAGTATGGCAAACATCAGCTAAAGCTGCCATGTGAATGAAGTTTAGGCCTGTGTTGAATGCTTGATTTTGATTAGCTGGTGATCGAGAGGTTTTCCTCTCTGCCGAAGTGTGATTGACCTCATGGTGATGATTTAGAAAGTCACTGGTACTTCCCCCGCTGGATAAGTTGGAGAGATTTCATTAACAAATGATGAGTTTCATTCCAAAAATGACATCAGCCATTTGAGAAATGGTCTGTTCTTTCAGAGTGATTGCTCTTATTAAAAGGACAGTATGAGATAAAAGTTTTACAATCAAATAACTAGTTATATTATACTATTATATTACATTTACTAGGCCGCTCGAGTTAAGTGGGACACTTAATCAGAATGAAGTGTCCCACATTAGTCTGTTGTTTATCTCTTTGAGGATGAATCTATGTCCGGGATTTTTAAAGTGTTGCAAAGAGACTCAATGTTCCAGGAATTTAAGATTCTACAAATTAGTAATGTCATAAAAATACTGACAACTTATTAATGGATTATTCAATGATACTTTGTTCATTGTCTTGGTTTGATTTGTGTGATAATCGTCCTTCTCATTTTTGGAATTATAGTTCTGGGAATTACAGAGGATATTAACAGGAAGTATAATGTTTAAATTAATTCAGTAAATTAACTTCAGCCTTCTTTTGTTTGTATTTAGGCAAATTGGTGCCATTAGAAATGTGCTGAATTCACTGTTATCAGTTCCTGTTTATGCAGATACGAAAGAAAACTTTAAAATGTGATGATTCTTAGAGTTATAGGGAATGTCTTTTTTCTCTATGATTCATGATATCCTTGGTATCCTTTGGAAGTGAAAGTCACACTGAGTCATGTCTGTTTGTTCACATTTGACTACGTTATGATGTGTACGAGTTTTGATGCAAATTGTACTGAAATAATCAAAAGCAGGCTAGTCCTGTTGCACAGCTGTACTTCCCTCTGATATTAATGAAGAACATCTCTCTTTCCCTCCTCCTCCCCCTCCTCCTCCTCCTCTTCCTCCTCCTCCTCCAGACAACTGGCCCTCAAGGCTCTGAACGAGCGTCTAAAGAGGGTGGAGGACCAGTCCGCCTGGCCCAGCATGGACGACGAGGAAGACGAGGACGAGGACGAGGTCAGAACCGACACGCAGCCGCTCCTCGCGAGTGGGCGCGACCCTTCCTCCTCTGCGCCGAGACCGACGGGGGGACCCATCGGCATCCCCCTCTCCTCCACCTCCTCATCCTCCATGTCACAGAGCGGCGGAGCGCAACCCACAGGCGGAGCGCAGCACCCGGAGTCGAGCATCATCAGCTTCGAGGACGCACCTTCCAGATCGTAACCAATAGAACGCACGTGTACAGATACGCACGCTCTGTTCGGCGTCACCGGCAGGTACACTAGTGTGTTCAGAGTCTCTGACTAGTGTACGACTATATTCAGTGACGGCGATTAGGCATACACTCGATATCGCGCGTGCACACACACACACACACACAAAAACACATACGACATCTTTTGACCAGTTTCATACACACAACCGTGTGCTCACAAACACTCTGTCAATGTCATTGTGAAGCCCAAACGGGCGGTAACTGTACAGTGCTTTCAGTTCAGACATGTTGGTTGTAAATGCTCAGTGTAGTCGGGCAAACTTGACACTTAATTCTTCTCTTCCTTCTCGCATACGACCGAAAACTCAACCAGAAATTCTGTCTTATCCGGACTCAATCCCAACTCGCTGAGCTCTGTCCACTGCTTCATGTGTCTTCTTTCTCTTGCTTTCTAAATAAATAACAAAAATGGGTGTACAACAACATTTTTTTTTTCTTCTTCTTTTCGGAGCAGATGACAGAGACTCGCTACGAATTCTCATTTACCCGATGAAAGGCCGACTCCACGCGCACCTCGGTTCGATAAGCTCGGAGAAGTGACTGTAAGCGACATTAGCTTTCGGTTCACGTGTTCTGCATATGTTAAACTGGTGTGTAAGCAGAGGAAGTGTTAAAGCATGCACTCGGCACCAACTGCTGGAGCGGAGGAAAAGAAGCTGCTGCAGGTCAGTCCTGCTGATGAACTATGATATAAAACTTCAAGATTTGAAGAAGTGCCAGGTAACAAGAATATTCTGGACCAAGTTCATTTGCCACCTGTTGTGTCTCTTGGAACAGCAGGCAGGAAAATGGACTTCCTACCCTTCTTTTTTTTATTTTATTTTTTTTTATTAAATCCCTGGGTTGTCGTTCAATGGATAACTTCTGTTTTTTTCCTTCTAGGTCTGTTCATCAGTAAACAAACAAACAAACTAACATTAGAACATTTTAATGGTGTTACACTCATACACAGATCTGTGGATTATGATGATGATGATTCTTTCTTCTTCTTTTATGAGCTAAGATGATTTTTTTTTTTTTGCGTTTATTCCAGACTTAATCTTGGAGTATCATCTTGTACCCTTTTTTTCACTCCCACCATCTAGGATCCGCAGCGATATGAGAATCAGCAATAGCTATTTAATCATCTGAGTGCTTGCGCAGAGAGATGTGGTCAGCGTCCGTCACGGTTATGTTAAGTCGTTTGGCACTATTACAAATCCGGAGAAGTGATCAAATGCATAAAAGTAGAGAACGGCCTTGTTAAAATCACGATGATTCATGAGTTGCAGATTCGGAGGGTTGTATCTGTGCTGTGTCAAACTCTGCTCTGATTAGTTGTATCTCAGAGACTGACCCGTGAAGATGAATGACGACACAGGCGGAGGACGCGCTCCTCAGTAGTCAAGCCTGGCCGAGGTTTCATCATACGCACACGTAGCATCTTTCATTTCTGAAATCGCAGTGTCAAGCAGGAGCCTCTGGTGAATAATTTGCTGGTGAAGTTGATTAGCAGATAGATTGTTTCATCTAGAAAGTTCCGCGAATTCATGACAGCCCAAAAAAAAAGGTCAGTGAGTCGTTGATTTCGTAGACAGTCATCACTGCAGATGTCGCAGTCTATTAGAGCAACAATCACATTATCAAATGTCCAATTTCCCACCTGTCCTCCTTCATTCGAGTCAGCTGCAGACAATAAATTATTTCAGACGTCGCGATCACAGCGACGACAAACCGCTAATTTATTTTTAAACCTGTGATCACAAGGTGGAAGACGTTTCCAAATAAAAAAATGAGAACTTTCACATATTTAACAAGGAGGATGAAGAGCGTGAAGTTCACATGATCCCTCAAACCCCCGTAGACTTCAGTCTGTGATCTGGGAATATCAGCCCAGTTAGTTCAGTTGCACATTGTTCCTGGTCTGACAGCTGTTGTGTCGTCATGGTAGCCTTGGAGACTTAAAAAAAAAAAAAAAAAATCTGATTGATGGTGACTGCTGTTTGGTATTGATACATTATTAATTACGTCAGCAGGTTCCCAACACAAGTCTGAGAAGTTCAGAGGAGAAATCCAGATGAAGAATTTGAAATTGGGGAAATAAACAAAATTATCTAAGTATTTAATTTAAATGTATAATGTTCTTTTTTGTTCCTATTTAATATCCTGAGAGAAATAATCTTTTATTTGCCTCTGACTAAGCAAACATCATATTGATAAGAGACCAAAATCATCCAATCACATGTAATTAACAGCACACTGAGTCATTTATTAAACATAATTAAACAGTAGGAATTCATCATTGAACCTCCTCTTCCTCCTCCTAGCAACAGTAACGTGTGATTTGCAAAAACAAAGTCAGAGTTCACATAGTAGACAGTCAACAGAAATATCCTGCATCCAAAAGACTGTGAAAGTAGAGCTTTTCATTTCATTTTTGGGATTCCAAATCCAAGCACCCAAAGAAGTTCATTAGTGTCCTTATTTAAACTCTAGAAATGCCAAGTAAAAACATTTTTATTCATATGTGTGGGGAATTTGTGGAATTTGTCCAAATAGAGAAAAAAAAAAAGGTTGGAAAAAATGCAGTTACAGTGTAAACATTCAGCCCACAGACTCAGTCTGAGGGTCTGGAGGTGGCAGACACATTTTATAGTGTCGTTTTGAGGTGGATCATTGCAGGATTGGGCCGTTTTGCTTTTCATTGACAAATAAAAAGCAGAAAATGTGCTGCATGATGTGATGTGCAAAGTTGTGGAAGAGGCAAAAGACATGCAGGGACCTGAAATGATGTCCAAGCTTCTGTAATGTCTCCAGTTTAGTAACATGATCCTAAGAGAAAGTTAATCGTACCTGAAACATTGAGAAGAAAAAAGTGATATTCAAACATGCATCATTTTATCCTGATGTCTATACTGTTCTCCATCCTGCTTGAATCTTGGAGCATGTTCCAAATGAAAGCATCATCAAATACTGCAAATTCAGATGAAGTGTGTAGAGCTTGAGTTTGGCCTTTGAAGTCCAAACGTTCAAGTTTTTTTTTGTTTTTGTTTTGTTTTTTTACCTGATGGAAACGTGTATGACGGGAAGTGATAAGCCATATTAGACCGGAGTGATGAAATTCTGTGTGTTCTATCCTGTGTTTCCTCTTGTTCGTTCTGCTCTTCTTCACTGTGCTCTTTATTTAGCAGGTAGTTGTTAACGTCGGATGAGCGGGGCCGTTATTTAATTAAATAGGAATGAATGATAGTATTTACATGAATGAATGGACGCAGGAACGAGAGGAAATGCTTGACGCTATCCCTTATCCACAAGCTGAGTCACATCCAGCTTCAAACTGAACATCTGAAATCTCTATCTGCATTTTATCACCAAATGTATCCACAGTAGCAAAGGATGTAAACCAGTACATAACTACATATAGTGCAGTTACAGTTGTATGGTGTTTTTTTTTTTTTTTTTTTACAACCCGTTAAATAATATTTATCGTTAAGCTTTAGCTGCTGACTCAACTCAGCTTTCATCACACAATAAAAATTCGCCTACAGCAAAAGAAAAGCCAGCATGGACACTGGTTTATAACTGGAATTGTGTCATTTGATGAGTGAAAAGACACTGGAACATTGTCGTTACCAGTCTGAGGTTTCAGGTCTGACTTCTACTCACCATCTGATTTATTTCTCTATTTTCTGGCTCTGAACATCCTCAAAGAGAAGAAAGGAATGCAATTACATACTGTCTTTATGAATAATGGCAATGTACGGTTGGTGTATACAAACTATAAAAGCTGCTGGCGAGGATAATTAATGATGTCAGTGCTGTTACTACATTGCAGAGGCTTCAGTCTACAGTTGCCGGCTTCTCTTGTCAGTCAACGAGCAAGCACATGAATGCTATCACTGTAATTTGACTGCATACACAGTTTAGAAGTGTTCTCTCGTGCACACCAGTATGACATCATTGTTACAGACGCACCACAGACAGGTAGACTCCTCTTTAAACTTTACGAAGTGCTTTCTCTGGTTTTTCATTGGTTGGTTTCTTGTCAAAATGGCAGTTAGAGAGGGCAAAATACTCTAAATTTATCTGGAACTGGAGTTAACAGGCTTTTAATGTGACTAGACAATAATAAAAAGTCTTTGCAACAATTTAAAATACAAATGTTCACATTGTTCATTTGCCAGTTTTCATTTGTATTTGTGACAAATGAGAAAAAAAAGATGCTGTACAAAATTGATAACTAATGATTATTGGATTATATAGAGCTTCATATTTTGCTACATTGAAGCGGCGCCCAGTGCCTCCAGACTCTTATTCAAGGAACATCTCTGTACTGGTTTTCAGAACCAGTGCCTCCATTAAGAAGCCTCATTTTCTATCTTTAAACAGGAGTGTTTTATACAGATGCTGGTTCCCAAGTCAAGAATTTAGCAACATGACTACATCAGCATGACGTGTAATCAATAAATGCATGATATGGTTGGATTATGAGTTGTTAATTACATTCTGGAGCTTTGGGAGCTTCGGATGTGGATAAAGTTCTTTCAGCCATTTTGGCAGACAACATATTACCTTCAAAATGTGATTGTTTAGTAGAGTGACTTTGGGGTAACACTGGCCTCTATGACATGCGGATGAAAGCTGTTTTCCTGCCCTGTGATGAGCGACAGATTACAGATGGTTTCTAATTCTGTTGGCAAAGGTGGTCACCACAACTCTGTTTTTCTTTTTTTAAATAGTTCTCACTACTTTAATTTTCCTCATCTGTCCCTATTTTTGCACCAACAGATCTCGTTCACACTAATGACAGTCTCTTTCTCTCGCTGTACTGTGACTGTTGCACAGACTTCTCAGTTTTAGTTTTCAGATATATTTCTTTATCTCTATATGAAATAAAAGACGATTGTATGAAATTAGTGTTTCGTCCATTGTTGTATGATCACTTTCCTGCTATGGATGGACGTGTGTGTGTGTGTTTTTTTTTAAGGAGGTCAGGCAGGAGATGGTGAGATGGTTAAAGACTGACCTTTAGACCACAACAACCATGTATCCTGTTGAATTTTCTGTACGAGGAAACCAGATCCAGTATTCTACCAGATCCTCCTGTATATTTGTAAAACTAACATATGGAAATCTAGTTTGAAATATACACTTTTTGTCAGTTTGCACAAATTTGGTGAACCTTATATCAACATTTTTTAACACATTTCTCAACATTTATTGGTGGGATTATCACATAGTGGGTCAGTGGACAGTCCTGTAATATAACAGCCACAGATTCAATAACCTGCACTCTTAAACCTTCTGATATGAAGCATGTTGCACCAGGAGGTGTCACAATATTATGCTATGACACAAAATAATTTGAGATTAAGAGGTTGGAAAGAGCACTGCAATATCCTACTCAAGTCAAAGTTGACCTTCATGCTAATAAGAACTACAAAGGCAGATATGTTGAGGACTATTTTGACTGTTGTTACAATAAAAATATATAATAAATGCACACTTACTGCCAACCAATCCTGCTGCAACATACTGATGATGTTGAGAGTGGTGACCATTTCCTGTGAGAGAAAACACACTCATATTAAGATTTAATTGAATGGAATATCCTGATTAGGCTGTAATGGAATAAACAATAGATGAATTCTTTAATTTCACTCTGCATTTCCTAAGGTAATTCAGTGCAATACTATATCAAACATTACTAATATTTTACTATAAAAAAGCAAGTAAATTACATACCTTAATACCTTTTGTCATCTGCTGTTTCCAAGGTCAAGAATGAAATTTCAGTCTCAATTTTTAAGCCAACATGGACAAGAAGTCCTTAAAATGCTCACAAAAGCAGAACTTTTACAGCACTGTGACAACTGGGCAAAACCCATCTGCTGAGGAATATAATGTGATATGATCGAAAGCTCCAGAAAGAATCAAGAAGATCAAGAATACACTTTAATCTCATCTACTCAGTTACAGCATCAGCAGTGCTCAGAGTGTCTGTCCATCCTCACAAATAATCCAATTACAGCTGGGTGATGAGCCTCTGTTCTCTTTATTCTCAACCTCTGTGTCTTTTCAACATGTATTACATTTTTTCAATTATTTATTACATTATTACATTTGATTGCATGACATTTAAGATTAAGATTACACTACATTTATATTTAATTCTCTGAATTTGTTTATTTACCCAAACTGACCGCCAGGTGGAGCAGTGAGGACAAACTACTGCTGTGATATGTTCCTCCACTGACTCAGTGAAAGAAAGTTACAGCCATCAGAAGCTGTAATGGGCTCAGTTAACTCAGATTAAGGCTGTAATACAACAGGTTCAAAGTTATTTACAGTCTCCATAAGGGCATAATCCCTCTGTATTTACTTTATATTGTGTCCATTACTGTATATATACTCTAATACTCGTTACCATCCCTTCTTTTCCAGACAGTTAGTACATTGCATGTTTATATAGTGGGAACCGGTAGAGGTAGATGAGATACAAGGCGACACAAACAGACCAGTGACTCATTTTGGGTTCTAGTTAGTGGTTTTAGAAACGCTGATTTAGATTACAGGTAGAATTATAAATCCATATAATTGTATATCTGTTTTGGTATTTTAAAAACATAATCCTAATCCTATACCGTTAAGTTTAAACACACATTAATCCTCTGAAAGTCCTTCCGATACGGGGCTAAGGGGGAAATTAGGAGAAATATTTTCAGTTTTCACAAATAGAATAAAGATTTCACAAATCTGAAACTGTGTTTTAATGACTGGGGTCTCGATCAGATTTGACAGATCGAAGCACCGTGGTTTTTGATCTGGCCTGGTCTGATGTGGCGTGGATGCGAATAAAAAGCAGTGTTTTTTTGTGTGTGTGTTTTCATGAGCAACATATAGGTCTCGTTTGGACTTTGCAGCCTGCAGTCGACACACCATGGCAGCTCGTATTCGTGCCCGCGCAGGTGTGGCTCTCAAGCTCGTGCCCGCCCACCCAGCTACATACTACAAACCCCGGCTGCGCGCTCCCGTGAAGTAATTCATTGTATCAGATTGAGACGGGAGGAAGCAGCGAGAGACTCGACTGGTCGGCGAAGCGACTCTGCCCGTGAAACACAGAAAACTTCGACTGCTAGCCACATAAACTGCAGGTAAACTACTTTCTGGAATACCATACGATTACAAAATGCTAACTAGCTTTATATTGTTCAATTTAAAAGCGGACAGGATTGTTTTTTAAAGTTGTCCGGAGCTGTAAAAAGGCCGTGCTAACAAAGCTAGCGAGGCTAGCTAACGGTAGCTAAGTTAGCTTTTCCCCTAACCGACCTCAATATCGACGCCGCTTCCGCACTTGCCACACAGTTGTGCGGCGGACAAAACTGCTTTATTCTGAATATTTGAAGTCCTGTGACCGAAACGCTATAGCTAGACTGTATCTAAAGCTGTTACTCAGCTGTGAAAACTAAAGTAGTGATTGTAAACTAAACCGTGAAGACTGGCCTGGATTGGCGAAAAAGCCGTAGCCAAACAATGAGGCTGTTTTCCTGACTTGCCTCGGCTGACCAGGCGGCTCATCGACGGTTCACCGTCACTTCACGAAAGGCCACGAGAGGTGGATGTTAATTTACCGTTAACACGTTAAACACTTTAAGGGTCATGTGAACCGCCGGTGTACTTTATTTAAACACTAAAAACGGCATGTTATTCCATTTTGTATGATTTAGAACATGTCAGTGACAATAGATAAGCATTCAGTACACTGTCTACTTGGTGGGGGATTATAAGTTTTATGCATTTCTAATAATAGTTTTTCTTCTAGCCAATCTTCTCCCCCGAGAAGTCATAGGTGTATTGTATGTGGGTGTCGCCTGGTGTTTAGTTTGGACTGGGGCCACCCTCCCATTCTTCCACTGCGGACACACTAGCCATCTGTTGCCTCTGTGATGACGCCATCTTTCTGGTGACCCACCCAGTGGCTAGCTGGTTTAAAAACAGTGTTGGGCTAAACACTGGAGCTCTCACAGGCAACACACACAACTTTTTCCTCAACGTTGGCAATGGTGGCTAATAGTTGTAAAATAGTAAACGACCTATGGCTGGGTGATCCTAATGAAATCACCAGGGTGTTTGGTTATTGATGATGTGTCAGTATTCTGGGTGTGAGGTGTTGCTTTCATACAGTGGTTAATCTAAGCTTGGAGCTTAAGATGGTTTAGAGGAAAAAGAATAATGTACATGTCAAGATGGCAGAAGCATTTCTTGTTCATTTCACCCTGACTAAAACCTCATCACTAATTACTGAAACATTGGACAATATAGAAATCTTGAAGATGTTTGACATCCATGCCTGCTTCTCAATTAGGACCTTTTGCAAGCTGACTCGTACAAAAATAAACATATTATTGATAATGGACTATGTTTAGACAGGTGCTCAGTGAAATCTTGTTGTAATTATAATGTTTTCCTATTATATTTTCTTGGTGTTATGTAGAGGAGCATTTAAAGCAGCATTTATAAGACACTGAAGCTCCTTTTGCAGCATCCGGGGAGGGTAGGCGAGGGTAGGGTAGGGGAGGGGAGGGGAGGGAGGGAGGGGACGAGGCGGGTTTCACACACTGTCACCCTTGGAGCTGCTAACTAAAATCACATCCTCTCCTCCATTATAACAGAGAATGATGACAGTGACTGATCAATATCTAATTTCATTTCAATTTCAAAAACAGTCATGGGTTACTTTACAATACATGCACGTGTCAGTATATGTACGCTAACCAATTAAAGCTCAAGGTTTACTTAAATACATGGGTTATCCATGTAGTGCTATTTTGTTCTCTAGAAGTTTGTACTAACACAGTTTGTACACATTTTTTTTTAATCGTTAGAGCTTCAAATCCACTATAATTTCATTGTGTCACAGCAGAATTTTGTCCCTCTTCTCCAAAAAGATATATTTAAAATGTTATCAGCAATATGTATTAGCAGTGTTTTCTGGTGCAGCAGCTACTTATCATCATCCTAATGGTCCACTTACTTCAGCTATTTAAATCTCTTTTTGTTCTGATCATAAGAATTGGTGAAAGACCTGTTTATCGGGCCTTCAAAGTTGACGTTATTGAAGACATGGTTTGACTGGATCTTGGCAGCAATTTGTCTTAATATGGTCATTCTGGTTAAGATCCTCATTTTGTTCTTGACCACACACACGTCATTGCTGCCGTCTACACGTAGGTTAAACACTCGCATTTAACCAACAACCCTGATAGAGAGCACACATCATCCATCACGGAGATATTTTGCATATTGTATTTTTCATGAATGTACACGCCACACACAGTGGTTAAAAAAAAAAATCATTTGCCGTTCCTGACACGGCCATGGCTTAATTCAGAATATCACCACCCACACAAACGCATGTCAGGTGGCAGAAGAAAAACACCTGCCAAGTTTATGTCAGACGCTGAAATATTCATCAGCCAGCAGTCGTTACCCATCATTAAGCAGGAGCTAATCGCCACCTTAAGACCTCTCGGGTTATTTCCTGGTATAAACACACACATGTGTTCAGATGCAACTGTTGCCTCTGTGTGGTTTTCTAAAGGACAGGCTGATGAATCATCAAGCACACAGTATCCGTTTTAATAATGCATCTAAAGCTGTGTCATACAAGGAAACGACACGGAATGAATGATGTTTCACTTAACTCATGATTGATCAGCAAAAACACCACAGAATCGTTTTGTGTCGGAAGAAAACTGGTTGCGGGGCCACACAAGTGGGTTTGACTGATTGGATGACAGTTGACATGATTGATCATGTTGGATACTGGACCATCCCCAAGGAAGAGACTCGATAGGAAAAAAAACGAGTCCGAGAGTGCGTTGTCTTTGTCTGAAAATCACGTGGCTTATTCAGTTAACTGACTAGAGATGATTGGAAGAGCTGCTTTGTCAAAATAAGAACATCAGTTTTGCTTGTTTTTTTTTTATATGGCTCATGACTCTGGACCCAAATTGTCAAGAAGCCTCGCCAGTCGTCCTCTTCCGACAGTGTTTATCGCAGGAGAGTATCTATCGCTCTCCGTTAATTTGATCCTGTCGGGGTTATCCACTGTCTCTCTCCTTATCTGCTGTTTGTCTGTCTCTTTTAATTTTATCTCATTGTGGGTTAGAGATGTGTATGTTATCTACCAGGATTATAATCCATGGACATGGTTGTCCGCAGACTGGAGTTGGTGGTCCATGTCTATGTGCACCACTTCCAGTGTTAGTCAAACCATCTGGGCCGACTGGCAGATCCACTATGACTAACATGTTAGCGACAGCCGCATTATGCTGTGTAGGTTATTGTTTATGTGTGTGTGTGTGTGCTATTTAGGTGCAGTTTGTGGTTTTACTTTGGAAGGATTATTCTACTAGAAAATATCTGGATTTTTAAGGAGGAGTAGGCTTCCCGTCACAATCCAGTTTCTCCCAGAATTTTGACTTTTTTTCATCCAAGTTTCGTCTTTTATATACTTAAAACCTAGTTAGACAAATTCTCTTATATCCTGCTTTTAATTAATTGTGAGTGAGTGGCAAGTGTCAATTAATAGTTGAATTAATAATGAATACTAATAAAATATTGTTCTTTCGTGGCCACACCTGCTGGAATATCCTTTTGGTTGAGATGTTAAACCGGTTCATTCATCCTTTAGTGTCCCGCCAGGTGGTTTACACAACAACCAGGCATAAAAAATGTTCTAACACAAATGTACTTGTGGACATTACGTCATCATTATTACTGTAACAATTATGTTATTTTTCTGTGGAATAGTTTCATTGTGTTTTCCTATTAAGAGGCTGCCGTCTGTTTGCTGCTCAGGATTCATGTCATCACAAGTTGTTTGATTTGTCAAAAATCATGGACTGCTGCATGTTAACATTATTATTATTATTATTATTATTACTACTACTATCATTATTATTATTATTATTATTATTATTATTATTATTGTACCACCATTACATTTGCACCAGAACATGTGTCGTGTTTCCATTATTGTTTATTCTCCTGCTCTTTTGAAACAACAGTTCAGACACAACAGTCTCCGCTGCTAATGGAGATTTTCCTGTTGTGTTGCATTTTTTTATTGTCTTTGTACTCTTGGTGTGTTTTGTCTAGATTACTCCCCTGTTAAGTGTTTTCCTGCATCTTGTTCTTGACCAGGAAAAGCTTTACATACCAACATGTATCATCTGTTACTGACATTTATACCTATAAGCTTCCTTAAATTATTACCAGACTCCTGTTGGCTGTCATCAGCTCCAAAGAACCAAATAGCAGCTTTAATGACTCGCTTATAGGCATCAAGGCAGCATTAGTTGAAAGGAGGCCACATTATTTACCCATTTTATCTGCTGGTCAAATGATTCAAACATTGACCATACACCTGCCTCTAGGCTACAGCTGCCCCCATTTCTGTCTTTTTCCTTTTTCCTCAAGTCATAGAGGGACTGGTCTAATATTTTTTGACACGGCTGTCCTACTTAGAGCGTTCGGCTACCATTTATAGGACGCTTGTAGCACCTCACAGTGCTTTGGTGCATTTCAGGGTCAGAAACTAATGGGACTCAGACCAAAAATGCTCTGAAATTGAACGTTGGTTTCGTCAGGGGCCAATAAATGTCTCTAACATTTTAAGCAACTCATTTTCATCAGCAAAGGACAAAACCGGAAGCTGAAGAAAATGTAGGCAGCTCACAGTTTACAATAGTTGAACGTGTCAGTCGCACACAAACTGCTGTATGGACAAAAATAAAACAAAAAAAAAACTCAAGAGGAAGGAAGACGGGCTGGTTGGGGCCAGAGACGGTCGGCTTATGCAAGCCACGCCGGTTTCTAGACATAGAAAGTTTTGAAACAGATTTTAGTGATATGAGAATATTTTTCAGCAATGTGCCATCAATCAACGACCTCAGATCTCTGATCAAATGGGCAACTGACGATGGGTATTAAACCTCTAATCTTGGCAGTCGTAATGCCGTGTTACTGCTCCAGATCAAAACCAGCATTTTCAGCTGGTGGATTCAAACATGAGAGATGTCAGGGAGTTTGCTCTCCATCGTGCCTCCAGCTGATTCACTGTGATGGAGATAGCAGTGTAGAGACATGTGATTGACACCGGACAGCACTGTGCCTTCCCGGATTAAGGGGGGAAATAACCTCTCAGGGATCCGATTTATTACCTTCTCTATGTGAGGTCCTGTTGTCCTTGTGTAGTTAGGAAGTACACAGTACAAGCCCTGTGTTATTTTGTAAAGTTGTCTCTGTGCCGCAGCGCCACCATGACAAATGAGGTGCGTTTGATGTGTACTGGGTGAATAAAGTGATTGTGTTTGGACACAGTTCCTGTTCATGTCTGAAGGGAAATCGCTGTTTTCCTGTGTTTTTGATCACACTGGGTTGTCGGCTAAACTTGACAGTGATTCTGGTTATTTTCAATAGTTTATACATCGGTGAACAACAGTTTTTGACTTTGAGAATTTTATCATTTTCAAGCTTGTGGGTTCAATTCAGTAGAAGATCCATAAAATGAACCACTAGTTCCTGTTTGACTTTCTGTTGAATATCATTTCTCAACAGAGAGTCATCCAGGCTGCTCGCAGCCAGTGACACAACACTACATGTCACTAATTTGCCTTAACTTCCCTTTATTCAGTTGGGTAAGCTCTCACACCCACACTGAAACGTCTATTGAGCCTTTAACCATCAGAAATGTATTACTGGAACATTGGGTACATTTTACTTCCTGCTGGCTCACATGTTGTAGCGCTGTGCTGTAATAACGCCTTTATTTTAATGCCCATATGTTGTGTAAGGACAGACAGGAAGCTACAGCGCACAGCTGTTTTGGGGATATTGATGTAATCATGACGCTGCAACCTCGACCCACTGTATTATTATCCTGACGTTGGCATGCTAAATCATCATAAATCATAATCAGACAATAGAATTTCATGTTTGGATGACAAGAGCCAACAGATCGTCTCTCACACATACAGACACAAACGCATTATACGCTGCTCATCTTAGGTGTTGGTGTGATTTCAGGTTTCCATTTATACACATACTGTATGCAACATTTGTGGCTCACATGTCAATACAGACCAATGTCTCTTGTCAGGCTACTTGTTCAGCTATTAAAGCCTCGTGGTTTGTGAGGTTTCCTTATTTCAAGTTATTACTCACATATATGAAGACCAATATATTTCTGACTTGGATTTTTTTTCTGTCAAGACCTCTGAGACATTCTGAAACTCAGGTGGAGATTCTCTGCTTTCCACCTACGTGGTTAAATGTGTCGAGCACAGTGTTGCACAGTGGTACGCCTGCACTATGCAACACCGCCCAACATACACTCTTTCCTTCATGCTTCAAATGTCACACATTACTTTCATATTTCCTTTTTTGCCGTTGGCTTAAAAACGACAAGTGAGTTAATTCACCACAGGAAAGAGTTTGTTGTGTTGTTTCCCCCCTCAACAGTCACAGATGTGGTTGGTTTCAGATTGTCAAATAGATGGTTCTACTTAATGCTGCACATGTCCTGTTGTTCCTTGATCATAACCTTTACCTCCTCCCTCCTCCAGGGATGGCAGCCATCCGTAAGAAGCTGGTGATAGTGGGGGATGGAGCTTGTGGAAAGACCTGCCTTCTGATTGTCTTCAGTAAGGACCAGTTCCCTGAAGTCTACGTGCCCACTGTGTTTGAGAACTACGTGGCTGACATAGAAGTGGACGGCAAACAGGTAAGAGATGTTGCAGCGGTTCTGTCTCACTACTAGTCTTTCTCCTTTAACGTCAGAGTAGACGTTCAATCACATTCAGAGCTGAGCGACTGTTGTTCTTGGTAAGGAAACGCCATTTAGTGACTGTTACTCAGCTAAAATAAATAAAGCACAAGTAATAAAATAAACAGTGAAAAATTCAGTGAATTTGAGATTATTGCAGAATCTACTAACAGTCATGTTTGTGTTATCAGAGCTGGTGTCATGTGTGCGCTTAATCACGCTCAACGCTTAAATTCTTCTCTAAGGGACTGGTGTTTGTGAGGAAGTGTTGATAAGACAAGTTCACATCTTCACATCTTCCCTCAAGTTGCATCTGCTAAGTCTTTATTCTACATATTGCTTCAGCTGAGCCAAGTCAAAAGCCTTTAAATGAAATGTTAAAATATTTTCCGTTATTCTGATAACAACTGGTCAAGTCTGTGTTTTTACTCGAAATGCAGTTAGTTGTTAAGCTAAGTCGCACTAAACAAGGCTCCAGTTATTGATTTTGGTTTGATAGCTGTGTGTGTTCATCCATCCATATGTGGTTTAGGTAAACACATTGACCGTAGTGTCATTAGAGGTTTAGGATTGTGTTTTAATAATGAATCAGTCGTACATCAAACTCCTTGTGACTTTACGGTTCATGATGTACTGTATGTGTGCTGCTTGCTGCCCAACTCATCTTTCACAAACCCACATGTCTTGACCTCATTCTGGGTTAATGGGATTCTGGCTCATTGAGTCTTTATTAGCTTGTTGATTTTGTAACCCGCTGCGCTGCCGCAGAGGAGTCGACCACCATCGGCCAAATCTCACCAATAAACGAGTAATTGATGCATAAATTGCTTTTTGCAGTCAATTGTCTGCCGATAATATAATTGTGTGTGTGTGAATTTTTAAAATGAGCTTTTCAAAAGCTAAACTGAGTCGTCCAAACTGTTTTGACACCTGCTCTTCAGTTTGTGAATGAAGTGATGCCTGATGAATTGAGATTTATAAGGTCAAAATGTAGAGATTCAGCTAATCATAAGTCCTGTTCTGTTGATGAATATTAACTTCTGTCCCTCTTTTTCTTTTTCTTCCTCTTCTCTCCGCTCTCCCTTTTTCCGTGTGTCAGGTGGAGCTGGCTCTCTGGGACACAGCAGGTCAGGAGGACTACGACAGGCTGAGACCTCTCTCCTATCCAGACACTGACGTCATTCTCATGTGCTTCTCCATAGACAGCCCTGACAGCTTGGGTGAGTACACACCACAAACACACACACCTACACATTCATGCATGACATCAACCAGCATAGCTCTCGGCCTCTCCCATTTACTCCCCCATCTTTCTGTTCTCATAAGAAGTTCTCTTCGAGGTCTTGCAGGTTCTGTGTTTGTCCTGTGGCGACTCTTAATACCATTTGTAGAAGAACGGCTTCCATTTGCACGCTCCCTTATCCACCAGCACACTGTGAGATAAATCACACGGCACGCAGTGAAACTACAAGTCACGCGTTTCCTCTCATTATGATTATGAACAGCACTTTCCTGGTCATATGGAAATGGCTTTCCATAAAATACGGCGATAAAAGCTGCAGATAATTAAAGTGCCAGACATTAATGAAACAAGATTAAATGAGAGGAAAATGTCAGCTACTATTGTCATAAAACAAAGGCTTATTGTACTCGAGCTCATTTATAACTACACGGCCGTTCTTCACAAACTACATTCCTGTTTTAAACGGCATTTTTGCTGACCAAGTAAGACAGGTTTGTCTTTTTTTAAACCTTGATGCTCAGCGGAGATATGGAAGCTGTTCTTTGTTTTTGTCTGTGTTCAGAAGCAAGATTATCTTTGCAGTGACTCACATGTTGGTCTTCTTCGCTTCCTCTGATTAAGCTCTAACTGGTCTCCTGTTGCTACAATGTTTATCCCATTACTTGAAAAATGGAACCGTAGTAAAGATTCATCACTTACTGTAATGAGCAGTGAATCCAACATTACTCAAGACACACACACAAAATGATACGTGGGTGTCCGTTCAATGATTATTGATCTATTCTTGTCCTTCATTCTTTCACAGAAAACATTCCAGAGAAGTGGACCCCAGAGGTCAAACACTTCTGTCCCAACGTTCCCATCATCCTGGTAGGAAACAAGAAAGACCTGCGCAATGACGAGCACACACGCAGAGAGCTGGCCAAGATGAAGCAGGTACCTGAACTCTCCCTTTTGCTTGTGTTTAGACATTTAGACATGTGAATTTAATAGAGATTTATTACTATTTTGGATGTTCTGCTGATGAGGGCCAGTTGTGACTGAATACCTTTTGTGTATATTTAACAATTTCAATACTTTGACAATTTCCATGTTTGCCAAGACCTTATAGTACGACCCTCTAGCATTTTATTGACGCATCTAGACTTAACAATAGCTTCCCTTGCTCGGAGCAAAGCAGCTTTCACTTGCATCATATGCTTATGAATGTTCAAGAATACAGTGAATGTGTTCCTAAACCAGTCTCTTCTCTGCGTCCAATAGGAGCCGGTGAAGTCAGAGGAGGGCAGGGACATGGCAGGCAGGATCGCAGCATTCGGCTACATGGAGTGCTCCGCTAAGACCAAGGACGGCGTGCGAGAGGTGTTCGAGATGGCCACCAGGGCAGCGCTGCAGGCCCGCCGTGGAAAGAAGAGCAATAAATGTGTACTGCTGTAATATGGCAGACATATTTGGACTGTTTTTACCCTGGGCTACTGTATCCGGGGCTAGGGCTCGGGAGGGACAGAGGGATTACTAGATGGGAGAGGGAGGGAGGGGAAGCAAAGAGTGCAGTAAACGACTACCGCTCTAAAATGGCTGTTTGTTGGACTGAATTTACCCTGGGACTTGGGTTTGGGAAGCTTTGATGGAGAGGGACGGGTGGGTGGAAGGATGGACAGGGGAGGAGGTAGCACAGTAACTGACTACCGCTGTAAACCATCGGGTTCTTTAGCTGTGGGCTTACCATCAAGGTGGGAAATTGATGCCAGCCGCACGCTGGTACATTTGGTCTTTTCAACAAGCCACTAAACACTGATACAGACCATTAAGAGATCCTGGTCCTTTCTAAAAAAAAAAAAAAAAAAAATCTATCTGACTGGTAAAAGCGATAAAGTTGCTGGTAAATTATGGGATGTTTGGGTGACTGTTCAGTTTGGGTAACAAAAGTTTAGTGTCCTGCCTGGATGACTTGACAGATGGACAGGGGCAAACGGTAAATAAGTACCACTATTAATGGCTTGTCCCTGGTGTTAAGACTCATGCGGTGTGTAGTGGGACAGGTGAAGGGATGGGAAGAGTGAAGCACAGTACTAGTTAATGTACTATATAGTACTCTATACACCAAACCAAGGCAAAGCTTGCAGTTTTCATAGTTCTGCACATTCAGCTCACTTGTTTTACGCTGTAGTTACGTCAGCAGGTGATCTGAACAACTCTGAAAGTAGACAAATCACCCAGTCAGTTTTATTAATCAAGTGCTCCTTTTTAAATGGTGGCTTTAGACAGGTTTGAGGTTGATCAGCTTGCAGTTTGCAAATTAAGACCATTTAAAAAAAAAGTGTATTTAAAATAAGGCATTTAGAAAAGTAGAATCTAGTGTTAAAGAAGAGGTCAGGTGCTGTCAGGTGCTCGGGTCTTATGTGCTGCGTGCTCACATGTCCTGCTCAGTGCCATTTAGTTTCTCACTGTGGCTAATCCTGTGCTTACAGACTCACAGTGACAAACACATTGAGCCCTGCTCTTACTGAGATGATCTGTTCCAATCACCTAATACTGAATGCTCTATTATATTAAAACTATTATCTACTAGTGTACACCTTGAAATGAAAGACAGTTGCCCTCAGTGTCACTGCAAGACATTCAAATGATCCACATGCTGGTGAATCTGAATTACTGGTTTGTCTACTTTAGGAGGTGATCAGTTCTCACCTGAAGGTTCTTTTTAAAAGAAAAAAAAAATCATTCATCAAAGAGTCAGCGGAAGCAGCAGGTGAACTGTGATCACAGCAGCTTTTTGCCATGTGTACTATAACCTAACCAAACTTTTGCTATGGCTCAGCTCCCATCCCTTCCTGTTCCACATCACTGACTGCTGGTGCTCATCTTCCCCTGGTTTGAGACCAGGACAAAGATAAAGGAGAGGAGAGTATTGTGTTTACATGCACACCACTGATCTCCTTATTTTTGTGTGTGTGTGTAGGCATGTGTAAAGGTCAAATGTACAATAACCAGAACTAGTTCATGTTTGAGGAAAAATAAAGGTGCCTGGGATGTTATCCACCATATTTAGACATGTCTGCCTTTTAACTGTTTAACTGTTGGTACCTTCCATCTGCATATGAACAGTTAAGCTTAGAAAGACAAACGTGACGCGTGTGACATGACCTTTTTATCCAGAATACTGTGCACGTAAATACCAGAATTGTCAGGTCAGGCAGCCTGATAGGTTTTGGATTACTACATGCAGGTAATCTACATCACTAATTTAGCAGAGTGAGAACCTGCATTATGGTGGAAATGTTTTCATTTGGGGTATTTTTGTCTGCTCTATCAGGGTTTTTGATTCTTTAAAAAAAAAAAAAAAAAAAGGTAAGAGTGGCCAGTCATTTATCAGCCACCAGCCTTTCCTGACTTTTCTGTGTTTTACTGCCAGATTCAGGCTCTCTTGACAGTGTTTGACCCTCCTGTTCTTCTTCCTGGCCAACAGGGAAGACCCTGTTCCAGAAACCTAGTCTTGTGTTGTTGTTTTTACACTTTATTTCCTTGCTTTTTAAAAGAAAATGTCATAAATATGTTGTCTATCAGTATTTAAAAAAAAATAGGAGGTGGAAGACTAGGGGACTGCTAATGTGTCGTTGCTTTAGTTTATTCTTCTTTTGTGCTTTACCCGAGTTTATCAGATGATTTACTGTTGGTGGTTCCGACCCGTCAATCATCCCTGCCAAATGCTGTTGTTAGGCAGTCAGGAGAAAGGCTGGCCTCTCGGCTGCCTGTCTAGAGCGTCGCTAGGACCACATGCGCTGGCTCTTTTTCTGTTTGTTTGTTTTGAACACAAACTTGGCTGAAATGACTAAAGGAAAAAAAAAACAACCATAGCCTCCTTATTATGTAAAAAATCATTTTTATTTCTTGTTTTTATTGTATTTTTAAATCCTAATTTGGATGCTGAAGCAGTCATGTAAACAAAGGAACAGGAAAACCAAGCTGTATGCAAAGTCTGTAAATATGAAATGTGGGTTTGTTCATACTAGACTATACACACGCACAGGACTGGAAATTGTATTTGTAAACTAGCTTTGGTTTGTGTAATAAATTACTTTCTATAACAACCAGCTCCTATTCATTGTGGTCTCAGGTGGGACGGAGAGGGAGCTCTTGAGTTCAATCAATACACATTAAAGTATGAATAGAGTAACGCATTAAAGGGTTTATTCATAATCCTCTCTGGCGACAGACCGGACATGACACAAGTGTAAAGCACATGACTTGACAAAAGAAAATTCAAAGAATCAGAAAAGTTGAGAAGGGAAGTAAAACTATGATGTCAATGGATGTGAGAACTTATTCCTTTTTAGTGACTTCTGAGCTGAGTCCAGCAGGAGCCTCATATAAGCTTCACATAAACTTTTAAATCTATTTTTGTGGACATTGAAAGCACAGTTGAAGAGGATCTTTTAATAGCCAGGAGGAACAATTACAGCGAGGAAAACTTCTTTCAGTGTTCATATGGACACCTGACTTGTTTTAAGACCGGCTTGAACTTCTCCTTTAAGAAGCCACACCTTTAAATCCCCAAATTTCAACCCGTTTCACTGTCAAGTGCTCAAAAACATCAACATATTTAGTATTTATAGGTTCTGTATACAGTATATGGCAACAACCATCTCTAATAGTTACTGGTGATACACGTAGCAATGGGTTTTAAATCCTTACTGTGCTGAGACACAGATCATTGAAGCAATAAAATCTCACCACAGAACATATTGATTGGATGAGAATCCAACACAGTCTGTTCTGTTCATATAAAAGCAGGGTCAGCAAGCTCAGTGACACGCTCAATATGACTTGCTATTTTTATTTTTTTCAGATTTGAGTTAAACATGAAAGCACCACATCAACAGACCTCTTTTACCACAACCACTTCACACGTGGCCGACTGTGGAGCTGTGTGTTTTAATTAGAATCTGTTATTTAATTTAACTTAACCAAGACAGAAACTACATGATGTTTGCAGAATTAACTACATGAATTAAAAGCATTGGGTCTTGGTAACTGTTGCTGAGGTGAAGTTAAAACACTGACAGGTTTCATTCTCAAAGGCACATCATTAGTTTTGTTTAAAGTGACAGTGTAACTCTTGAAAGCTGAAGTAACACGATCCTGTTCTTAAAGATGAAAAGCTGAGTTCATTAAGAGGAAAACGCACTATTATTCATTTCAGTAGACTCAGGGGTTTGGCTGCTGCAGTCTTAATTTGTCTAGTCTGGTAATGACTGAGTCAGTTTTACTGACTTCCTGACTCGTCAACTTGTGTTACTGTCATTCAACATAATTAAGTCTGTCACAAATAAACATTTAAATTATTTTTATCACCAAAGTAAAATGAGCGGTAAACACATTGTTACCCCACCAGACATGAACTGAAATTCAATGTGTCATCCTGTAATTGCAGTTTGTGTAGTCTGCTTCAAAGACAGACAAAACAATTTCTCATTCACTTTCCTCCAATCACCATACGAGACGCTTTATAAAAACCCAGGTAGGATACCGATCATTAAGATGATTGCTGCTTGAAGAACAGAAAACGGCGTCACAACTGATCAGAGAGATTTTTTTTTTACACCAGCGGCTTCACACACTGAGGCCTGTGCTGCAGAGAGAGAGAGAGAGAGAGAGAGCGAGCGGAGTGTGTGGGATGCAGAGGTGAGGCAATATCAGCCTGTGTGGGATGCTGCTGGATGTTGTGGAGTAATGTCGAGAAGCCCGCAAGCGTGTGGAGCTACTCCTGTAACCGACAATAATAAGGTGGTAGTTGTGTAAGGCAGCGCAGAGGAGTGGAAGAGTGGAAATCCAAGAATAAAACGGATTAAATCCATGTGTATTAACTCTCTCATGTAGAAACTACACTTTTACAGTTTTGATGTGGAACAGATGGCAGCAAAAAAAAAAACTGTTTCTGTTTTTGAAAGTGGAAACTAAATGAATCAGATTATGTTGATGCCCTGTAAGCAATGAGGACAAGAAGATGGGAGCTGGAATTAAGAAAACCCTAAATATAATGTCATCAAACCTCAATCAAGGGGGGTAAGAGAGGGAAGCATATAGACACAAACACACACCTTTCATCTCCACCGAGCAGACATATCAACTATCAGATATCAGAAATAAAATATGCAAGGATGTGATTTAACAGCTTTTTTTAAACCACTTACATCCTATATTTCCCTCTTACCTACCTCTCCTGCTGTCTCCCCCTCCTCTGAGTACCGCTCCGATCACAGGTCAAACTCTAGTTTCCAGTTTATTATATCAGAGAGGTGCCTACAGTGACTTTTGGCAGCTCATATAGGAGACTAGTGTTGTATGGTAGGAGGAAGAAGAGGAGGAGGAGGTGGGGGGCTAAACAGATCTACAAAATGGATGGATGAATAGTAGGAGGAAGCCTCCAATGTTGGATTTACAAGAGGCACAGTGGGTAGATGTGAGAGGAAACAAGAAGTCAGCTCGTGCTCCTCTGACTGTAAAGGTCTCCCTTCGAATAAGACGCTACTTTCTGCTCTTACTGTAACAAATACTGCCATCAAGTTGCATTTCTACTGTACAGTGGATTAGGAGGGAAGTCTGAAATCCATAGCAAACAGAGCTGACACCTGAAATGACAGGTGTTTATCCTCTTCAGTAAAGCCACATAGCACACAGCATGGCCAGGCAGCAGTAGGCAATTGGATTTTCACAGTAGGAAAACGGCTGCAGCCTCCGAGAGATTTGTGTCATATAGTGAAGATTGAAGATGTGGAAGCTTCCTCTTTTGAACTTTTTTTTTTTTTTTAGCAGCAGCAGCAGCATACTGCTTACAAGCGGCTCACACTGCTGCCATCCGTAATTACCCCCAACTATGTCAAAATTATTCATGAACAAATGCTACTAGCTATCTGTTTCTACGGTTAATGACTCAAAGATTGTGTTATGAATTATAAAAGACCTTCACATGGGGGACAACTTGTTGTAAACACATTGGTGTGAGGAAGCAATTTATATTTAAGTATCATTACAATGAATTTGAGGCTTATTATGTGCTCGCAGCAACTTCAATGCTCTGCGAGGGGAAATGACTGAGGCCTCTTGAGAGATATTCAGACCGAAACCAAAGAGTCAGAAAGGAAGGAAGGAAGTTCGTCACTGCCTACTCCACCCAAAACCCGGGCACCATGAAACACGAAGCTCTGCCTCTGGTGCAACACTTTGAGAGGAATGAGCTAGAGGGAGGCTGCTGCTACTGCTGCTGCTGCTGCTGCTGCTGTCTGTGTCTCCCTCTCTGCTCCTCCGGCTGCCGGCCTGAGAGGAGTGGAGCTCATCGCACTTCAACCACCGGCTTTATATACCGCTCTATTTTTAGCCCCTTACGAGCCCAACTATTTTTAACCAATATGAGCTCATCGCCCATCCGACTTGTCCAATGGGATGAGAGGGAGAAGGAGGGAGCTGTCCAATGGAAGAGAGGGAGAGGAGAGAGGAGGCGGGTTATACAAGAGCCTATTATCTGCAGTGACACAGCCAGCAAGCGAGGGAGGGAGGCGGCGAGGAGACAGACCTCCCACTCTGCCACTTTTCCAATATACCACAAACTGGTGAATATAGCGAGCCAGGGCACACCAGTTTATTAGCTAACTGTGGCTTTCTTCAACCAGACAATGTAGTTTCTTAAAAAGGGGTTGGTGTAAAAAGCTGAAATATGCTACTGAGGTTTTCTGTCTATACTAAGATAAATTAGCATGTTATGGCTTTTAGAATTTGAATACTTTATCATTTTTAACAAAAGATACAACCTCAGTTATTTTGCTAGCATTTAACAACAAATTACATTTATGGTCAGAGCAGATATAGTCAGTCCCTCTGGGTTTCTGGCTGATCATGGCTTTCTTTTTTTTTCAGGATGGTATCCTTTGTATGGTGGCCCTGAGATGCAAAACACAACATTTCAGAAAACATAACATTTTGGTTGTGATTGGACAGAACCCAAATCAATCCAGAGTTCAAATATTTGCATTTAGTTAATTGTTGTCTCTGCCCTGATCATTGAGGATCATTTAATTTATGAGATGTCCAACAGATGTACATAAACTTTAATTTATGTCAAATGTGCTAAAATCTTCTTTGCTTTTATTCTGTCCAATTAGAATTAGAGGTTTTTGTGAGTTCATCTCATGCAATGACAAATTTCCCATTGGGGACAATAAACTTGAAGTTTAATTTTAATATGAATGTATAAGTGATTTCTGTACTTTTTTGAGAATTTTACTTTGTCTTATGTCCGCCTGAAGAGACTGAGGGCTAAAAGACAAACTCTAACCATGTGAGGCTTTCAATCCATCCCTCTATTCTTAACACTGGATACCCAGATGATCTCAAAATACTAATAGTTCTCAGCTAAATTACAATTTCATCTGACAGAGCTTTGCTATGGAGGATGATTAGGGCCAGTTTCACAAAAAACAAAACCTGAGATTTAAAGGATAAAGTTATAATATTATGAGAATAAATTCATATTTTTAAAAAGCAGTCAACAATCAAGAAAATGTCATCAAATTAAAGAACAGACTGCTCCTCTCATATTTCCCACTTAATGGGATTTGTTTCTCATAATATTAAGAGTTTTTTTCTCATAGTACAATGAACTGTTTGTTTTTTTCTTTTATGGTATTATTTCCTCAAAATCTCAAAACTATTATATTATCAAAAGATTTGTTTCCCCTCATTGTGTCCCTAATACTCCATTATCATAAAAAATGCCATGTTGGGCTGCAGTTGTGTTCTGTGTGCTTTTAATTTTTAAATAGAAAGCATTCAGTTTTGTACTTTATGGTGAAAGGTTTAAATCTGACCATTTCACATGACAATAAAAATGTCTAATTATGACATCTCATCCTGAACTCCAGTTATGACTCTGTTCCATATGGAATACAGAACACTTACATCATATAGAACATACTCAGTCTGTTTAAACTTGGACTCAAATAGAGAGACATCTCTCAGTACAAACAAGGCGCTGAGTGAAGAAACGACAGTTTGAGTAGTACGAAAACCGAAATACCAAAAATCCACAACTCCAATACCGCTACACTATCTGTGTTAAAGCACCATACCGAAAACCAACATGTCAAGAGCTGAGGTAAGAATTTTTCAGCCGTTTGCATGTCAAATGAAGTGCTGTGCTGTCATGTGATGATTACACTTAGTATTTTGATAATTTTAATGGAAAATAGATAATGAACTTATAGAATAAAGTCTTTCTTGAAAATCATTTACTTGTAGTGCTTAAGGCTTTAGGTAAGACATGAAGACCTTAGAGAGAAGTGCTCCATAGACATATACTGTGCAGCCCAGCTGGAACGGTGGAAAAGAACCAGCACCCTCCTGGTAGAATTTTGCAGGCCATGCGGCAATCCCTGTGGGACTGTAAAGCGGAGAACCGGAGGTTGGCCACAGACAATGCTGCTCTGAAGGATCATCTGGGAGCAGAAGTATCAGAAACTGCTGGATGAGAAGGCTTTTTTGCTGAAGGCCACAAACCAAAGTCACCAGGAGTTTGATGATTGATGGACAATGGACATGAAACTGAGAGGAAAGGAGGAAGAAGTTCACTCCCTTAAGAAAAATCTCCATCTCCATAAAACAGAGATCAGGGAGGTCATCATGCATTGGCAGCAACAATATGATCAGATGACGGCCTTCTGGAAGAATGAAAATGATAAGATGTCAAAAGCCTTCCAGGAGGAAAGAGAAGAGCTGAAATGCTCATTCAACAAGACTGTCACTGAGTTAAAGGCAGAGTGGGAAAACAACTGGTCTCAACGGGAGAAGGCCCTGGCCGAACAACAAACCCTGCAGGAGTTAAAGAGGACGGTGAACCAGGTCACCAATGAAAAGCAAGACCTGATCTCCATAGTAAGGGAGAAAAAGGAGGCTCTTTTGGAGAGTATGTCCCAGCTGAGCCAAAGAGAAGTAGCCAGCAAACAAAGTGAAGCTGATTGGAGAAGAAAATATGAATCTCTAGAAGATGGACACAAAATAGAGATGCAGAGACAAAAAGAGCAAATGGAAGACAAGTGGCGGCAAAAGGCCAGCCAGATGGAGGAGGACTCAGTTTGGACTGTGAACAACCTTCCGAGTAGGTACTGCTTGAAGTGGGAGGTGAACTCCACTACTGCCAGGAGCTCCCATCTGGTAGTGAAGTAGTTTTTCTCCTTAGGGGACAGTCTCCTACTCCCATAAGACAGCACTCTCTCCTCGCCCCCTTGTATTTGGGAGAGGACTGCTCCAGTCCCCCTATCGCTAGCGTCAGTGTCCAGGAAGAATTCACCACTGTCGAGAGGGTAGGTGAGTACAGGTGCTGACATGAGCCGGGCTTTCAGTTCCTCGAATGCCTCCTGGCACTTGGCCGTCCAGTTAAAGCATGCATACTTTTTAGTGAGTTCATGGAGTGGTTTTGCTACTGTGGCAAAATCTTCAACAAAACGCCGGTAGTAGGACACCAAGCCGACAAACTGGCGCACTTCTGAGATGTTTTGGGGAGCCGGCCGCTCAACCACCTTTAGCACCTTCTCGGGATCAGTAGCGACACATTTGTCTGAGACAACATGCCCCAGGTAGGAAACTTGCTCCCGAAACAAACAGCACTTGGATGGTTTCAGCTTGAGGTTGGCTCCACGCAGCCTGGTGAACACCTGAACGAGCCGCTCCAGCATTTGGGTGATGTCATGCCCCAGGACTATGATGTCATCAAGATACACCAGACATGTCTCCCACTGTAGTCCGACCAGGATGCAGTCCATAAGCCGCTGGAATGTGGCTGGCGCATTACAGAGTCCGAAGGGCATCACATTCCACTCGAAAAGTCACTTCCGAGTACAGAAAGCAGCGGCTTTGCGGGCCCTGGGCGTCATTTCCACCTGCCAGTATCCTGATGTCAAATCCAGTGTACTGAAGTACCTGGCAGTGGACAGGGTGTCCAACGTGTCCTGGATTCGGGGCAGGGGATAGGCGTCTTTAATAGTCCGCTCATTCAGGGGTCTGTAGTCCATGCACAGACGTAGGCTCTGGTCTTTCTTTCGCACCATCACAATCGGTGCAGCCCAGCTGCTGTTGCTGGGCTGAGCTATGCCCGCCTCCAGGCTCCCCTGCACCTGTTGGTCTGCAGCAATCTGTTTGTCTCTGGCCATCCTGCAGGGCTGCTGTCTCACAGTGGCCCAGGGGTGGTCAGGATGTCATGTTGCACGAGGCCAGTGCGGCCGAGGTCAGTTGGCCCGGTAGAGAAAACATCACTGTAGGACTGTAATAAGAGAAGGCGCCAGGGTTAAAGACTCGGATGGGAATGTCAGCTGACTGTCGTGCCTGCACAACGACCCGGGCCACCAGGACACCTTTCGACGAAACACTTTATGGGGCTTAACACCAGGTCTCCATCAGCGGCGGGCCGGGGGCTCACGGTGCCAGGCACTACATACTCACAGCCTGACCCCGGGACTGTCCGGTGCGCCACCCGGACGAAGTGCGCCTCTGGCTCTGGGTTGACACTGTACCTTCTCCCCAAACAGAGTGATTTCTCTGCGGCCATAGTCCAAGCAAGCTCGTTCCTGCAGCAGAAAGGGGTGCCCTAGAATGACTTCGGTGCTCCCAATGGTGTCAGCTACTATGAAGTTTACAGTGGCGATGCAGCCCCCGACATGTGCTGGGATGTCAACTTCTCCTAAGACTGGCAGGCTTTTCGGCCCAACACCCTGCAGGGTCTGAGCGACTGATGGGTGTATGGGGGGGCCTGGCCTAAATGGGGAAAGCATTGAAGTAGTGGAGGAGCAACACACTCCTCCTATTTGGGCTTTTCACTTTCATTTGCTTCCTTTCACTTGCTTCCTTTCAGCAGCGTCGTCTCCGCACGCCGCCATTTTCTCTAGCTCAGTCCAGTCTTTATTTCCGAGCGCCGCCATTTTTTCCTCGTTCGGTCCGCCGCGGACGATATTTTATTTTTCCTTGCTGAATAACAATGTCTCTTACTTGCGAGCCCCCAGTGTTACCTTCCCCAGTCTCAGGCCCCGAACCGTAGTAAGGCGGCCACTGGTATATCGCTAACTCACTTAGCTTAGCCTGGCTGCTTGTCTGGTAACAAGCTTTACAAAGAGTCCGGACCAACTCTGCATTGGAGAACGGGGCACTTCATTCCAGCGATGCAGCAGACGTAATACATAGCCTCTCGGTGATGCATTTGACTATAGCTTCACTAACAGTGATAACTCATATTTTCTCTGTCGGCGTACACATATTCACTGTGGCTGCAGCTAACACTCTCGCACTCTCTCTACCGGCTTACACACCGTTACACACACACACATTACCCACAAAGCCACCTTCTTAAAGGAGTAGGCTTGGCTTGCAACACACTGACTGCCGCCAGTGTCCAGCCAATAATCACCTTCAAAATCTCAATTATATTGTGTGTATGGTCCCATATGAGTTGGAGTTGGAGAAATGCATAGTTGACCATGTAGTGAGGCGCAGTAACGCTAGTGTTGGATCAACAGTGAAGCGAGTGAAGAAACAACAGTTCGAGTAGTACGAAAACCGAAATACCCAAACTCCACAACTCCAATACCGCTACACTATCTGTGTTAAAGCATGTCAAGAGCTGAGGTAAGAATTTTTCAGCAGGAAATGCTTTTAGGCAAACATTTTAAAATTTCTATCTGCTTCATATTTTATCTAAAGCTCAGATAGAAATCCTTTTGAATATTTTTTGACATAAGAGAATTTTATCAAACAACTCACACGTGTGTGTTGAGGATATTTAACTTGAGTGAATGTATTTAAGTGAAATATAGAAAATATATTTTAGTGTACTTTGTCACAAGAATGTGATTATTTTGGTCAAGGCTTTGGCACATGCATTTAATGTTTTGAGTGGCTAATGGCCGTTTGCATGTCAAATGAAGTGCTGTGCTGTCATGTGATGATTGCACTTAGTATTTTGATCATTTTAATGGAAAATAGATAATGAACTTATAGAATAAAGTCTTTCTTGAAAATCATTTACTTGTAGTGCTTAAGGCTGTAGGTAAAACATGAAGACCTTAGAGAGAAGTGCTCCATAGACATATACTGTGCAGCACATGTACATGTTGTTTTGAGAATAATAATTATCATTCAGGCCAGCAAATGAGAACAACTTTAAAGCCATTTCTCACATCCTGTAAGATATATTCAAATATATTTTGAATTATATTTTCTCTTAGGAAACATTTTTTATGGCTACAGTACATTCAACTGTTTTAATAAGTATAGCGATGACCTCTTGTCGTTTTGTATGTATCCAAAGTGAGGATGGGACAGTATTTTTACCTGCATGTACATTTCTGTCTTTCAGACAACTTTTCAAGTGCAGAACCAAGACTCTGCCCATGGTCCAGCCCATGTCAGCCCAGCTGGAACGGTGGAAAAGAACCAGCACCCTCCTGGTAGAATTTTGCAGGCCATGCAGCAATCCCTGTGGGTCTGTAAAGCGGAGAACCGGAGGTTGGCCACAGACAATGCTGCTCTGAAGGATCATCTGGGAGCAGAAGTATCAGAAACTGCTGGATGAGAAGGCTTTTTTGCTGAAGGCCACAAACCAAAGTCACCAGGAGTTTGATGATTGATGGACAATGGACATGAAACTGAGAGGAAAGGAGGAAGAAGTTCACTCCCTTAAGAAAAATCTCCATCTCCATAAAACAGAGATCAGGGAGGTCATCATGCATTGGCAGCAACAATATGATCAGATGACGGCCTTCTGGAAGAATGAAAATGATAAGATGTCAAAAGCCTTCCAGGAGGAAAGAGAAGAGCTGAAATGCTCATTCAACAAGACTGTCACTGAGTTAAAGGCAGAGTGGGAAAGCAAGTGGTCTCAACGGGAGAAGGCCCTGGCCGAACAACAAACCCTGCAGGAGGAGTTAAAGAGGACGGTGAACCAGGTCACCAATGAAAAGCAAGACCTGATCTCCGTAGTAAGGGAGAAAAAGGAGGCTCTTTTGGAGAGTATGTCCCAGCTGAGCCAAAGAGAAGTAGCCAGCAAACAAAGTGAAGCTGATTGGAGAAGAAAATATGAATCTCTAGAAGATGGACACAAAATAGAGATGCAGAGACAAAAAGAGCAAATGGAAGACAAGTGGCGGCAAAAGGCCAGCCAGATGGAGGAGGAACAGTTTGTTTCAGAATTAATACTGAATTATACAGAAAATACTGAATTGCATGTTATCTTTGTCTTTTCAGGAGCTTGTCATGAAAACGGATAAAGAAAAAGCAAACATGAGAAAGGCAGAAAAGAGAAGAAAAGGAGAGATGTGTAACAACATCCTGTCTCCCTTCCTCACCCCCCCCCCCCCCCACCCCAACCTCTTATCTTTTTCACCCCTACCCCAGAAACTATCCCAACCCCTCTACCCCTTTACCCCATACAACTTCTCTGATCCCTCTTCCCCCCATCCAGCCCCAACCCCCTACCCCCCACCCCACCCCCCACCCCTTTTTTCCATTTCCCATTAATGCACTTGCTCACAAATTTATTTTACACAGACTGAGGGGACATATTGTAGTGTCTGGAAATGTTTTGAATTGGTTTGCCTCTTATCTCTCTGGCAGAGAGTTCTTTGCCACAAAAAAAGATCATTTCTGATAACACTCTAAAATAACACGTGGGGATCAGTGTTGGGGCCACTACTTTTAAATGAATACATGTTAAAAGACAAACAAAACCTACATTTAACACTTAAAATAAGTTGTTTCATATGTCACTAATTCCTAAAAAGAAAAATCACATTTCTAGACCTGATAGTGTCTGTCCACTGTGTAGTAACTGGTGTGCTAGTCTTTTTCTAGATCAGTGTAATCAGTCTTTTGGCATACAGAAACACGTATAGAAATAATTATTAGTATATGCACTATTTTGGTAAGTTTAATGTTCCTTGACTATGATACCTGCCCTTTTAACACAGTTAAAGTTTAGTTAAAGTGGCTAACTTTAGACAAAGTGTGAAATCCAGGGTAGTGAGGTGAATTTCCAGAGTGTGAAAGGTAACAAACACCCTGCACTCTGCACTGACCATAACCAGCAATTCTAGGCGTCAAAGCATTGGGTGACATTACACCTTGCTACATTCATCTATATGTCATGCGGCACAGCTTGAAATTGAAGTCAATGTGGAAGTACGTCAAAATGCAACGTTGCAACGTGTGTAACGTGGCCACTAGATGCTGGACTGCCGCCAGTGTCCAGCCAATAATCACCTTCAAAATCTCAATTATATTGTGTGTATGGTCCCATATGAGTTGGAGAAATGCATAGTTGACAATGTGGTGAGGCGCAGTAGTGTTGGATCAACACTCAATAGCTACTACAAAGCAAAAGAAAACATTACGTTGAGTTAGTTTCTCATACTCCAGTCCCAGTGAGGTCTGGTAAAAAAAAAAAAAAAAAGACTTCCTTGACTGGCTACCACTTCTCAAACGTTTATAAGATATTTTGTAGAGAACATCTTTGTGCAAAAGACAGATACTAATGCTTCTGCAGTAATGTAATCAATGGAGAATGATAATCGCATGGTAGATCCTGTTCACAACATACAAGCCACAGAGGTCTGCCTTAATCTTGTTGGTGGTGACTTTATTTGTGGTGAGACTTTATAGACTGTTTGAACATTTAGACTGAAGCATTTTTGATCAGTACGTTCTGAAAAAAATAACAATAAAAAATAACAAATAAATCCACAGGTCCACTGTGTGCTGCAGCAAAGAGCATACAATGAGAGTGACGCCTCTCGCCTTGTGCAAGTCATCTTTAAAAATAGACGATCTTTGGTGATGACTTCGGACTGTAGAGACTGGTATCTGTCTGTCTGGTGTACTTTTTCACTGGACCGCAACATCTGAGCCAGCCCTACAAACGTTTCTGCCCGTGACTGACGTGAGTCATGAAGTTACAGCATTTGTTGGAGTTTCCCCATCGGCCTTTGCTCTTTCAAAAATGCATCGGCGCGAACAGTTTTCTGTTACGTCCTCATGTGGCGTTTACAGCGATTCACTGACTGCAGTTCATTCCCAAATGTATCGCACGGGAGCGCCCTGCAACCGAGCCAGCAGATGTCTTACCTCGGTCTGCACCTGGACTCCTGATTGAACGACTGTCTAAGGAGCGTGCTGACCCGGCGCATAAGGTCCGCGGCCTCGGTGTCGGCGGAGAGCGTCATGTCTCCTCGAGATGATGTCGACAGCTCACCCGGTGATGGTGCGCCCGGTGCTGCTGCACATGAGAAACCTCCATGTGGAGAGAAAACAGCTCTCAATGCGCCGTGAGGCATGAGGGAGAGCGCACAGTTAAAGCACCTCAAATAACCATCAATACATAATGAAATAGAGACATCTGCAGAGTGAAACAGATGAAAGAGCAAGGGGAGTTAACAGATAATTAGACTTTATTATCACAATTAATTATGAGAATTAAAGTTCTCTTTCAAAATAAACATCCCAATACATGAGGGGAAAGTATTCTTGCAGCTGCATTTATAATTTTAATGTGATGCTCCTCCAGTTACACTCTGACAACAAAATGTTACTGGTACCACTACAGAAAATTGCAGATGAACATTTACAGACGCCACGACTGACTATCCCTGTAAGAAACTGGCACGATTTCACACACTGACCATACACGGTCCAGCCAAGGCTGTGACGAGGATTGCCCCATGACTGTGACTCATCCGTACACCCACCTATTCTGTTGTTTCCCAAAGTTGTATTTTTAGCACAGAAACACAACGCCCAGTCACCGTCTGTGTCTGATTTTTGCGGCGGGACGAGAGTTTATCTCTATGACACATTTCGTTGAAAAAGAAGCACTACCGGTTTGTGTTTCCCACAGTTTGAAGCATGAATCAACAGTTTAAAAATGTTTACATATCAGCCTCACCGCTCAACCACAGAGCAAACCAGAAAAGGATCCACCTCTGGCTGTTTAGCACCGAGCGCGATCCCGTCAGCCGCGCCCCCACACAAAAGGTTCCAACACATCACGACGGGTACGCGCACCACCATCAGACCCACTCCCTCCAAAATACCCAGTCCACCTTGTCATAAACTCCATCACATCTGTTTAAGAGTTTAAATCCAAACGATTTTCTGGGATTGACCTGATTGGCCAATGCTATTAACACAACTATTTTAATTATTATAGGAGATTAAAAACATATATACTTCATTAAATTCACTGTTTGGACCCAAAAAAAAAAAAAAAACGCTTGCCAGTAGTTTCAGTAGGTTGGATACACATCATTAAGGAGATATTTTCTTTAAAAATGTTGTAAGATTTGAATTATTATCTGAAGAAATGATTGACTGTCTTCTTTTGGTACAAAACTCATTTATGTGCCTGTGGTTTAGTATTGAGTGTTGGAAGGTATAAATATGATGATGACAGTGCTAATAATAATAATAATGATAATAATAACCTTTTGCCTCACAAACATAAAAACACACAGTATAATTACAAATTACAATATGTTCAATGCAATCAAGAAATAGAAAGATAATGAATACAAATATTAAGAATAAATAAATGAATAACACAACAAAACAAAAAGAAAAGACTAATTAAAAGCCATTTTATACAGACGAGTCTTTACAAGAGAGCCTATGTAATCTGTTATATGTTTGTAATTGTATTTGTTAATAATAATATTATATAAAAATCTAATTCAGAGCTCTAAATGTCTATATGTTACCTTTAGTGAAATCTTAGTTTTGTCCTGTGTGATTCACTGCAGGTAGGAGCCAAAAGTGGGTCATGGGAGGAATAAATTAAGACCTTGGATTAACTCAGGAGATGCTGGTATCAAAAAAATAATTCAGACCTTGTGTTGCACCAGTCGCAACTCCAGGCTGAACTGCAGTCTTTTTTGATATATTTTTTTTTTTTTTACTCAGAACATATATTCTTAGGATGAATATCATTTTTCACATTCAGCTGCTGTTATTTTTTGTTGGCATGTGTTTGATATGACTTGATCTAACATATGTTTTCTCTCTAATAAGGACACTATACTAAATTTTACACAATCTCACACTGAGCTCTAGCGGTACAAATATGTCATTACATCATCGGTGTACTGACTTCAATTTAATCAGTCAATCAGAGTTTAAAACGGTTGCCTGACTTTTTCTTTTACGCTGTATGTTGTCAGGAAAAAGCTCTAGTTCACGTTTGGCCGTGAAAAAAGCTTTTAACTTGTGTAAAGCGAGCAAATTTAATCCGGTCACTTTCGCGGGACTTTGAAATTTCGGAAGCACGAGATCCCAATTAAGTGAGCACCGAGAAGAAACATAAGATGGCAGCAGTGTCCCACCTGTGTGCTGCAAACCCACCTGTGAGCTTCCCAGACAGTTTCTCCAGTAAGATACATAACGAGCAACGGACCTTTACAAGACTTTGGTAGGTTTTTATGTGTTTGGGGTATTTATTTATTTTTTTGGTTAACCTAAACCTCACGACCTCAGTGTGACACTAGAAAATATAAAAAACAATAAAGTTACACTCAAACACCTAAGCTAAGTGTTACAGTAATAGTCTCACCACCGGCTTAAATAATAAGTATTTGATATTTTGTTTAAAAATAACACGTTATTTGCTGCAAACGGATACTGCGTCAGTTAGCTCTTTATTAAGCAGGATAAAAATGTCATAGCACACAAATACAGCTTCAGCTTCATTGTTGTCAGTAAAAGCGAGGTGTTGCTGTCACTTCCAGCTCAAATCAAACGTGACATTTAGTGGACTTTGAAGCTATAAATCGTTTGATATCTTCAGTTTTCCCTCTTAAAATGATATTTCAAGTGATCCAGGTTGAATGGGTTCAAGCTAATCATTACATATAAATCTCACTTGTTGCTTTGGACGTAAAACTCATGAGGAACTTGTGATATATGAAATAAATAATCCTCTCTCTCTGTTTCCACCTCCCCTAACAGAGGCTTTGGTGTTGACCTCCAATTCAGGATTATTTGCAGGCAAAAATGTTATGTTTTGAAAAACATCTCGAATTCTTTATATCACTTCTATCAGTCTGACATGTGTAGCCATGACGGACACTTTGAATCAGTGATATAAAGGTTTCATATCAGCCGAAAAAAGGGGACATAAACCTCGTGACACAAAGCGAACAGAACAACATTATGACAAATGCTCGTTAACTGTGAGAGAATTCTCACTCATCTCATGAAACAGAGGGAATGTGCATGAGTTAATGAGTGTGAGTGTCTATGTGGTTTACACAGAATGGCAGCGGTACGATCTGAGACCAGTAACGATCTCACCAACCAGAGCTCACACGCTGATTGACTAATTGATGTCAAAGAGAGATCAGAGGCCTTGTCTTCAAGCTAGCTGGGCGGTCATTACTTGTAATTAACAGGCCGACTGATCAGGTGAAGACGAGCCTCAAATCATCCCGTCTCAATGACCTGAGAGTTTAAGAAGATCCTAGTGAGTCGGTTTTATGGTGAGAGCTTCAAGTGACGAAGGTGGAAGTGACATTTTCAAACTGACAATACCACGCTTCATCCACCTCTGTGTCTCTCTGTCACCTCTTGTTTTTTTTTCTTCAGGGATATGGTGCACATGGCAACCTCAGCAACATGATGGCTGTATATCCGACCCCTCAACCCCCCAAGAAGGACTTTTTACTTGTGTTTTTATTACAGGAATTTGCTGACAGGATGAAAGATTTATAAGAATCTTACACAATTGCGATTTTTAGTTTTTTCCAGTTGAAGAAATGGTTCAAGAGGAAGTGAATGGTGATTCATTGACACATGTTTAAATGGTTTAGTGTAATTGCAAAATAGCGCGTCAAACTGGAAATTTCTTTAAACTTTTAACCTTTACAGTTTTTCCTTGTCTGCAGAATCTCCGTAGACATTTGGACGCAAGAGAAAAGCAAACATCAACTTTTTTAAAGAACTTTTGCAGTTCCTAGGTTTTATAGCTTCTGAAAGGTCGTCTGTCGCACAAGATTGATACAGAAAAGACCTACAGGACCATGAAATTCAGAGTCACAATACTACCTGCTGTGTTTGATTGACAGGCGATCTCGGGATGACCTGAAAAGAGACGCCACAGCAACGAGAGGTAAGCAGTAAAGATGAAGAAGGACATTTGGCTCATTAAATTATGCAAAAACATTCCACCTTTCGGCTATGATGGAATTTTCCTGAGCTGCAGAAGAGCATTTTGTCCAATGATAAAAACAACCGAAACATTTAATGTTAATTATTAAAACATGAGGCTTCAGTAGCGTCTTCCTCAAGGTCAGTCCAGCCGGGCGTAGCGCCATCACAGGAGGAGGTTTATTGAGTCTGTAACTTCTTCTTTTGTTGAAAGATTAGATAACTTCATTAACGAGCGTGTTTGTCCAGCTTTGCTCTCAACCAATTAAAAGCGGTTGTGAGGTTGTGTAAACACCGGGTTAGGGGACTTTTAATCATATAATTTAACGAAGCGCTGGGTCATATTAAAAAAAAAAAAAAAAATCTCCACTAATTATGCTATAGCAAACAAGTGTGGAGAATAAATCTTTTACGAATCAGAAATCCTTAGAGGGACTATATACTGTACTTGTTCATTTGCGCGCAACCTAAATTCATTATTTATCCCGGAGAATGAATAAATTGTCCCCGCTAGCCTGTGATTGAACTTGAGCTGGTGAAAAATTCAGCCCTCGCTGCCGTACCCCAGTGAGCAGCTATCTAATGAAAATAACAGAGCAAGAAAGAAGGCGCAGGCTTTAATGATTGCATTTGGGTTAGGAGAGGAAACAGAGAAAATAATGAGAAAAAGGAGAAAGACTTTAGTCCATCGAAAAAGAGAAGGAGAGGGTTTGTTGTCGAATTTATTGTAAGATCTCTCTCATTGCTTTTAATGACATAAGAATAAAAGGGGTCAAAGGGGGACATCTCAAGTCATTGACCTGCCTAGCGAACTCAGATTTGCAACATCAGTGTCTAATTTTAAACCGCTTCCAAGGAGAAGTCTGGCCAGAGGGTCAAGGAAGACGATAAGTGGCAGACACACAAGACTATATCATTTATACCGTTCCACCAGATCACATGTAACAGAACTAAAACGAAAACAACAACAAACAAACAGCTAATTTGGTCAGAAAACTCAACTCATATCAACTTAAAGTAACATCAACAACACACACACACAAAAAAAAACGCTTAAATATTTCTCACCATATTGCCAAGAGACCAACTAGAAACAAACATACTGATTAACATAACATATTTAACCCCACACCACATCCCCCTTTACCTAGTTCAAGGTGAGTGTGAATGAAGTTAGAACAAAGAAACAGACACAAATCTGGGATAGGAAGTGGCTGAAATGGCGACTGCTGCAAATAAAGATGCAATTCTGGCAAATTAAACAAACAGCAAGGTTTGTTGGATTAGTCTGAACCGCATCTTTATTTGTAGCATTGCAAACGCTTCCTATCCCAGATTTGTGTCTGTTTCTTCCATACTCACCTTGAACTAGGTAAAGGGGGGTTTGGTATGGGGTTTGAATATGGTATGTTAATCAGTATGTTTGGTTAGAAATATGTGATGTGTAAATGGGTTACTTTGTCATAATACATGCTTAAGTTTTGAGGTACTTATTATAGTTTTTCTTCATTTTTGGTCTTTCTACCTGATTTACATTTTACTTTTTACTTAGTTTGTCTTGTTATATCATTGGGTAAAGCTCTGTGTAATCACTGGGTTTTGAAAAGTGCTGTATAAATGAACTTTATCATTATTACTATTATTATTATTGTTATTGTCATTAAAAAAGAAAAAGACTGAGTGTGAGAGTAGGTGCAAAAGGAAAAAAGCAGGGAGGACAAAAGAGGAAGTGAGTGAAAAATAAAATGAGAGATGAGAATAAAGATGATCATTTCCATTTTAACTAGATTCTCCAGTGAATAGCCTTGTGTGTGAGTGTGTATGTGTGTGTGTGTGTGTCTGCATTTGTGTGTGTGCAGGGTGGCCACAATGATTTGGGATTGTGTTCCCTCCGCCTCACAGACAGAGAGAGAGAGAGAGAGAGAGAGAGAGGAGAGAGAGAGAGGAGGAGAGTAGAGAGGAGGTGAGGAGAGAGAGAGAGAGAGAGAGAGAGAAGGAGAGAGAGAGTAGAAGAGAGGAGAGAGAGAGGTGAGAGAAGAGGAGGAGGGAGAGGAGAGTGGAGAGAGAGAGAGAGAGAGAGGGGAGAGAGAGAGAGGAGAGAGGAGAGTAGAGAGAGAGAGAGAGAGAGAGAGGTTATAGTGAGTGAGAGAGGAGAGAGCGCAGTCACATGCAGAGAGGAGCTGGGACGAGAGACAGAACAGAAGAGAGCTGTCAAGCTGCGAGGAGGCAGCGGAGAGACCTACTTAGTTTTTCTTGGAATACATTTTCCCCACCATCTCTGAAGCCCACACACACACACACACACACAGAAAAAAAACACATAAACACATAAACACACAGATGGTAAAAGTGTGTGTGAGTTCTGTCTTGCAAGGAGCGGTGAATTATTTTCAGGATCTGGACTTTGTCATGCCCTACACACCACTTGGACTGTAAGAGTGTTTGGATTCAGCATCTCTGTGACTTGGACTTACTCTGTAATTTGATTCAGGTTGTGTTTTTAACACTTTGGACTGAGAGTGTGTGCAGAACTTGCACCTGAATACAACACTGAGCTTTTTGACTCAAACTGTTTTGACACTTGATTGAATTTGTCCCATTTGGACTCGCACTCGTGCTCAGTTTGTGTTTGTGCGCGTGTGTGATGAGGAGGAAGATGTGTTGGCCGGTGACGGCGGTCCTGCTAGCCCACCTTGGGGCCACCTTAACGGGGGCATGGAGAGCATCTCAACCAAGACTGCAGTTCACACACTCTGGTAAGAAGCAACATTTCATTTCTTCACTGTTTTCAGTTTCTTTTCAGTGTTTTAAGTTTTTATTTTCTCTTACTGTCTAATACAGCTGTCGCTCTCACTCTTTCTTCACACCCACACACACACACAGGTGATGAAATCACACACCTTTTGATCTTTCACTTTTTTTTTTCTCCTTCAGTTAAAGCCCACACACTGTGAAACGATATGTGGAGCACAATTATACCTTTTATTATTTACAATAATTACATGCCTTTTTGCCTCTCTACCTGTTTATGTCTGCCGTTTTGCTGTTCTCTTTCCCACACTGTCTCACTTCCTCTGCGTCTGTTATCACCTGTATGATCTAGTTTGGGTGTGAAAGCCTTGTCTTAAACTCCTGCCCATCTCACTTTCTCCTCTTACTGTGAGGTCTGTTAATAAGTCACATAATTTAAGTGCTAATTTAGTCTGACCAGCACAGTTTATATTTAATTAAAAATGCTTACAGCATATTAACGGCTGCAGTCAACTTTATAAGACACCTTATTATAACTTGGGGCTTATTTTCATAGTTTTAAAATACACAGGATAGTGACAAGAAAGCTGTCAAACGCATATAGAAAGCCATTCTATTGCCTTTAGATTTACTTTACTGTAGAAATCTCTTGCCATCATCTTTGGAAACAATTTACCAATTAAGCTTCACACCCAAAGACATCCTCCCTGTCACAAACTGACTCCTTGACAGCTAAAAACACCCTCCCCCCCCTCAGGATTTTCAATCAAGTGTCTCTGTCTATTGGTTTCAGCACGCCTAACAAAGAAATAATTATCTGATGGCAGAAATCCCAGATTCAGATCACCACCAAATTAATAATTTCTTGGCCTCAGGCTGATCTGTCCACCACTGTCAAATCCATGAAGAGGTTTGCTGAAAAAAAAAAAAAAAGCTGAAGACAAGCACAACAGAATCTCCTTAAAAGGGGAAAGGAAATGCCATAACACTTATAAACTAAAAATATGACATTTCAGCTATTTAATAAGAACGCAGATGTGGAAATCTGAATCGTTCATTGCTCTGCCAATGTCTTTTTTCTTCAATCTCTTGTGCCACAGTGTGCATGTTGTGTAAACACATGTTGTTGAATCAACATGCCAGCGTCGAACAAGAGCGCAGACTGTGCTGTCAGTAGGTTGATGAATGGTTGAATTGGAGTCGACGGCTCCCCTTAAAGTGTGCGACGGCGCTGCACACAAGCCTCTAATAGTTGTTGGCATTTGTTTTAACCTTCTTGTGGGTGCAGCAGATGGGGGGGAGGGGGTATATCGGCTCACTTGAGAAAAGAAGCCAGATTTGATGGTGTTTTGTTTGACAGATAATGTATATGACGCTTTCTGAGTTGTTGCTGAAGCCTTAAAGCCCCACCCATGTGCGTCTACAACGCAGGAGAAGAGGATTTAACACTTCCACCCTTGTTGTCTTGTTTAGGGATAACAAATAAACGTGACGGTCAAAAGTAATGAGAAAGCAAAAGATCTGTATCTTCTAATTAAAAGTAGGATTTGGATTTCAATCTTTTGCCCTCTCAGCTCTATGTATGGTGAATCACCTTTATAATTAAAAGCCTTCTTCGGGGCGTCCTGGCCTTTAGTTACGGCCAGATAAACTCATCTCCCTTTAATCATGTTTACCAGAGACACTGTAGAGTAAGAAACCAAATGATTACATGTTCTTACATAAGCCAAAAAAACACAAAGGGTCTGTGAAGTAGATGTGATAAAGCAGGAGTCGACCAATCGTGACCTAGAAAGTACAGCAAGAGGGAGAAGGAAAAAACCCTTGCCGGATTCTCCCAGGTGGGAATTTAACTCTAATGAAATCTGAATGTGAAAGTGTGAAGAGCTGCTAAAGTAGCCGCGTGTGTACGTGTGTCTTCATATGGAAAGACACGCGCCAACTGTATGTCCGTGCACGTGTGTCCTTGAGCATGTGTGTGTACTTTATGTGGTTGCATGTGCTTGAATGTGTGTACGGAGTGTATGAAAGTATGTGAGAGTGTCGGTGCACATCTGCGTAGTTCTGTTTATGTCACTTTGAAGATATGAGCTTGTGTGCTTGCACTTTAAATAGAGCTGTTTCAGTTCCAGGATCTCTGCCCACCTTTCTCTTTGTTGTGTATTCTGCTGAGTGAACCCTCATGCCTTTGAACAGCAGAGTTTTATGTGTGTGACTGTGTATGTTTTATATCTACAGTGGCTAGAATGCTCTTCCTTTGGAAAGAAAACAATAAAGAAAATGTGTGATGTGATGTGTGGAGGGATTGTGATGTTCACCAACGTGTGTGTGTGCGCTGTTTTCTCCCTCTCTGTGGGAGCTTCATGCTGTGGTTCCCCCTTCTCATCACCACTGAGGTTTTTCACAGACAGATGGAGGAGATTTTCACTATGGAATCACTGTAATTAGAAAAAGATCTCAGCTCCACTTAAACACTTCGACACTGAGGTTGTTTGGCAGTTCAGAGACACTGTACACTTTGATTTTTTCCTTCGTCTGTGTAACTCATAGCTAAAAAAAATTAATTGAAAAACCAGCAGAGTCTGACATTTAAGTGAAGTATTTCACCAAATGATTGAAGAAAATTGGCTTATATAAAGAGCTATGAAGCAGAAAGCCAACACATCCTGGTGATTTGACAGGAGTGTTGCAGCAGCAAAATAATGATAGAGGAATGTGAGAAAAACAGACAACAAGAAAAGATGAAAAAAATGAAACCAAGTGAATATTAGAATCTACCAACCAAATGACAGGGAATACTATATATGCAGTTTTAATCAGTCATTCAATAAATACAATACAAGTGCAAGTAAGGAATAGAATTACCTGTTAATATTGTATAAACAGAACAATTTAGCAAGCAAAGCTGCTAATCTGGCTCCAAACTGTAACAGTGCTCATTCGCTGCCATACCAGCATTTATTTATGTGTGATATTGGAAGAAACCCAGCTGTGCACTGTATACTTCTGTAGACTAAAAACCTAGTAATTTAGATGATTTTCACATTTTAATTTCCTCTGCTGGCTGAGAAACTACTCTAGCCACTATGCTTTGGAAACATGTTCAAAACCACACTTGGAGAAACTCTGAAATCCATCAAGCTGAAAATGAGACAGAATGATTTCACCTGGCAGCAGCAGTCAACTATTTTACTCAACCTAACAGTTGGAACGGTAGGTTCTCATCAGTCTCAAGCTGCATCCGCAGTTTGAACTACAAACTGTTTCTGACTGGGCTTCACTGCGTCTCTGCTTTAGATGGATGCTTTTGGCCCACAATGCAATGCACATGGGGGAGCAATGTTTTTGCTTTTTTAAAAGAAATTGTGCACGGTGGTGACGAAAAAAGATTGCAAACAGACAGATCTTGGAAAACAAAAGATGAAGTAGTAAATCTTGAGGAAAACATTTTCTTTTTTCTTTATCTGTGGAACACAGCATGAAATATTTCCATCTGCTTGCCTTTCAGATAGTGTGAACTGCAGTCTGGGCGATGGTTATGATACTTAAATCACAGCCAGACTGTCCATCTGAAAATCCAAAATACTCCAATTTTAGAGCTGTTAGTCCTTTCACTGCCTGAGAGTTTTGTCCTGATTGGTGGAGTGTAATCAGACTGACTGACCAGACAGCTTCATGTGTCTGAAAAAAAAGCCCAGCTTTAAATACTTAAACACATGCCTGATTACCTCCTAACCCCACATCTCGCTCTTAATGACTAAATTATTCCAGTAATTCACTCAAACTTCATGTCGCCCAAATGCTGGAGTGGGCTAAAATACACATGCACACATACACACACACACACACACACACACACTTGTAGTATAATGAGTGCATTATCCAAGCCATTCACTGAATAGTAGTGTGATTTTCTTAATGATAGATGCCAGTTAGAGATACCATTTCTATACCACACACACACACACACACACACACACACAAACAAAAGGGACATGCTCCTGCACACACACAAGCACTGTATACCTGAACAAACACAACCACACAGATGCAGGAACATTCAAAAGACTGAAGTTACACACACAGAGACATGCAAGTATGTTACAGTAACATATTTTTGAGAAGATCCTCTCTCTCTATATATATATATGCACTCAGTACACACATACTGTACACACAAATTCACACAGCCACTATAGCTGCTGTTGTACTTCCATCTGCAGCTTCTTTCAAACTCATAACTGTCACATGAGAATTCATCGTTAGAATCACAGAATAAAACTCCATCAATGCTTCAGAGGAAGGGTTGGAAGATTTATGAAGTCAGTGTGAATCTATTTCCTCACATGCAGAACAGGATAGGATTCAGAATCATGTTTTATTCATACAGCATTCACTTAGTAAATTGCTTTGCTGTAGACATTTAATGTTAAACAGTCACTGGAGAATATTCAGTTGAATCATATGAATTTGTTTGGTATGATTGAGGACATCGGTTTTGACCTTTGACCCCTGTACCTCTGATTGCATTCAAACCGATCCTGCTGTTTTTTTCCTGGACAAATGCCTGAATTGTAATGTAAATGTAAATGAGTCCTTTCAGTAATTCCATGCTATTAGCATGCAAATTGCTTGGTTATAATACAAGGAAGATTAGTTCATCAGTGTCCAGATGCACTGTTGTTTGTTCATGCATGTTTGTAAAAGTCAATTTAGGCTTCTCCAGAGAAACATATGTGTAGCACAAATAAAAACTGCAACTACAATATATGCTTGAATACTTCAGTTTTTATCCTTATGTTGTAGATGGTCTTTATATTTATGAGAGATGAAAACAGTATTTCTAAAACACAATGTAGGTGTTGCCCAATGCTCCCCACTGACAAAAAAAACTGAAGAAATTTGAGGAATCCTAAACAGCTGCTTTCATACAAAACCCAGACAAGGCTGGCTCTTTCCAGTGAAGTAGAAGGACATTATGTAGCTGCATTTTCTGTAAAAGAGGGTGAGGGTTAGTCTACAGACACATAAACCAGCAGCTGTCAGTAGATTCAAATATCCTTGATTTAAAAAAAAAAAAAAAAGTAGTGTGCGTCAACGCAACATTTTTGCTGTTCTGGTTGGTTACAGCATCTAGCATTAAAGTTTCACTCTTAGCATCATAGCATTATGTCTCCTCATAATCACTTACTGTACCTAATTATACCGTATTTGGGATTGACTAATTTAAAGATCTTTTTGTTTCCTAGTCTAGGAATTAGTCCAAGATGGTTGTTGTAACTCACCGAAGTTTCTTGCACTCAGGTGAAACTAAAATCTTTGATGAAATCCTAAACAGATTAAAGGTGCATGGTGTCTGTGTTAAGTTTTATTTGATCAGTTTCATTGTGGTTTTCAGAGGAGAAACCTGGTTCTTGGGGTACAGTCAAAAGTTTGGACACGTTTCCTCATTCAGGCGAATAGGAAGGTGTGTCCAAACTTTTGACTGGTATTGTATGTTACACATCTCCCTCCTCTTTCTCCAGTCTCACCTTTCTCATCCCTCTGTGCTCTAACAAAGCACAAAAGCCTTCACAGCGATATTAAAAATCAAGAGATATTTCATTATTCATTTATTCTTTCAGATCTGTTTCTATCTAGGCCAGAGCTTTCCAGGCTCTGGGCTGGGGATGTTGCTGAGATGTGGATTTCACTGGGACGGTTATCTGGCACAGAATCAGGCTATTCTCTATTATTAATTTTAATGGAAGCAGTCCCCAACGGTGACGCTACCACTGCTTGTCACTAATCAAGTCAAACGCAGCTGTTTGCTCATCCCACACTTCAGAAAAGACTCCTATCAGGCAGACGTTTTCTCTGGACGTGCTTCACGTAAACAAGACCTGATTTTTCAGGTTGTTTGCATGTTAACTCTTGTCAGGTTCTTGAAAAGTCTCCAGAATATATGAAGGACTCCATTAAATCTTCTTTCAGCCAAACTTTAAGTCCTTCCTAGGACATTAAAAGCCCTGATTAAGGGTCTCGGTGCTTGAGGGTTTTCTGCTCTCTTTGGACAGAGGCACTGAAAGGAGTCTAATTACACCCTTGCTTTGGCAACAACAGCCCCTGACAACAGTGGACATGCTGTAAATTTACCCTCGAGAGGTTTCTGGCGTTAATATCAGAGGCTATCTTTAGCCTGAAGCCTGTAATTAAGCTTAAAAACCCACAAGCTTCATATTTCTTCCATTTCCCTCAAGTATTAATTTGCTCCAATCTGCCCTCCTGTCAATAATCTAGAGCAGAGTCTCTCACCTCTCCTCCCTGGTTCTTACTGTATGTCAGCATTTCTTTCATATATATCATTCAAGAGACGCAATAAAAGTTTTACTCTTACTACTCAGGTGCTGTGCACAAGTGACCATGGGATTTAACTGTAGTCTACTGTTCACTGTAAGTCGAACTCTATGAAAATTTAAGCATAGATGCAAAATTGAAACCAGAAAAAGAAGCCAACAGTTCTTTTAAAGATCTGAGGCGAATATGTTCCTAATTTTTTTCATATTGGCTGGAAAAAGTTTTAGTTATCCTTATCTTCTTGGGTTGTTGGGTCTTTTTTTCAGCTTTGTGTGGAAATGTTTTCTGACAGCATTCCTTCTACTTTAGCTCCATGAGGGAATTTAATCCACAAAGTCACACTTGACTTGTTGGTCAGTGGGAAGCCAGAAGTAGACAGGATCAACAGTGCCAAGAGCAACTCCAACATCGAGTTTACCTCATTAGCTGTAGATTAGGGCAGTGTTGGAGATGCAGGATATGAGGGCCTGTAGAGTAGCAGTGGATACTCAGTGAGTCATTTGCACATGAAATATCAAGCTGTCACCTCTATAATAACTGTTCCAAAGAAAGTAAATTACAGCATGTGTCCACTTTTGGGCATTTGTATTCAAAATATATATATTTCTGAGGGTAAAGTCATTTTGGGGTGTTGATTAGTGGATTTCAAATTAAACAAATCTTAAGACACAGTTTTTAAAGTCTAAAAAAAGAAGCAACAAGGTGCCAAAATAAGCAGGTAAGTCAAGACAGTTTGCCTTTTCAACTAACATTCAATAATTACTTTAATGGCATATTTGCCTTAGTGGATAACACAAAAGAGATGAAAAAAGAGAGATGACATTTGAAGTTCCTGAGCTTTGATCTCTGTTTGTAGAGAGTAAATTTTTTGCTCAAAGGTACTTCAGCTGAGTTTATTCTTCCTGTCACTGGGGTATGGACCTTGTTGAATGGCTTTTTTTTTTAACTAAAAGCCCCCAAATGCCCTTCCACTTTACAGCAAAATAAATTCCTGATTTGACTATGAAGAAAGTGAACTAATGGATTATGAGATGACTTTAAAGAAAATGGCAGGTAGTAGAATCCAGTCAAGCCTCAGATTAATATACATCAGCACAAAACATCTGATCTTTAACCCTTTGTGTTACCAATCTGACATTCCCATGGCTGCGTAAACAAGACGAAACCACAAGAATTTGATTCTCCCTGTTTTGTCAGTGATGGGAAGATCAGACAAGTGCCACAAAAGGTTGGAAGTCGGACTTCCTTTTCCTGTTTAAACAGAGCCAGGACTTATCAGAAAATAGGGTGTACAGTGACAGATAATGTTTTTTTTATCTTTTAGGATTCATCATAAATTTAACCCTGAAAGCTGATTGTAAAATCAAAGCCGACTAGACTCTCCATGAGCTTCATGAGGAAGCTACCTTTTTATGGCCGCTCATTTTTAAGATGTAGAGATATGAGTCATTTACGCAAAGCAAATATCCATGAAACATTCAGTCTGTCCAGCATGCTTTGAGGCTGAGCCAAGAAGTAGAAACCACAGACAATTTAAAGACTGCAGTGATTTTTCACTCTGATGGGTGTGGACATACATAATCTGTAGCTAAGTGTTGACTTCATAGAGTAGTCACAAGTCTGTGAAGGGAACATTGGGGGGGGGGGGTTATGTTTTACACTTTTTCATTATAAATGGATTGCAATGAAACATAGTGGACACATTTTTTAAGGAATAGGGATATGACTTTAAATCCTAAATTACATACAAAAAATAAATTTTCCTTTCTTGTTGCAACTGCGGGTTTTTGTCTGGGGAGGTTTTTGCTCTCAGTGCAACAAGTTGTCATACCTAAATAAGAAGAATCGCCACGGCTTAAGGAAGCCAGCAAGGACTGATTGTAGGCGTCTTTTCTCCTTGTCTACATATTTTATCTTGTAAATTGTTTTGAAGGATCTGGATAAGAAAAGGTGACACTGTATCTCTCACTGGTAAACATTTAGCCAACATTGTTCTGCACCGGGCAGCTCCCACACGAGACTCGGTGTAACTGTGTGAACGTGAAGCAGAGAAAACAATGAATGTTCTCAGCGAACCTTCTCTTACAGAAACAAGGATGAAAAAATAAATTAGATTAAAAGGTAAACAGCGAATTGGCTCTAATGTGTTTATGTAGCAGCACAGCGACCCAGCCGAACAGTCTGATGATGATGAATAATCATACGAGCTTAGGTCAAAGGTCAAACTGTCCACGTGGGTCTGGTCTATCTGTGACACAGTCCAGACGTAGTATGTGTGTGTTTTTGTGTGTGTGTGTGTGTTTGGCTATAATTTTGCTTTGGTATGTGTATTTGTGTGTGTGGGCTTATATATTCGAATGTGTGAGAAGATTTTAGCCCATGTGGAACAGTAAGAAACAGGGAGCAGAGAATTAGTTTGTGTGGCGTGACTGATGAATGAATTAATGAATGTTTATGTTTATTTTATAGGAACAGATACTTCATCAGTCTCCGCATTATCATCCCAATTTGATCTACAGACGTGGGGCGTCTGGAATGAAAATTGGCAGTGGGCATGACAAATTTTCGTTTTATCCTGTGTGACGTAGTGGTAGACATCTAATTCTACATCTAGTACATCTCATGAGGCCCTAATGGGAAAAACAAGCGTGTCGGTCTGTGGTTTGTCCCCTCCTACCTGATCACCTTTTTTCATATTATGAAACTTGTGAAAGACCACAAGCTATGATTGGTCAGGTGTGTATTCTGACATGTCTCACGGCCAAGCACGACAGCAATTTAAGGCGCCAACACACCTGATCTGACATAGTGATCATGTCGAAATACATAAATGTAGTAGGACAGGCAGACAGCGAGATTTTATAACTGCTTCATGCATGTGTTAGAAATGATTTTGCGCGTGTGCGTGTTTTCACATGAGTGCCCATCTGTGTGCCTGTAGGCTTTGTTCCCAGGCTTCTGCAGGCCTCCCGTTGTAATTGCACCAGTAATTGGTGAAGTGATAACCCCATTTCCACAGGAAATGTGCCCCGGTTTCCTCGCCCCCGCCACCACCACTCCCCTGTGGAGGCGCAGCCAACAAAGTCCTCCCCCGGGGAGTGTTGCACCAGACAACTAAAGTTCCCTGGGGCTCAGCGAGTAGACGAACAGACGGACTAAGACAATCACAGACACAGAGACAAAACCACACATATGTGTAGCTTACAAAAACACTCACACGGACAATGCTGTAGGCTGTAAGAGAGTCATTTGATGGATTAATGATTAGTGCAACTTGTGTGTGTGTGTGTATGTGTAGAATCAAGGTGAACTCCCTGTAAAACACTAGGAAAATAACAGTGTGACTCCCATGAGTGAGATAACAATTGAAAGAGAGACTTCTTTCATCATCCTTTCTTTTATTTGAATTTTATATGTCACTCAAATTTCACTGCACCAACTCCTGCAAGACTTACACAACTTTTTGTATATTTCATTTTTTAAAGTTGTCATTTGTACCTCGAGGTAGGGAAATGCTCTGTAAGTCCTCTACTCAGTTGGAAAGTTTACTCCCTAAAATTTGTCTCTGTTGATAAACTGTGGTATTCCACAGTTTATGAACAGTGACTGCCTGCTGGCTAACCAAATTAGGAAACATCCCTCTTGTCCAGCAGTGTACAGGTCAGGTCGTCATCTCAGCCCTGATGTCTTCCTGTGATGCCAGCATGGAAAAGCAGTGCTGACGTCCACTGTATGCTTAATGGGTTCTTAGCTGAGTTGTTCTGTCTCGCTGCTTTCCCACAATGTTGCTGTGACGTCCCTGCAGCTTGGCCGCCAGCCTCACCTTGACAGTCAGAGCTGAGCTCAAAGCTGGTTTGGCCACAGGAAGATATCTCAAACATCACTGAAAAAAAAAAGAGACCATGACGCTAACTGAGTGAAACTGGGACACACAACATTTGGTGCATATTCAATTCAGAAGTTGTTATTTCTGAGAAACAAACCAGCTGCTTCACGTGCCAAGAATTCACTTTTTTTTAAACACTTTGTAAATACACTGACAAACACTAAAATGACTTGCTGTAACTTATGGAAGTAGCACAGACAAAATTGTAGGAAAGAGTGCACATTTGTTCTATGAATATCTAAAATTTGTGACATCCTACAGCCAATAACCATTTTAGATCTTTGCTTTCTCTTTAGTGCTGTTGCTATGGTTACTTGCAGCCTAATATAGGCTAAGCACTGATTTAAAAGTTTGATGAAACTGTTCACTGGAACATGTCTTGACAAACAATTTTGAGAACCTCTTGCTAGCCAACAACTGCAAATCTATTTTAATAGCAAAATCTTGTTTATCAGACCAGTAGTTACCTTTAATTTAAGGGAGGAAATATTCCAAACACATTTATCAAGATGAACCTGTTCTTATCTGTCTTGTGACTTTCCCATCTGAGCTGCTGGCGTGTACAAACTGAGATTCAACTTCATTGTGTCTGAATTTGATCCTTATATTACAGTGTAGCCATGAATCTGTAGCTGTTAAACTAATTATGTAAATTAAATTAGCACGTAATTGATTTATTTGAAATGTCACTGTTTAGTGTCATATGATTAATGTCTTCACTACATGCCAAGTAATAATTGTGATAATGCACACAACGCTGATCATTCATTTAATCAGTCTCGGTTTTCCATATCAGGGTATAATCTGAGATAATAACAAGTCTGCTGTATGTTTTCCTCTGTTGGCAGAAAAGTGTTGATGTGAAGATGTTTTTACTGCAAAGCTTCAAATTGGGAGGAACTTGCCTTGTGACTTAAAGACAAGGATGACACAAAACAGAAGCTTCATCTTGGATTGTCCTCCAGGAATGTTTACCTACATCGTTTTTTTCACCCGTGTTGCAAGTTTGTTCACGAGAACGCCGGCATGCAGATGCATTACACTGCGTACATGCGTATGGGTTTGCGTGTGTATGTGTGTGTATGTCTGAATGAATGTGGTGCAATGCAGGAATGTTCTTAGCTGTATCACACGCCACACATTTGCTCTAATCACATCGAGGTCCATCAGAGCTCCCATGACCAGCAGCCTTTAATCTAATGTTCACCATGGATAAAAATACCTACCACTGACACACACACACACATATAAATGCGCAAGCGCTATACAAACAAAAACAGACACTCTCAGAGATAAATATGGACAGGCAGACGCTGGCACTTATATAAAGGAACCATTCATGCGGGGGACATTTTCGCTGTGTGTGTGTGCTTGCGTGCACCGGTAGGATTATGTCCCAGCGTTTCTGTTCTTTTACATCTTAACTTTTTCCGTCTTTGATTCCAAGTGACAGGAGTCAGAGGCCAATTGGCTTGGATCAGAGGTCACGACCCTCGTTGACCCTGCTGTCAACTTGATGCTGATAAGAATGTCTGAACTCAAAAGGCATGTGTGTGTGTGTCCGTGTGTGTGTGTGCATGTACTGTAAGTGTGTGTGGAGAATGAGCAGATGGCGTTGCTATCATACAACAAGCAAGTTCTTTTTTTCTGTTAAATGTACTTATTTTATGTTTCTATCAAGCTAAACATGGAAGTTAATGAATGATTCAGAGTTTTTTGGGGTTTTTTTTTTTTGCCTGTGACCAAATAAATCAAAATTCAGGCTACAGGATAGTTTGAGGATGAACTGGTTGCCTCTGAAGAAATATTGGAAAGTAAAGTAGCCACATTTCACGGCTTTAACCACGTTATAAAGTAGCTTCTCTTATTGTTCCGATATTCTTTGCTTCACGTCCTCGTCTCTGTGCCACAGCGTGATCCCACGAAACAACTTGCTTGTTAAACGGTATCGGGTTATTCTTCCAGCTTTCAATGTAATTTTGAAGGCATCTGGGAGCTGAGGGTCATTTAAAAAAATCAATTTTAATTCAGAGTTTCTGAAAAGACTGCAGACTTGAGGAAGAGATTGCCTCTGGGTCGATAGTCATCACAAACTGCCACAGATGAATGCTGCAAACTTTCAGCGACGCTTTCACTTCTCAAAGCATCTATTCAGAAGTTATCGTAGACTGTGAGTCGGACTGGTTGACCTTTTCGTGACCATGTTGGATTGATAATGGTAGAGGATTTAATTTAGTGTTGGCAGGTGTGTGTGTGCGTGTGTGTTAACATCCTGTTGAATGTTGGCAGTACCAGATAACCAGGCTGCATTGGCACATTTGACTTGTTTTGTATCTTTGAATATCAGTAAATGTGTGTGGTTGATGGTATGTGTGTGTGCGTGTTTGTGTGTGTGTGCCTTCCCATTAACAAAATGGCTTTGATGTCTTGGAAAATCACCCCATTATTCCAAACTGCCCTCTCTGTTTTAGCCAAACTGTTGATGAGAGGTGAGGGCCAAATCATTCATCTCAGCTCTGTGTATGTGTGTGTGTGTGTGTTTGACGTTGGGGAGGTGGGGAGGCAAGGCCAACAGACACCCCTCGACCCACCACACACACACACACACACACACCCTCACAAATTATGTCGGCATGGTTGCTGTTGCCAAGGCAACTGTCCCAAGTGTAAGGGTGGGGTGGGTGCAGCTGGTGTTTCACGACTGAGTCAGGGGTGTGTGTGTGCGTGTATGTGTGTGCATGTGGGGTGGAGAAAAGAATGTGGGTTTTTTTTCATAGTGAATACGAGCCATTCATCATTATGAGCTTAAAATGGGACATTTGATGGGTAGAATTTTAAAAAAAATTCTGAGCATGTGTGTGTGTGATGGTGTGTTTAGGATAAAGAAAACCACATAGTTTGTAACCAAACAGAAAGACTCGGTTGGTATGTGTGTGTGTGGTTGTCAAATCTAAATTTGTTTCTATATTGGACATGTGCTGCTGACTCACTGATTACACCCACTTTCTATCTGAATATATACGTGTGTATGTGTGTGTGTGTGTGTTGACAAAGCCACTCTCAGTTCCCTCTAGTGCATATGAGTGTCATCCTCTTTGCCTCAATGCTGATATAATGAACTCCAAAGTGAGGATGTGAGCCGGATTTCAGCCTGTCTGACACAATACAGATCTTGTGACGGTAACAGATGCTGAATGTCGTTGGTGTTTCCACTGCAGAGGTAGTGTCACATTCAATTATCCTGAGCTTTTCCCTTTATATTGAATTAAGCAAAGTCATGACACTCTTGCGGCTCACACACACACTGTAACTCAGAAGTGCCGGATGCCTGAGTAGGCGGAGCGAGGCATGAATTCAACCAGAGTTACACTCCCTGTGAAGAAATGGGTGGCTCTCAATCAGGGCCACATGTTGAGTTCACAATATGCTGGGACATTTCAGTTCGTTTAACCCATGAAAGGAACAGCAGAAATGACCTTGTTCCAGTTTCATGGAATGAGTGATTTAGTTTTCACGATTTTACACCATGACACCAAAAAGCTGAGAGAAAAAGCAATGGTTGCCCAAGTATCACATCAGCTGGTCATTCAAATGGAAAACGGTAAACACAACCCTACTTGAAAGCACCACAGATTTTCATTACAGACATTTTAATGTGTTTTTAATAACAGTTATAATCTCCATTTAAATTTTTCGCACGGCTTTAGAGCCTGGTATCATGCGTGCTGGCATACTGGGGGACCTAAATGGAAAGGAGCCATTGTTAGCGTAATTAGTGACACCTGCGGTTTTCCAGCTGTAACATCACAACATGTGCGATGTGATGAGAAGGCCTATTGGAGCATATATTAATGTTGGATGACAATAATTTTCCATTCTAGGATTGTAAACTACTAGTAATAAAATATGAGTGACAGTGATGTTAAGAGGAAAGTCAATAGGCAGTAAGTATGAACAGCAAATCCATGGCAGTTATACTGCAGGGTTAATTTCACATTATTAGACTTAGACGCAGCGCCCAAATGTTTTTTCACAGCACCTTAGCTGAGGGAACAGAAAAAACTGTGAGTTTTCTACTGTGTTTTGCTGTCATTTATGGCTGAGCTAGCATCTCTGTCCTCTCCACTGCTCTCTTTGTTGGTTCGACCGAGGGCAGGGCTCAACTCCTTCTCACACACACACACACACACACACACACACACACACACACACACACACACACACACACACACACACAGAAAGGACAGCAGGGAAGCCATGGTGGAAACAGTGAACCAGTTGAAGTGAAAGATAACGTTAAAGACAACTATGTTTGTTACTGTAAGTGTGGTAAAATCTTCACAAGTAAAAAGTCAATGTTTTTAACCAAAAACACCTGTTCAAAAAAACATTAACATGTAGAAAAGTGATAGTTTCATCTCCTTTGTCCGCAGTCTTTCATCCACCGCCAGTATGTTTTACACAACCACAACACGATTGTTAGGGTAATGGTCAAGTGTTATGAACAAGCTTGAAAGAAGACTGTCTGTATGTGGCCCAACTGTCTAGCTTAATTTCTAACATATATTTAAATCATTCAAATTCTTGTAAACTTAGCTACTGGCTGAGAGCCCCCCCCCTTCCCCCCCCCTACCAGCAGTACCTGCAGGCAGTGAATCACATCAGCAGCAGAGGTAGGAAGACAGAGGACAAGATGAATGACTGATAGCGACTGATGTCTGTGTTCTTCATTCTTTCTAATCTTCACTCAGCACCATCTCAGAAATATTATTTATTTTATTGACATTTTATATTTGTTTCCAGTGAGATATTATTGAGTTTATATAGTGACTTTCTGAGGTAAAGGTTACTGTTGCTGCTGTAGAAACAATGTTTTGTCATATTCAAAATAGAAATCTATTCTAATCCTAATCTGAATTTATTTTATTTTTGAATGATAATTTAAAATAACCCAATTCTTTAGCAGTACCAGTAAGAGTATTGATAAAGAACTGGACCGTGGGAGTATGGATAAGATGAAGATAAAATTCTAGTCACACTCGTCCTGCTGGTTAGTGGCTACAGCCTGACCATGGGAGGGTGAGAAAATTACAGTTCAAACCGCTTCACCGTACGCCTGTTTTACTCATGTTGTTTTGTGATTATTATTTTACCGTAAATACTGTAATGATGATAGTCAAAAAATAGTAACATTTTCTTGGGTGAGGATCCCCAAATAGCAGCTGCAACAGCATAGTCATGCCAACATATTGTAGCATACACTTCCTCAGGCCAAATTTGCAATTTTAACCAAAATGGTCATTAATATGTCTAGCTTAGTTAGCATAGAATAGCATATTAGCTGGTTTGAACAGGCACAATATTCAATCAACGTTCCTGAATGCCTTCAATTACTTAGCTTGAGTTAATGAGCGCATCCTCCCATTTGGTTCCTCTGGTATCTCTGGTGTTATGATTGATAATCCTGTCTGAGCTGATGCAGGAATCGACTTAGTGGAGGAAACTACAATTTGTGTTGTGGAAACCTTTGAGATTGTAGCATTTCCTTGAAACTTGCTGACATGCTGATCCTCTTCTCTTACTCAGAGGTGAAAACGAAGGTGATCTGTCTATTTTTTTTTTTTTTTGTTTGCGCACTGCTGCTGCAGTAATTTGCTGGAAAAATATTCCACATCAATTATTTGGACCTGAGTCTCATTAAATCCAAACCTTGAACAAGACGGAAAGAAAAGTCACAATACTGTTGAATTTATTGTGCTGCTGATACACCTACTGTGATTAATGAAGCTAAGAGCAGTGTGAAGCAAAACAATTTACCTCTCTGACCATTTGCTGAATACTAACAAAGTACCTGGTGAGATTTCCCTCTGAGCTAAAGTATAAGTTTCTATCTGTCTTTCCTCTCCTACTGTGACTGTTCCTCTGTTTCAGATTATCTCTCCATTTCCATCGAGTCATGTCTTCCTCTGTTTTTTCTGCTCATTTCCTCTCTGCTCATCCATCTTTTGTCTTTTTTCGCCCGACTGTCAGCATGTTGTGGTTCCTCTCATTTCTGCCTCTCAGCATCAGTCTTTCTTTCTCCCTCCTCCTCTTTCTTTCACCTTCGCTCTGCTCTCTTAGCCTTTATTCTCTGTTTCCATGAGTCTTCACCTTTCATTTTCTTTTTCCGTTTCTTTCTCTGTCTTTGTCATTATTTTACTCTTCTGTTCTTCCACAGTCGCTCTGTCTTCCCTGCTCTTTCTTTCACCCATCATCCATCCAATCATCATTTTTCAGCCTGTCATCATATCATTTTCTCTCTCTCTCATCTCGCCTTTTGCCTTTTTCATCTGCCTTTCTCACCCCTCCTCCTCCTCCTCCTCCCACTCAATCTATCTATCTATCCATCATTTTTTACTCTGTTATTACTCTATAATATTCCCTCACGCTCTTGCCTATTCTTCCTCTTCATCCTCCTTTCTCGCTTGGTTCACTTTCCTCTTCAATCCACCCATCTGCCCATCATTTATCCCCGTCCTGTCATCACTACATGATTTTTACTGGCGCTCTCTCTTCTACCCTCATCAACCTTTTCTGCCCAATCACCGCCTGTCTTTTCCCATATCTCTTCTTCCCCCTCATCCTCATCCATCAATATTTATTAATTTCTTCCATCAGGATTTCTTTGGCTCTGCTCCCCCTTCTCCCTCCTCTCCCCCCTCCTCCTCATCTGTCTATCATTGTGTCATGTTTTGACATTTTTCCCATTCTCATCTCGTAACTGTCTTCACCCATCAGACCGTTTTCATCTTGTTGTCACTTTGCCATGTCGTTTCTCTTTTCTTATCTTCTCTCTCTCTCCTCCTCCCCCTCCCACCTCCCCCCATTCTCTTTTTTGACTTTATGCCATTTTACCCTCTCACATTTACTGTGTAGTTTATGAGCACAGAGAAAAAAACTGTGTTTCTAAAATGCGGTAATGAAATACAACAAATTCCTCATTTTTATACAATCACAAGAGGTCCCAAAGAGAGGTTGACTCATGCATTTTTAAAATATTTGGCTCTGTTAGGATGACATAATGACATGTCAGCTAGGAACTGTAAACAAAAGTTGCATGAGCTCACAGCATGTAGCTCGTTAATTGGACAGAGTTGTGGAAATCTTTCATCCCGCCATGTTAGACATTTTGATGAATTTGGACAAGGTCCAGACAAATCCGATTACAGTTCCTGTAAACTTAGTTAAGCATGATGGACTTCTTTTTGTTTGGTTGTGCATACCAGTTAAAAACACATTAAAAAACCAGCTCAATATAAAAAAAAATATGTGTTGGTAGCACCTGTGATGTCACACAAAGGTTTCTGTAGAGTGGGGTTGACTGCTCACCAGCATCTTTAGTTAATAGAGTGTGAAAGTCCTAATTTGTGCAACTGCATGGAGCTAAAATGGTTGTGAGCAAGCAGCACCTGCCGTGCCTGAGTATGATAGATGGAGCAAGTTGTTAATCAAGCCCCCTCCCCCCTCTGGTCACTGTTCAGCCTGCAGGACGCCGGCACCAACTCTCATCTTTCTTGTCATCGAAGTGTTTAAAAAAATCAAAAATGACATGAGCACTAAAGGTAAGTGCAGGATGAACATCCATCTTCCAGCTCTTCCTGGGAGATCCTGAGGCGTTTCCAGATCAATATGTCCCTCCTTTATGCTCTCGGTCCGCCCCAGGGTCTCATTTTACTTAGATGTGCCCGGAACGTCTTTTTTGGGAGTCATCCTGTTCAAATGCAACTGAGAAAGACAACTGACAACTTTATGGCCATTAGAATTTCATCACCTCCTCTGTATTTCTTTTCATATTTTGCTAGTTGGAGCTGACTGTTCAGCTAGTTTGGATTTCAGACGTCAACATCCATCATCCAAAAGTTTGTATTGCAGAGATGTTTTCTGCAGTTTGTTGAGATTACACTCTTACAATCATAATAAAGACTACCACAGTTATCTCAAAAAAGGGCAAAAACCTAATGGTCTTGTTTTCACTTAAACAAACAAAAAATAATTTGAGCAAGCTGCTACAAATATGCTCAGGCTGAATACGACCTGTCCCTCACCCCAGTGTGCCATTCGCCATCTCTTCATCTGTCCTCGTATTTAATATCCAGTCTGTCATCATTTCTTGGCCTTTCTCAGTCTCATTTCTTTCTCAGTCGTTCGGATCGATCTCGCCCGTCTCTACAGTCTCTGTCGGTCTCTCCATTTGTCTTTCCTTGTTCACTTCCTCTCTTCAATCTTCAACACATTTCATTCTTCTATAATGAAGTCTTTTTTATCTTTTCCTTGCTTTTCAAACCACTTATTTTGTTTTTCTCTTTTTCTGTTCAACCCAAATACCAACTAATATGATGTATAGCAACTAAATAACAGATACAGCAGTGTTGACGGTATTCAGAGTCATTCATCACGTCTATCTTAGATCTCACATCTGCTCCAGTCTCCTGTAGTTTAGATAATTGGCATGTGTTTCGAAAGCCATGGCTATTTGGGCAAATTTTAAAGAGAATTTTAAAGAGAAACGGGCATGCACAGTAATGTGTCAGCAAATGGACTGATGTTTTGATGGATATATTTGTATTTTTTTGGAGTGTGAATGTGGTAGGCAAAGCAGATGTATTGATTTCAAGGTTTTGCTTATAGGAGAAAATTAAACACTACAGTATATATCATAAACTTTCTGTCAGGCTTTTTACCATTTTATCTTTGTTTTTTGTGTTGCAACAAGATGCACTGCTCAAATTACACTTCCTCTATCATTTCTATCCAAAACACACCTGAGAACACCTCAAATCGGCAAAACAGATGATGACATAAGAAGTAAGAAGAAGTAAAACAGGTTTTAACTTAATCAGATTGGATTGAAATCTGATTGAGACGGATACGTCAACCGTCCTGTCTGTGTGAACAAAAAAAAACATTTGTTGTTGATACTTACCAAAATTGACATTAGTAGAAAAAAACGTCTTCTGAGTAGTTCAGCTAGGTAGTACGAACTAAAACTGCCAGGTTTGAATGATTTATTCTCACAGAAGCTGCCCATGCTGGGAGTTAACACCCTCGTGATCCTGTAAGGAATATTAAGGAGATTATATTCTGCATGATACACTTCAGATCTCTGTGTCAGTTCAGATTCAGCTACTTGAAGAAACACACAGTGTGTTGAGAGGTGTTATTCATCACTGCAGAGGAAGAAGCACTACATGAACGCTCACCACTCGTACAATCCAAAAACTATAAAAGTGTTTTTCTTTTCATAAGAGTTTGCTGCTGCCATGAAAGACGGTAAATTATTCATTTCTTCTTTAAATCTTCCCCTGAGTGAACCAATATTGTGTGCTAAAGCTACAATGGGAAACAATTTATGTTAACTAGAAGCTGAATTACTATCCTATGTGTCCTATTTCTCCAGAGGGCTTGATTTATATACTTAGATTGGAAAGTTTGCTCCTCTACCTGTTGTCCCTTTGGCATCATCTGGTATGAAGCATCACAGATTGTCCAGGTTGCTTAACAAGAGACCGCTGTATGCAGTTTTCTAACATTACAGGCTCCATTTTCTGGGTTTTGAAGTTCAAACAGTTTTTTTAATAAGCCGTTTCTGCCGCTCTCACGGCTATATGGGGCTGCCAGTGTGTGAAGCCATGCCTGGTGCTGCTTTAAAGCCTATATGTTTATGCATTGATGCCAAGTCCAGTCCACTGAGGAACACTTGGCAGCTGAAAATATGAAAGTTAACACAAGACAGACGGACGTGCGATTCTTGTCCTCGCTCAGCTATCGGCTGATCTGCCACACCATAGTTCTCATAGTTTACATGGCGCAAGAATGTAATCATTTAAAAAACATTGAATCCGTACGTTCATTATCTGGAGTTTCATAATCGCTCGTTATCTTACAATCTGTCTGGAGATGTAGTTCAGGTACAGTGTGTCTGTTTGTAGGTGTGTGTGTGTGTGTGTGTGTGTCACTGTTTGTTTATTCACAAATGATACACTACGGTTTCTTTGTTTGACCCGAGTGTCCAGTGTGATAAGAGAAATGAAAGATACAAGACAAACAACTGACAGTTGCGTGTGATAGATAGATGACAGGTGTGGGAACTTTTGTGTCTTTGTCCTTCATCTCAGTTTATCTGATTTGTCCTCTTAAGAAAATAATTTACTTCATATCTGGCCTCAGAAACTCTGACCATCTGTCACTTTTACAGATCCCAATAGTTAGGCCAGCACCTAGCATTGTAGTTTGCTGCCATTGGTGTGTGAGTGTGTTTGTGAATGGGTGAAAAGGAGGCCCACTATGAAGTACCTTTTGTAAAAGTGCTATAGAAATGTGGTCCATTTACCATTTACCCATTATTTCCCTTTGTTGATTGGTTAAGGAGGAAATGTATTATGGATGCCAGTTTTGTTCAGATCATTTGAAAAAAGAAAACAACAGAAAATTTTATTTATTTTTAGAATATTTTCTTAAATGGTCAAACCTTTAATAGCTGATAGAAGATTCCATCTTTGAGATCGCTGATTGGGAAGTAAAAAATTCGACATTTCAAGTGAGTGTGCACTTTTACAACCGGAGCCAAATTAGCCTTTTCACCTGTAATTTCTTTCTTTTCCTTGACTCTCCTCTTCCATTTTCAAAACCACACCAGCCTTTAGGAAATCTCCACTGACTTGATTCCCTGATGTCCTTTTTAATTTTTTCTTCTCTTCCTTCTCTTTGTCAGAGCTGATCCAGAACGGCCGCCTGCTGACGCTGCCCCTAGTGGCGGGAGATCTACACTCCTTGCTGCCTGACGAAGACGGCAGGCGTCTGTATGTGGCCATGAAAGATAACCTGCTGTCTACCAGCCTGGACGACATAACGCAGAACCCACGCAAGGTTAGAACTGAAGGACACACACACACATTCACATACCGCCCGAGGCAAGATGAGATATAAACATACAGCAGACATACACATGCATAGAGACAAACACGGTCAAATGACAGCAGACTGGGATGACAAATGTTTCAGGGCTTTTATGGGACTAATTAGTGATGATATGCAGAAGAGGAAAGTCACACCCCACTGACTAATATCTGTGATCACTTATCTTATTTCCATTCCTTACTCTCAATATAGAAACACACATCTTTTTTTCTTCCTCAGTCAGTAGTTTAGTAACTTTCTACCTTCACAAACTCTCTTTTAATCTCCAGTTTTCTATATAGACAGAACCACAGTGTCTGAACAATAAAATTTCAGTTTCCTCCACAGTTTCATCTTTCCATCCAACTTGGCTGCCAGCCGCTCATATACTGCTGCTGCTGTTTGATAAAACATCACCTTTTCAGGAAAAGGGGACATTTGGCCTGATGACAATACATTCTTTCGTGTATCCAGTGATGTTTGGAAAGTTTTCAAAGCCTAAAAGCCTGAGTTAGTTGTAGAACTTAAGACTGATGTGTGCCTTAATAAAGTGCTATTTGGACAACCTGGAAGTGGTAAAAAAAAAAAAAGCTCATTTGTTGCCAACGCTCTCTAACTTTTTCCAAAACAGACAAACAGATAACGACATAATGGGTTCTAGTCAGGCCACAAATAATTTCTTTAAAATTTTTCACATTCCTTCTCTCTTCACTGTCCATATGAACTGCTCAGCTGCACCAGTAACCTCTGTATAGGCTCTGGAAAGGTGGTGTGGGAACATCAACAGAGACAGATCTGTGCTGATATGTGGCCTCTCCCTTCACCTCCACTCCTTCTTTTTTGACTCATGAGGAAACACAGCTACCTGTGTGCAGCCTGTAAATGCAGCATTTTACTTTCAATAGCCTAGTCATTGATTTCTTGTATCAGTGAGCACCTCTGCTTTTGTATAATCTTGCTCTTTTTGAGTTTATCTGAACATTTTAAGGACAAAGATTTTCACACGACAACAGCGATATGAAACTCGACACCCTGAGGCAGAAGTGTACTGTCAGCTCCGTCCTTTCCTGATTCAGCTGGTCAAGTTCCCACCCTGACATATTTCACTCATCATAGTGAGGCTGAACTAAAATGTATGTCACCATCAAGTGTATGCAATGGTATAAACCAGTAGTTCAAACAACAGTATGTATCTGACATCAGTACTAAAGTAAACTGTAAAAAACAGTATTCATACTCAAAACAAACCAAGATTTGCAGCAAGAAACACCACGACTTATCTGTAAGTTTAAACTGATCTCCTTACAAACAGTAAACGATGACTGTTAGACAACAGTTACGGGTTTGTTACAGTATCTACAGCTTTAACATCCAGACAGACATGCTGATGGTTTGCCAGCCAGTCAGGTTGAGTTTAGGTTCACAGCAAGGACAGAGACAGGGCTGCCTTTTCATAACTCTTCCCTGCTGGAACAAATCAATACTTTCATCAGTCAGATGTAAAAAAACAAGCTATCACAGAGCCAAACAGGTAGGTAAGCAGACAAACAACCAGTGAGAAAGACAGACAGACAGCAGTCAAGCTGGCCAGCCACCCACTCAGCCAGGCAGTCAGCCAACAAAAGGATAGATAGTCATAGTCAACTCATAACTCATAGCTCCATGCTGGCTGTAAAGTCATATATTTGTACATACAGTATTTATAGTCTGTTTATACCATTCCAGCTTATGTGCAGTTTTTCCCCATGGTGTTAAAACCACTCACAGTGCCATATTCTCTACATTTCTGTTTATTTTTCTCTGCTTCTTATCAGCCCGATTCCTACTTTTATTTATTTTTTCTTTTCACCACTTGTGCAATCTTTTGTGCAGTTCATAAAAATCTGATTTTGACACAAAGACATGGACACGCACCCAGTTAATCCAGTCCATCTCTGTTCAGGGCAAAGTGCCCGATGTGACGCTGTTGCCTTCAGATGCTTTTTGCCTTGTTCAGGCTAAAACCCTCAAGGCATTCCTTCTGTGTGAGTCTACAGCTGGTAACCCACATTACACAAAGGGTCACCAAGGGTTTGAGTGACTTTTTCTTGCATTGAGCTCTTTATTCATTCTCACTACCTCCATTGTTTGCATTTTCTTTCTTTCCTTTTCAGCACTGGCATTCAGTATCATTAAAAAAGTATAGAAATATAACACTTCTAACATTTTCTTTTTGATTGTGTAGTTCCCTTTTTTGCATAAACCCACATTCTCCTTTTATATCATACACGCTGACAGCCAGCATGCTTTTCACAGAGAAGTAAATTTCCATTAAGAGAAATCTTTACCTGGTGAAAAGCCTTTAGTGGTGGTCCATGTTCCTGTCAGTGTGTGGTATTTAGAGATAAGGGGGACCATGGTCTTCTAATCTAATCTGATCATCTCGGCTCCCCACCGGGCTCTGTGGGAATGACTACATCAGGGAACTATTACTGAACATCCAGAAATTGTTTCCTGAAAGCATCGTCATTTGTCATTAATCACTTTCAAATAGTTGGTGTCACATTTTATGGATTGAAGCAAATTCTGATTTACGGGGCAAATAAACACCAGCTCAGTCGTTTTCTTTTAGGGCCGCAGTTGAGACTTTGTTTTAAGTGTTCATCCCTGAAAAGTCACAAATGAACAGAACACAAATGCTGGTTTCAAGCTGCGGCATGTTCAAAGTAGCCATATATTCTCAACATTTAATATTTCTGCAATCTTTCAACTCTGAAAAGAAAGCTAAAATGTGTTTGACATAATGTTCCCCAAGTTCAAGAATATCCATGCAAATCATGTGTTTTACCGTCTGTCTTTCATTATTATTTGTCTTCCTAAAAGTAGAGAGAATCAATAATATTTTGCCATTTTCATCCCAAAGTCATGTGAACTTTAAAACAAAAGTGAAGATCTTTCATTTTATTCAGTGATCTGTGCAGTTTTTGCGATACGTAGCGATAAGAAGACGATCACTTATCGTATCAGTTTAATCTCGGCTTTACTGCTCTGCTCTCTGAGGAAATGACAGACTCAGGGAAATATTTAGATTAGTCATGTAGCTGCCATCTGATACCATGCCTCACCTCTCGCTCTCTTGATTTCTATGACTCTATTATTTCCTCTCCTATTGGATTCACATGAAAGCAATGAAATACTCCCCACTTTGGCAGCGTATTTATTACACACTGATTACGTTTACATGCACACAAACAATGCAACTATAAATTAATTAAGACCGTAAATACGAGACTCGCATAAACACACTTGTTTGGATTATATTAGTTCCATTGAGCTATTAGTCTGTTTTTGAGAAATTATTCCACCGGTGAAGTCATCTATTTTCTAGTTAGAAGCGTCTCTTTTCATGGGTGATTATCTTTCCTGAACCCAAGATGAACTCATCCACTTAAAGAACCCACATAACTGAACCTGAAGAGGTCTGATTCTGACCCAGTTCTGAAGCAACTTGTGATTTAATGCAGATACTGTGATTTAGACTCAAGTTTTAAATTGGATAAACACTTAACATTTGCTCTGGCTTCAATTTGTTTCAGGCTTCCACAAAATAATTTTGTTACATTCTTCATATCTGCCCCTGCAGCAAAGTCGGAACAATTTTCACTTTGCTTCCAATATTTCACAGGTTCTTCTGCTTGAATGAAAAAAATCTGTTTTGTTGGAAATGTGATTTATTTTCTTCTTTCATGGTGATGCATGCAACTAAGAGCCCACATACACCATGCAGAACAGAACATGTAATATAGTGAACTGGCCTGTGGGCTGACTGATGTCAGAAAAACACACCAGACTTCTGTGTGGGCAAACTCTCCAACCAAAACAAATTAGCAACATATTTGCTTCCTAGCCAGAGTGCTTTTCTTTTATAATAACAGGGACAAAAATTTCTTCTTAGCAGCTGTCGGGTCCAATAAAAACTCAATCTCCATTAGACACATTTGAAACTTGTGGCAAAGACAGCCAAAAAAAAAACCTGGATATGACCTAAAACTGAGTTAGAGGAACAAGTCTGGAACTGAAGCTTGTTTGGGTCAAGCTGGGTCCTTGGATTCTCTCACATGTTCTCTCTGACCAGGAATAAATAGCTTCATAATCATAGAATCTTCAATACCACCCTCACAGCTGAAGCATAAAGTTTGGCGCAACTGGAACTTGATATAACTGATGTAATCACACAAATATTAATAAAAAACAAGTCATGCGATTAGATTACACAGTTAGAAAAAATACTACCAGCTGTGTGTCAATTAAAGCAACAAACCTGATTTAGTTTATTCAAAGTATCAACAATAGTCGCATTATTGTGCACACGTAACTGTAACCAGTGACTCTACAGTCATAAACAGTAGATTAATTAGTCATGTAGGCACTATAACTGCAGCTCTGACAGCTTGGCTCACCGCCAGGACTCAGCGGCGCTGCCAGTTGGTTTTTATTTTCTCCTCCCTGAAGCCGCCTCACGTGAGATATTAAAATCTGTCTCTTTTCCTCCCGCTCTCTTTCTTCTAGTCTCGTTATGCTGACTCTCCCTTCCTCGCTGCCTCATAAAGCACCTGCTAATGCCGAAAGCCTTTTATCAGAAACGTAGAGTGAGCAATAAAAACTGTTTTTGAATGTCTTTCTCTCCCACTTTGTTTTCTTTATCTCTCTCGCTCTTTGTAGCTGTATTGGCCAGCCAGTCCAGACCGTGTCCAAGAATGCCTCATGGCTGGGAAGGATCCAGAGGTGATTCAACACACACACACACACACACACACACACACACACACACACAGACACACAAACACACACTAGATTGCATAAGCAAAGCAACTTGTATCAAAGTAACTACTGTGTGTTACCGTGAATGGAGGTAATTGGTTTTAAAGTCACATAGGGAATGAAGTACATTTACACATTAAATTCTACACAGATATGGATCAATGGCTTAAAGATCAGGGTCATTTCAGCTTTTTTTAGCCTTTCCTTTTAATTTTATATGACCGAACATGAAACTGTCTAAAGACGTTTGTGGTGATTAAGCAAGACAGATGCTTGAGAGATTACAATCTGAAGTGGAACTAAAGTTGAATGAATCTGAATCATTTGGGAACAGTAAACAAACGAGATCTGTGATGCTGGCAAAGATATCAAGATTCAGGTTAGCAACACTTACTCAGATAGAAAAGCAACATGTGAAGTATGAACTACTGTCAGTGTAGAAGGCAGAAGGATGGTCGTTGATGTCATTTTAATGAAATCCAACTTGGCTTATTTGCTATTTTTCCAGTATTCGGTCAATTAAGATAATATAACTACTGCCTTATATATGTAAAAGAAAAAAAACAGAAATGACTCACTATTTGTCACATTGTGCCCCTCCCACCTTTCTCTCTCTCTCTGCCCAGCTTGAGTGTGCTAACTTCCTGCGAGTTCTGCAGCCTTATAACCAGACTCACCTGTACGTGTGTGGTACCGGGGCTTTCAACCCTCGATGTACTTTCATAGCTACCAACGTCTTCCAACAGGTACTCCTGCAAACACTCACACACACATTTTCCTTTTGTGTAGCCACATAACTAGCTTGAAAGCTCCGTCACAGTGACTGACAGGAGAATTACTGCACACAAATCATTGTATTTCTATTCTGTCTTCTCTATTATCTTTAACCTTTGAAAATTACACCTATGTCCAATCAAATATAATGTTAGGTATAGGCAAGCAAAGAAATGATAGATGGTAAAGTGAACCAGACCAACAAAACTTTCAAATACAGCTAGTGTAATGGTTAATTATAAACTAATCATGTGTGGTTCTAAAATCTTTAATATTTCTGCTGTAGATTCACCATGGTTTTCATCTCCCTAAGTACACCTCCCAATATAAGATTTGTGCAGTAGGATTTTCCATCAGATGTATTTTTTTTACCACTACTAACCAATAGCCTCTTAACTAGCATACAGCATTATATATATTGACCAAATTTAAATTAATAAAATGATAAAATACAGAAAAAACTCAAAGCAATCAAGTCAATCAACTTTTTTTTTATAAATAGGGAAGTGATATGCTGTTACTACCACCCACTGTACCGTGTGTGTTCTGACTCTCCAGTCCCAGCCCCTATACGGGGGCCTATCAGCGTGTAGTGTCTGCCCCTATACCCATATATCTGCCAGGTTTTCTCCTGTCTCATCTGTCTGTAATATATACAATGTACTTTTTGTCATTTGGGCTGCATTCTACGGGCTATTGAACACTGACGATTTTTTATTTGACATTTGTATGTCAAATATAATGTTAGAGCCAGAGTGTGTCTCCTTTTTTCTTTTCATATCTCTTCACTGGCTGGTTGGGAACATTTCATACTTAAGACACATGTGGGTTATCATCTTGTCAGAAATAGGTTATTGGTTCTAAATTCCCTCAGTTATGGGTGTGTGTGTGTGTGTGTGTGTGTGTGTGTGTGTGTGTGAGGTTTAAACCTATGTCAGTTGTGTGGGTGTAGGTATGTGCATTCCTGCATTTGTGTTTTTTTTTCAGGTTAAATGCATGCCTTTCAGCAGTGTGTGTGTGTGTGTGTCAGGGACCAGCTAATCCCATGAAAGGCCACGAAAGATCAGAGCAGAGGTTCAGACGTGGTGCTTAGAGGAGCCGGTGGTGCTGACTGGTTTAAATCGGACTTCACACATTTTAAAATCCTTCCACTTAGCCCGATAACCTTCAATTAGCCACTCACTATGTGCATGTGTGTGTGTGTGTGTATGTGTGTGTGTGTGTGGCAGACTGGTTCAGCGGTCTGAAAAAGTGTCTCTGCTGATTTGACTGAATCAGTAGATAAATAAAAGAATCTGTGAATGTAAGAATAAATTAAAGAGTCACAGTCTGTTTTATGTATTTTCTCTCATCTGTCCAGCTGATTTTCTATTTATCAAAATGACCTCCGTCTCTGTTTTCTTCACCAGTCGGAGCATCAGACTCTCTCCTACAGCCAGACAGAGTGTGGGAAGGGAAAATGTCCCTATGATCCATTCCAGAAAACAGCGTCAGCTGTTGTTGGTAACTTGACCCTTGTTTCCTCAAATGACATAATCATCAAGAAAATATTACAACACCACTGACAATATGAACATATTTCAATAAGGATTCAGTCATCACATTGAATTAATAGTTATAGTTCCACCAGAAGTAATATAAATATTTGGCATGACATGTTATGAATCATGTGTCCTCAAACACGCAGAATTTTGGCTTAAAACTAATTGTAAGAATGACCAAAACCTATTTTAAGCATTACCAAAATAAGTATTTTCACAGGGAATGTGTAAATTATTTACGGTATGCCTGCGGTAAAAGACTTCTCTTTGGAAGTCATATGAAATATCTTTGGATGAACCACTGAGAGAATATGTTAGAATAAACCTAAAATTCATCAAAAACTTCATCCACTCTCTTACAAAGTATATAAACTTTTTGTTATTCTGTGTAGATGGAGAGCTGTATGCCGGCATCACCTCAGACTTCATGAGCCGGGACTCGGCCTTTTTCCGTAGTCTTGGTAAACGACACGTCATCCGCACCGAACAGTACGACTCCACCTGGCTGCAGGGTAAGTGCAAAGAAATGTCAAAGAAAACCAAAACAAACTGTAAAACCTCTTACTTTCGAAAACTGATCTCTAACCTGCAGTAGGTGGATGTGTCTGCTTTTGTTCGGTTTTAGTACTGCAGGATTTGGTGGTGCACAGTCCTTTTAGAAATATGCAGAATCTGGAATTTTATTTCATATTCCAGAAATGTTTCAAATATTCTTTTCAAATAATACAATGAGTATGCTACCAGGCTACTCAGTGTCGCTTTCAGTGGAACAAACATATATTGTGCCTTATATTAAAAAAATTGTCTTGCTTGTCTTCTGTTGAAGTCATCAAATCACTAATGTAATGTGTTCATGGTCTCCCATCTAGACTGAACTGTGAGTCTTGGTAGGTTAGAGCTAAATCAGCTAACAGTAAGTTTCCACTGACTCTTTGGAGGAAAAAAAATCAAATAATCTTATAAAGATATTTCACCCATAACATTTAAATTTATATACACAACAGCTATGTTTCTACTTTCTATTTTGTGTCTTTGGTGTCAAGTCATTAGGCTACTATAAATAAATACTTACAGCCATTCTCTTTACTTCTTGCTTTGTAAACTGGATAACTGGAGTTAAATTGAATATCTTTTGCTCTAAATCAACATCACTGAAACCATCTCCAGAACGCCCGGTTGGTGTTTTATCAGGACAGCGTGTCGACGTCTGCTGCTGATAACAACGTGATACATGCTGACTCTCTCTGCTGTTTGTAAACTCAATTGTACATCCATCGTCCATCTACTTTGCTCTATCTCTAGCCCTCGTACGCTCTTACATGCACGTTACGTGCTTCTCAGCAGAGTTGGATTGCGTTACACTTGATTTATGGTTTACTATCTTTCTCTTTCACTATGTTTCTCTCTCCCGCTCTCCCTCCAGATGCCCAGTTTGTGCGGGTTGCGCCGCTGTCTGAAACTGATAATCCAGAAGACGATAAGGTCTACGTGTTCTTCACCGAGCGCGCTCAAGAGGCAGAGGGGGCTGCTGGGAAGGTGCTCTACTCCCGAGTGGCACGTGTGTGCAAGGTATGGAGTGTGTTTGTTAGAGACAGATAGGGACCAGATTTGTGTCCTTGTATCAGACTTCACCTCAGAACTGTCTGGGTGTAGCTTATGTAAATGTGTTTGCCTGCACAGATAGAGGATGTACGTGCCGGTCAGCGTGTGTGTGTGTCTGAGCCTGCAGAGGTGTGTGTTTATGTAAGAAGTGACCGTGTGATTGGATGTCCCTGTCGCCTCGTATAGATAAGCAATCTGAAGTCTGTGTATAGGGGGATGTTTATTTTTTGTCACTATCACTGTGTCTTCCTTGTGTCTTCTGCTCCACTTTGATAGACTGTGAATGTTTGTGTTTGCTTGTATTTATTTGTACTGTGTGCCTTTTATGTGTATAGACAGTTATAATCCTGCATGACTGTGTTTGTGTGAAAGTTTTTGCCTGCTTATCTGTGCATGTCTGAGTGTTCATGTGTTAGACAAAAGTTGAAGAATGAGAATTTCAAAGATTTGTATATTTAATGATGTGTTGAATTTCACAATTCAGGTTTGAGATAAAATTAAACTAATTTGCGATATCATACTCATAGCAAATTACAGCCACCTTGACTAATTTAATCAATATGTTACAATATAACGAAATAAAATTAACCTAAAATTGGAAATAGTTTTTATTTAGATTTTTTGTATGTGTGTGTGTGTGCATGTGTGTGTGTGTAGAATGACATCGGAGGCCAGAGGAGCTTAGTCAATAAGTGGAGCACCTTCCAGAAGGCTCGTATGGTGTGTTCAGTCCCAGGACCAGATGGCTTACAGACACATTTCGACCAACTGCGTGAGTACACACACGAACATCACGACATGATAACCCGACTAACACATTACATGCACAGTAAAACTAATCACATCAGACACGCCTCAACCACTGGTTTCATCAGCAGCTGGAGCACTGCCACTGAATGCTTCCTAAAAGAGAAATTGAATTCAGATACTCAGCCAGTATGTGTGCGTTTGTTATGTTTGTGGGTGTGAAACCTGAGGAGTTGGAACTTCTTGTTCAAATATTTTGAGGTGATGAAGAGTTTGCAGACAGAGGAAACTTAGAAGTGCTCACACACAGCCTCGGTGTGTGTATGTGTCTGAATGGTTCCACCGTTACCACGGTGATCAACAGCCCTGTCGGTCACCTTGGGTTCGTCTTCGTGCCTCAGCCTTGGTAACCACGGCAACTGGCCTCAACATTCAATTGCTGTGGTTTTATACATTATTAAGGATGTCCTCCGGTTGGCTCAGTGTGTGTATGTGTTCGAGAGCAGGTCTGTGTTGGTGTGTGTCTGTATTTTGAATGAAGCAGGATGTTCAGACACTGTTCGCTATGTGTTGGTATGTCTGAACTGGATTTTGCAGATGTACATGTCTTGAAATTTTTCTGCATTTAACTGTGAACTAGTGGGGTTGTCTTGGAAATTAGTATCCTTATACATTAGCGGTGGTGAATGCAGTAGACTATTAAGATATTAGATTAATTACTATTAAGATATTAGACTATCAATAACTATTAGATTAATGTATGAAGAGCAATGTAGTGTTGTGTAGCATTTGAAAGGCCCTGCACACCCACACAGGTATTTTCACTTACTGTATACTGGGAATTAAGTGAGTTCACCAAATGTCCGGTATTAATAAAAATGACCTCCTCATTTAGTACTGGGATTTTATATACCTGATTTACAGTGACATGGAACACATAGTTACAGCTTTGTGGGTTATCTATAATCCAGTGCATCTGGAGCACCGTGCATACTGGGAACATGTCTTTAAGACCAACCAGCCATCAGGAAAAACGACATTAGCAGAGGATGGTTTCGATCCATCGACCTCTGGGTTATGGGCCCAGCACGCTTCCGCTGCGCCACTCTGCTGTCAGTCACCCCAGATGGGACTCGAACCCACAATCCCTGGCTTAGGAGGCCAGTGCCTTATCCATTAGGCCACTGGGGCTTCAATGATCTCATCTATAGATAGGGCACAGATGTGTCACAACAAAGCAGTGAAAACATGAGGAAAAGAAGACAAAAGCAGTGATTCGGTGATGCAACAGTCCCATAGTCAGCACATATGGTTTACATGCGTGGCTTGTGGGGACCCTTGCTGCCTTTTGTAGATTACGACATTTTTGTCATGCTGACATGTAGCATGACTGTTTAACAATTACGGAAATTTCAAGATCCAATGTTTTAGGAGGTTGAACCGTGTGGACTGAAATGCAGGATATATGTCTTCTATCTTTATGGAAACTAAGTTGCTCTTTAATAACTGACATGTATTTACAGTCAACTAGCTACCACTAAAACGGTTTTAGCAGAGGATGGTTTCGATCCATCGACCTCTGGGTTATGGGCCCAGCACGCTTCCGCTGCGCCACTCTGCTGACAGTCACCCCAGATGGGACTCGAACCCACAATCCCTGGCTTAGGAGGCCAGTGCCTTATCCATTAGGCCACTGGGGCTTCGTTTCCTAGTTGCTGCCCTGTGTTATTGACTAGACACAGCAACAATGCGGCAAGCACAACATTAGTTTGAAATAATGCATGAACATCGTAATGCATAGCAGTAACAGAGAGGCGACATTAAACTCCGATGAAATAAGTGTATTGATGTCATCAAGATGCTATCTGGTTGAATTATTGTCTTCCAACTTTATGGAAACTAAAATGCTGGAGTACTGTAATGACTGACATAACTGACAATGTAGAGAGGGACATAAAAGGAGTGTGCTAGGTTATGAGCCCAGTAAGATTCCAGTCATGTAGTGAACCATCAATACTTGTGTTCAGCAGCCTTCGTCTGCAGTCTAGTCTATTTTCCTGACATCTACAGTCTGTTGCTGACATCCCCAGTTCATCAAAAAACTGCTGTCTACTCTAAGTAATAGTTTAGATAAAGAAGACACAATATACATCCTTGACCTCTCTAAAAGTCTTATGCAGTGCATTATCATAATTTTAATTATCTTTTTTTAATTAAAAATGTAAAAAAAATGTCAGGAATATGGCTTATTATCCATCCAGTTAAATAGGTCATGAAGACATTAGAATAATAGATCAACACATGATCTATTGCCCTGCTGAAGAGGCCCGAACTCATAATGTTTAGGTGGCCAACACCTTATTTATTAGGCCATCAAAATCAGATTTTGCACTAAAAAATGCATTGGAGCCATGCAGATAGAGAACATAGAAACAGGGAGACCATTGTCAAGACAGGACTGGTTTCTTATCTGCTGTTTTCATAAACTGAAGATTCTCAGAGTAAACGACATGATTGCTCTGTTTGCTGAACACACACACACACACAATTATCATTTGTGTGAACACACACATGCACAGATTTTGAGCTGTCACACACGTATTCTAGCCTCAGCCTGTCTGTGTACACAAGACAGTTGTGACTTGTCAAGAGCATAAATATTTCTACCCAGCATGCCCGTGGCCACGTTTTACACATCTGATAAGGGTGCCCACGGAATTGTTTGTGAATACACTTCTGCAACACACACGCACGCACACACACACACACACACACACAAACCCACAAACCCATATACAGGAGATTAAGCCATCAGGTTAAGAATGCTGTCAGTGTTGTGTTTATGCCACGCTTCGCCACACAGAAACACTACAAATCCCATAAATCCTTCAGTGTGTACGGGTCCCTCATGCCATCAGGGCAGTGGATACCACCTGGCTGTGTGTGTGTGTGTGTGTCTTTATGAGTATGTGTGTGTTTGTGTCTGTATATTTGAAAGTTTACATTACATTTTGTGGTTTTTGAGGTAAAGACAACACTAGAAAGAAAGAAATCAATCAACTGCATTAAAAAAAACCTGAGTGAGTCTTCTGTTTTTCAGCAGTGAAGAAGCAGCAATATTTGGGTTCAGCTCCTGTCTGCTGTGACACTGTTGTTTTTCCAGGTGAAAAGGATCCAATACTATGTGGGACAAATCCATCTTAAACTTCACAAATAATTCAGTGGATGTCACAGCATGCTGAAAATAACAATAAACATCAATCTTCAAATAAAATGTGATTAATATACTTAAATTAAAATACTAAACATTGAATGACTATTTATAATTAGTTATGTCAATATGTTAATTATACTGTGTATATTAAAAGAATGTATTATAGTAACCCAAAAACTTAAAGCTAACATATGTAGGAATTGAAAAAATCTTACTTTGGTGCCATCCAGTGGTAATATGAAGAATTGCACTGTTTCAGACAGTAATGTACACTTTATTTTTTCTGTCTACACAAAGAGTAGCCCGATCATATCACAACAAGCAGGTCATGAGTTTGAATCCTGTGGTTGGCTACAACCTTTCTGTGTCAAGTTCTCCAATTTCTTCCTTACAGCATACCGATCAGCTTAACTGATGAGTTCAAATTGTTCACAGATCAGAATTTGAGCAGGAATGTTTGTCTCCGGTTTTAGAGCTGCAACTAACAACTATTTTCATGATCCATTAAACTGGGGATTATTTTTTGCGATTAACCATCTAATTGTTTAATCCATGAAAGGTCAAAGAGATGTAACAAATGCCCCTGACAACTCTCAGAGCCCAACGTGATCTTCTTCAAAACCAAAGAATTTTTAATATACTATCATGTGTGATTAAAAAACAAGCGGCAAGTCTTCATAGTTGAGAAGCTGAAGCCAGCATAAATATAGCGTTTTTGTTGGCATGACATGATGAATCGACGATCAAAATAATTTCTGAATAATTTTCTTTTGATTGACTAATTATTGCAGCTCTGCAGTTTTTTAGTGTCAACTTATCCCCCATCCAAGACCATCACAATATGTATAACAGAACCCAAACATTTCAGTCTTGGAGCGGTTCATAAAATTTCTTACAGGAAGAAAGTTAAAAATATTAACTCAGCAGACAGGAAATCTTCTAAGCAACCTATAACGTGGGGGAAAAAAACTGGATCTCTTCAGGTTCAGCTTCTGTAACATAAAACAGTAAAATCACGATAGCGATGCACGACCGTAACACATAGTATGATGGACCTGGATGTAGAACCCTCTGATAGCGACATGTTCAGGGTTCCCAGAATAAGTGAATATAGATAACAGATGGATAGATGGATGTTCACACAATTCCAGGCATTTCATTAAATAGTTTGGTCAGCTCTGTTTCCTTTAGTGTATTTTAGTAGTTGTTGACTCATATATTTAAGTTTTTGAACGCCCTCACTGTTGGCATTGTTTTGAATAGAGCATCTGGTCTGAGATCACCACACTGACTGACTCATAAGACGGGATTGCTGAAAGTTTATTGTTCAGTTGTTTTTGTGTCTGGAGTTGCAGAGGCTGCGTTCTATGTCATAAGGTTTACTGTTAATGTGTCCTGCTGTTGTTGTTGATGCCACTTGTGTCAACTTGTAAGTCAAGCCTCATTGAACCATAATTATTCCAAAAGTAAACAGTTGGGTATAAGTGGTTCATGTTTACTGTTTTCTCGCTCGAGGAAGACCTGCTGTCTTTTCAAGCTTAAACAACTCAGATTTTTCCTTCTGGTGAACATTTTTAGAACCCAACACACAGGAGAGATTCTCCGCTGTTTACTGCTGATGTCCCTGTTGTGGTTGCTGTTGTTGTGGCGGAGAGTCATTCCATGAGGTTTTGGAGTTTGAGACAGAAAGCCCTCTGTGGCTGGACACAGTGTCATGACACCAGAGACACTGAGGTATTTTCAGACGTTTTCCATCGTCATTTTTTTGCTGTGTGTAAGAGATGCAGTGTTCTAGACAAAAGACAGCACCGATATTCCTGTCACTACATCACCCACTATGCTGGCAAGGAAGTTTGGAAAGTCTTCTCTGGAACAGTTTGTAGATAGGGCTGAGAGTTAGAGCTGAATAAAACAGAGGTCAGGAGAAAGGAGGAGAAGACAAAATTAAATGTTATAGAGCCCAAAGGGCAAATATGACAGATGGGGGTAGAGAAGAGAAATAACTCATATTCACAAACTCAATATGATGAGGAGAAGTTTGCAAAGGCCAAAAAGAAAGAGTTTAGTAAAACGTTGAAACAGAGTGTGCAGTGAGGAAGGAAGAAAGACTGGATAGGAAACACAAGGGTTACAGACAGCAGAGGAGAGACAAAAAGAAAGAGAAACTCACCAGGTGAGACAACAATGTTTACATGTACTAATGCAGTAATCTGCCTAAATGTGTTCTGTCTCAAGAAATTAACTCATTGCCAGAAGATGCCTGAAATTAGGTAAGAAGTAAGAAAGCAAAGTATTGGGCATCTTCTTGTTGTTCAGTGTCAGTAATGTCCACATATTTCATTTATTTCAAATTAAATGCACTTGGTAGAACTCTAATGCTCCAACTATTGACCTTACCTCCCTGATGAATGGGGGCAAAATTGAGGAACAGCTGTTGTAACATTTCTGTTGCCATTTTATAGGCAACATTTTCATCCAAAGTCACTTTTGAACCATTTCAGCTGAGACTGAACCTTTCTTTGGGTCGATTGTATCTTCTTTGGGAGCTATTGTCTTTGTTGGATAATAGAGAGACACAAAAGGTCAAGAGAGGGAGTGGAGGGGGAGACAAATATAGAGACATATATGAACCGAGACTAGAGCTGTTGTGTATATGACTGAGCCACCATGACGCCCAATCCTGCCAGATTAATCTGACAAATGCATCATCACTATTTACTGCTTAATTACCTCATCAACAAAAAACCTGTCTGGGTAAGAGTGTAAGAAAACATGTTTTGTTATGCTGAGGCAAATTAATCATGTTTTGAGGTCTCCATTCAGCTTTTCTAATCCATCACAGTTTGTGTGAAAGTACTTGAATGGAAGCCCAGTTTATCAGAAGGAGAAACAAGAGGAGCAAGATAGAGAGGGAGGGGAGGGAGGAGGAGAGGAGCTGCTGGCCAGAAGAGGATGTGGTAAACCATCGGGCTTCGAAAGAGGGGGAGAGAGAAGATGAAGTAGGACAAATAGGATGAGAGCAGAGGTCATAGCAGGAGGTGTTGGCCAGAGAAGTGGTTAGCAGGAGGAAGATGAAGTGGAGAGTAAGAGAAAGCGAGGGTAGACGCTGTTATCAAAGCATTGTTGAGGGGAGGAATAGCTGATTAGGAGGAGGATTGGAAATAAAATTTGGCTTGAGAATTAGAAGGGGAGGGATGGCGGATGAAGAAGTGGGTGATGAAGAAAGAGTGGCCAAAACAAAGATGTTCCTCAGAATGAAAAGAAAAAGCAAGGGCAAGATAAATTAAGAGAATATTTTAGATGTTCCTGGTATTTAAAGGTTATTTAAGACATCTAAAGTCTAAATAGCATAGGCAGAATTTCCCCGCTAATATATGTCTGCATATGTGTATGTGGCCTGAAAGTGACACAAGAGAGACGACATTTTAACTACACAGAGTGGAATAAGATAGCTAGTTAGTGCAGAAACCCAAGAGAAGGCATTGAAAAAAAACTAAGTAAGAAAGTAAGAAAGATCCTCATTGATCATCAGCAGTAGTTTTTTTCTTACATTTTTACAGTGTGAATTTAGTTTAAGAGCTGCTGCTTCCAAGAATGTGAAATTTGAAAAAAAAAATTGATGCAATAGATGGACAGAAAAGGAGAAGAAGGACAAAATCAACGGGAGAGATAAGAGATAGGGGAGATGTTAACATACCAGGCCGAAGGTGTTTTTCCTCAAAGGAAGTGGAGTGGATGAATGAGGTGAAGTGAAACTAAAAGGGTGTGAGGGTTGATGGGAGGGAGAGAGGGAAGAAGGGAAGGAGGGGAACTAGGTTAATAGGGAAGGATGGAGCAGACAGTAAGGTGCGAAAGTGAGGGGAGGGAAGGGGAGGAAGGCGGAAAAACTGGTGAAGGAGAAAACTACTCATGCACTGCTAAGTTGAAGGCAGAAACGTAAAGCAGATAGTAAGACTTTCAATCGATTCATTGTTCCTTTAAAAAAAAAAAGGACATATTTCATGTCTGGACTTAACTGTTCGAATTGAGAGAGACATCAAGATGAGGATAACAGCCGTTGCTGGAGGGGAAAAACTGCGTCATGGAGAAAAATGATGGATCGACAGAAGGAATACGGCCAATAGCCAAGGGGGTTAAAGGACTAGACAAGATGGAAGCAGGGCTATTAGTGTCAAATTAAGATGGCGAGGAGGAAATAAAGACTGGGAGTGCAGTCAGAAAGGTGACAAGGGGGAGGAGGTGGATGTTGGCATTCAGGGTCACTGGGCAGGGAGAGAGGGAAAAGAGGGAACAGCAGAGAAATGAGGAGGATAGGGGTGTTTGTCCGGGGGGCTATGGCTAGACAATTAGGAGGAGGAGGAGGAGAAAGATAGGGGTTGAAACTGAACGTCTGCGGGCTAGACAAGACTATCTTCCCTCAGGGGGAAAGAGCCTCTTTTTGTTTAGAGAAGAAGACACAAGAACAATCATCTGGGGAAAATAGGCCAGACAGACAGATGGACGGGGAGATGGAGGGATGGAGAGATAGCAGGAGGGAGGGATGGAGACTAAGAGGGACAGCGAAAGTGAAAAACAAAGAGATTGAGGAGGCGCCCAGAGGGATCCTTGGAAGCCCAGGTGGATTTGAGCAGAAAGGGAGGGGAGGATGAGCACCTGATGAAAAGATAAAGAGACAAAGAAAAGGAGAGAGGAGTCAGAAAGAAGAAAGAAAAACAGCTCAGGATTATTGTTGGTATAAGATGGTGGCTGACTGTCTGACACTAAAAAAGAAGGGAGATAAAAAAGAGAGAAAAGAAAAAAACGACATTAAGACGTTTCCTCTGACAGCCACATGATTAAACACAACATTTGACATAATTTAAAACTTTCAGTCAATTCTTCTTCCTGCTTCAACTTGAAAAATGATCAGACATTAACCTTGACTCAACTGGTCAGATGATTACATGTACATATAATATAATTACATATAACAGGAGCAGACTGACCTAATATTTTGGGGACTGCACTTTATGATGAATGTGTGTGTGTTTAGTTTTCCCTCCCCTGTTCAAGATTGATGGCATTAAATCCACTACAGTTCAATAAATCTAACAGATGAGAGATGCAGAAGTAAGGTAGAACTAAATCAACCTTGATTTAAACATGTCGCAGAGCGATAACAGGGGATTTTTGCAAAGCCGAGCTGTAAATAACAGAGACGTCTTCTTCAAAGTCTGAAAAAGAGAAATGTTCTGGCTTTGTCTTTCCAAGTTTAACTAAATTTTTATGTGAAGCTGTATGCACAGCTGAGAAGAAAGAGACTGACTTTCAAGGAGAAGGAAGGGATTCAGAATTTTTCCTTACAAGGATTACCAAAGTTTGTATTAAGTTTAAACAGTACTTTTCATTGTTAAACTGTCTATGTTTACTTTTACATGGCCTCCTTCCACCACGCTTTAAAACATGTGTGTTTTATACACAATAAAATGAGATTTCTTATTCCAGTGGTGGACCTTTACATTCACACCTGGTTATTATTTGTATTTTTAAACAGACAATATACCAATTTTACACATGAAAATCAATTTACTCGTCACATGGAGTACTACTTCAATAGTGTCTTAATGGCCACTGGAGGAGCTTAAATCTGACAACTACCCGATGATGTCACAATGATGTCATTAGGGTTATCTCAGTTTGGGCTTGGAGACCATAAATTTCTCATGAAAAATACGCCAGAGTTACATTATGGGAAGTGTAGGATGCAAGATTTTTGGAGTTTGAACCATACTGGGGACTAAGACCATGTCTACACTAAACCAGCTAAATTCATAAACGCATCTTTTTCTTTTGGCCCTCCATCCAGACTAAACGGCATTTTTCTTTTCCAAAACAGCTTCGCTGGTTTTCTGCGGCTGACTTTCTCGGTTTTCCTCCAAGCCTAGTGGGAGGAGAATTACCAGTTTTAGCATTTTTAAGTGGACGGAGGTATTTGCAAAAAACATGCTGAAACTCCTGCTGTTATTTTTGCATGTAAACCGTTTTAGAATTTAGCCGGCGTAGTCAGGATATCTGGGCCTCTGCTGTCTTGATTTTGACCATTCATTTGGAAATGCTAAATACTAATACTAAATCACCGCAGTATCCCTTTTAATGTTTTTGCACATATTAAAATCTTGTCTTGAGCAAATTCCTTACATTCAAGGTTTTGATGAATCAGAATATAGAAATAGAAATCAAAATACTGTGGCCTGTAAAACTGTATAAGGTGTTTATCTTACACAGTTTTACTGGTGCATGTGTATCTCTTACAGGAGAGATGCAGCCTTGTAGTTCAGTAAACAAAACAGCACTCAGAAACGCAAACAATGTCATGTGTAAGGCTGAGCAGGAGACATTTTTCTATAAAAAAACCAAACAAACTTAAAGACACTCGGTCCTGTCCCTCGTCTAGTCTATAGGTTTCTATAGTTTCTTGGATTTTTCCGTTATCAGACAAAGGCATAAAACCACCCAATAAAATAGTTCTTATCAAAGCTACTTTTGATAATTTTCTGCTGTGTTAGCTGTAAAGTTGCTCACCCCTGTAGAAGATGCTGGTAAGAATGTTTAGTGTATGGACTGGTTCATGCAACATCTTGTGTGAATATCAGGTCCTGAAAACGTTTAGATACAATATAAGACTCATAATTGGGATGTTTTGTTCAGTAACATTTGGGACTTACAGTAAGTTGGGTCACTAATCTAACAGTAATGTGATTTTTGTCTTGTAAGGGTTTGTTCTATTGAGTAAACTGTGACTATCTTTGGTGTACTTTTCAGTGGAGGTCTGCCGTGGAGAATCAGTTAAAGCTTCTAATTTTATAAGTAACTAAAAGTAACTTCAGATAATCTCTAGAATTGCTTGATTAGATGATGTTTTACACATAGACATCTTAAAAATGTCCAATTCTCAAACACATGTAGCCCAGTTTTAAGCTGCATATCTACATTTATTTTGACCTTCAAATTACAAACTCATTGCCTACTTGACTTTTAAGCACATCTGGAAAATATGCATTCCTTTACATCAAATACCTTTGTCTTGTTTATAACCTAATGGATGCTCATGTCACAGTTTACTGTAACAAGTATCTGTCTAAACAGACTGACACTTGTTGACCTGTGTTGTTATTTATCATTCCGCAGCTCAAGCATGTAGAAAACTAACATGAACTCTGTTGTTTATGTGGCCAAATATGGTTCTGAACACCTCAACAGATCCAACTTGGCTTATCGGAGGTTGAGTGCATATTTGGGTGCACTTGTAAATGGATTTCATCTGTTCTTTTTCCCTATCTCATCACCACCCAATCACCCAGTAAAACATGTTCCCACCAGGTTTAAAGGGAGTCTGTCTTTCATCTGAACTGAAATGGCTTCCACGGGGCTGACTGGGTGGCTATAAAACTCAGCTGGGCAGGTTTAGACATAAATCTTCCGATGCCCTTCTTTTGACTCTGGCTCATCCCCTCCCTGAAAAAAAAACTTTGAGGTACTTTGGATGAAAGCGTCCACAAATAGCATATATATATATATATATATCATCCAGACTAATAAAGCAAAACTGCCATAAGAAAAACTTTAACACAAGAAGAAGGGGAGAGAAAGAAAATAAACTGGAGAGATGATAAAGGATTTGATTAATGAAAGAAGGAAAGGGCATATTTTGGAAGATGTGAGCATAAAAGGAAATGGATAACTAGCTAGAGATAATGAGAAAAGTGGGAAGCAGGAGTGAGAAATGATGTAGGAATGAAATCCAGTATGAGTAAGATATTGTGTGGAGGAATGGAGGTCAGGAAGAGAAGCAAAAAGATGGACAACTTCTCAAACAAGACGTCCGCATTGTGATTTAAGCTGAAAGGGGAAAATGCTAAAGAAAACTTAATAATGAAGGATATGTTAAATAAGGGATGGAGGGAGTGAGCAATGTGTACGCCGCAGGCTACAGACTACCCATAGTCCTCCCTGCTCTCCCCTGAGGGGCCTGCTTATTGTGTGCGTGTGTGTGTCTACGTGTAAAATATGTGTGTGTGAGAGAGCAACTTTGTGTCCCTGCAGTTTTGAATTTGAGTGTGTGGGTGCACGCAGGCGGCTACGCATTTATTTCTCTCTCTTTGATGTGTATGTGCTCCTGAGTCAGTCAATGTGTGTGGCAAGAGTGTGTGCGTGTGTGTGTGATGAGATGAGATTAGACGTCCTGCAGGGCTGTAGTTCCACAGAGGCCACCTGAAGCAGCAGGAACGACAGGAATGTGGGAACAGTGATACGCTTCGTTGTCTCCATCACCACAACAACATCTCTGGCTCACCATGGGAGAGGAGGAGAAATGAGAGGACTCAAGGAGAGGAGAGGAAACAGAGAGAGGAGGGGGATGACAGGAGAGGACAGGAGAGGACAGGAGAGGAAGAAAAATGAGAGGAAAGGAGACAAGGAGAGGAAGAAAGAGGAGAGGAAAGCAAACATTGTTTCAAACAAGTTTTCCAGCCTTCATTGCTGCAAGGATTGCTAAACTCTTTGTATCCCAACATCACGACATCAACATCAGAGTTCTTTTAGGGTAAAACTTTTTATAGACTATAACCGTACCCTAGGAGCCAAGTCAAGTCATGTATTTATAGATTATCACAGCAAGCCACCCAGAAAACAAAAGGGTCTATTCTCTACAGTTGTGATAGGATGATAAAAGACATTCCCAACTCTTATCTTAGACTAAAGAGCAAAACAAAAAAAGCTTTGATTTATTGTGATTTAAATACACTTAGAAAAGCGAGGCCTTGTCTTGTCTTGTCAATTGACAACTGAATTAGAAAACGATAAACGATAAAAGTCATGAAGTATTGCTGCAAAAATATGGTTTATTTTAATGAACATGAACAAAAAATCAAATTGTTGAACATTATGTATCAGTGTAATGTTTTGAAGGTTGGACCAGTGGTGTCAGATATATCACACTGAGAGCCTCCATTTAAACAATCAGTGGATTTAGTGGACTTGAAAGAAAGAAGTGATTCTTTTTCACAGTCAGGCACTTTAAAGGTACCTTGTGGAGTTTTCTTTTAAGTAAACAGTAACATATGTTGAATAATTTTTACTCAGTAATTTATTTATTTTTTGGGATTTGCGCATTAAATTCATTAAATTTTTTTTTTTTTTGACATTTTCAGTATTACATTGATTAGCCTAAGGCATTATGTTTCTCCTTTAACAGAGTACACTTTTTGGTCTCATGACTCTTGCCATCTGTTTCTTTGTTTGTCTGTTTTTCTGTAAATCTGCGTGGCAGGCTATTGTGATTAGAGATTTAGAGTGATTAGAGACATAATTTGCTGTTTATATGGAACAGCAGCTTTGTTTGTTGTCTGTTCCTTTTTATTACACACAATATCTCAGATGCCCCTTAAAACATTTTACAGAACTTGGAAACACTACAACCAGTGTTGTAGTTGATGCTGGCCTTCAGTGCAGCGTGTTGCTATTTTGCCAAGTTATCACAAAGAGCTTTGATGGGACGAGCAGTCATTTTTCAAAGCTACAATGAAAAGATTCACTATCATCTTTCTCTGTTGAAAGATCAGAAAAATGATGTGGGGTGTACGGTTTGTGTATTCATCCTGAACCATTCGATACAGGATGTTTGGTTCAGTACGCAACTTTCCTTGGTTCAGTGACTCAAACAATTGCTGTCAAAATAGTTTAATAATCCACTTACTCCGATGTACTGAACAATAATTCTCATGCTTGAGTTCCACCCAGAAAACCACTTAGCTGTAGCATGAGCGTTATCTTGTTTTCCCACCCGCTTTCTGCAAAGACCCACCCCCTCTGATTGGCTCTGACCCTGATATTTTTTTTCTAACCCTAACCGTCCCACTCCTCACTTCTATACCTAATCAACCAAACCAATGAAGGCAACAAACACTAGCCAATCACAGGCAGAGTAGGGCGGGTCTTTACAGAATGTAGATGGGGAAAAAAATCAAGCGTAGCATGATGTACGGTAGCTGGCTTCGCCAAGTTACCCTGGTTACCCTGGTTGCCCTGGTTACCCATGCTCATGTAGTGTCGCTGTCGTCATTATTATTAAAATATGTGCCGTTATCTCCATATTTAAATAATATCCCGTCTCCCCTCTCTGTGACTGTCGGCTTTTCATTCCACCTTTGAATGAAGTCCTTCACAACGACTATAAACACACTTGATTTCATATGTGGTCAGTCAACACGTCATGAGAACTAGCTCTGAGCGACCATGAATCATCATAAAACAGCTGTCAACAGCTGTCCTGACTCCTTAGAAGAAACAGAAAGGCTGTTTTCCTTTTCCACTGCAACACAACTAAACTGTTTCAGTAATAGTTACAAATTTCGTATGCGCGCCTATGTCCAATTTAGCTTGTTCAAATTAAAAACTTCCCAACAGAGCAAAATCTGTGCATGTTTTCAAACGCTAGACTAGGATAAGAAAAAAAAAAATCTGTGATGACTAAGCTTTGTCAAAATTGGACCAGTGGTGTCTGAGATATCAGATTTAAAAAGACAGACAGATGGAACGAGCGAAAATCCACGCTACACCTGATTGCGCCGCATGAGGGACAACAGTCGGAGCAACACACAAAGTGAGAAAAACACATCAAATCTTGTGATCCGCTGTGTTTGAAATGAAGAGCGAACGCTGATGCATGGTGTTAGTTGTGTATGACAGCAGGTGTTGTTCTCCTGTGGTGGACCCAGCGCTTAGCTCTCCCACTGTGGCTGGTTATTAATGGCTACAGATTCATTACAAGCAGCCAGTCAGCCATGCTGCCAGCACGCCTGACGCTATTAGTCACACAGTCAGACCGATAGATGTACACACAGATACACACACAGGCCTTCACATAATGAATACCAAATACCAACCCTCCCCAAACACACACATACATAAACAGTTTCACACACATCCAAACACACACAGTTTACACAAATCTGTATAGCCCTAATATAAACTTGTCCAGTAATTAAGTCACTGTTATGAGTTTTACTCTAGTATAACAAATGTTTCTTTTCCCCCTCCCTTCTCCTCTCTTTATCTCTGCTTTCTTATTCTCTCAATCCAGAGGACATCTTTATCCTCCAAGGGAAAGACAAGAAAAACCCTCTCATCTACGGCCTGTTTACTACTTCAAGGTATGTACCAATGAGCAATAAAAAAAAAAAAACGTGGGAGTTAGTTTAAAAGGTATTTTGTAATCTGCGAACCCTTTTTAAGCTGTTGAGAATGCCAGCATGCTGGTGGATGAGAGGCACCGGGAAATTACACTGGGTGGGGAGGTTTTGTTGCAATGAGTCATTGATATTGATCAATACCAGCAGATATATATTTAGGCTCAGTTGTTTTGCGCCACAGTACAAAACAGTAAAAGCCTTCGATGTTTTCGAGAGTCAAGTAAAGGAGAGAAACGTACAGTGCAGGAGAATGGAAGAGAAGAGTCAGGAAGTTAGAAAATCAACTCTTCATTTGAATTAATATTCAAACACTGAACGCTACTTTGTCTTGCATATGATGTGATGCACTGTGGGATTCACACAGGCCGCAGGGTCTTGCAACACTGTGACTCATGAATGAAACGGAATCATTCATGTTAAGAAAACGGAGCCTTAGAGTCTCATATGAGTCTTCATCATCATAACATCATCACCATTCTAGCTGTGACACAGCAAGTGTTTTGTGTGTATCAGTTTCTAAGTGAAATCACATCTTAAAGAGACTTCAAGCAACTTTGACACTCCAAAAACTCAAAAAAAATGAAATTGTAAAGGGAAAATACAAATACAAATAAAAATACAGTTTAGTTATGTTCCAGAGGTCAATCCAGAACAACAACATGCTGTAAAGCCACAAACTTTATTAAAAACTATGACAAAACATCATGGAAAATATGAAGCAACACTGAAATGTGTTTGATTAGAGCCCATAGACAATATGCTTTGTGTTAGTGTCTACAGAATGGTAATTTGCTCGCATGTGAGTAAAACACACAGACATAACAGAAAGCAAGAAATAACATCTATCTACTCCTTCTGGGACAAAGCAATGACACAATCACATAAAACTGCAGACACTTAAAGACACACAGATGGATGAGAGAGAAGGCCGATACGAGACAGGCTCTCATAAAGAAAAGACGCCCTGAAAGACAGATAACAGGTGAGCAGCTACAGTACGCAGACCAGACACTGGCTAAAAAAAGTGTGTTAAAAAAAAAATGAAGAAAATCCAGACCAAATGAGTAACAGACTAAAAAAGCTTGCTGACGGCACCACACGTTCTGAGAATAAACTGGTTTCTGAGGTGGACGCCCGAGCTCTACAGTAGCAGCCGAAGTATGACAACATTTGGCATGGCGGAGCAGGGAGTTGGTCTGTTTCTGGGTTTCGGAAAAAGTGTCTGGAATCTCAGCAGGGAATGGATAGAAATCCAAAGCATCACCCAGGGTGGGGTCCCAACCACAGAACTGCAGAGCGCAGAAAGGTCATTCCTGCTGAATGGAAAACGTCTCTCTCCCTTGAGCACTCGTGGTTGCACACATAGAGGTTTTTGTCCCTTATGATGAAGTCTGTGCATCAGTCTTCTATTCTCTGCTTTTATTATTCGGCTTTTCATTTTTTTTTTTCATTTCTTATTCAATTGTCCATCCAGCATATGCAGTATATCACACAGAGCTGATCTGGTCTCCTTCCAACTGTTTATTTCTTTCTTTGTTGGCTTGTTTGTTCATTCATTCATTCATATTTATGTTGAGTTCTTATTTTACATGCTTGTTCTTTCATACATACATCATAGTCTTCTTTCATTTGTTACAATTACTTTGAGAGGTTTTATGGAGTAGCAGCTAAATTCTTGACCTCCTTTCATCCACATGTTGGTTCTTGCCCATGGCACATGGCCACCAGTGATATTTTGACCAAAAATGAAGATCTGGCTGCTTTGTTTTGTTACTTTAGACACAACTGACTGGAAAACCTGAGAGAAAAAAAATGAATCTCAACATTGTTTGGCATTTTCAAAACAGCACATGGATATCACAGCATATTGCGTATTGGAAAATTGTCATGTGGGATTCTCGTGTTCGTTGACTCCACATTCACCAGGATTTCATACTGAGTAAGCCGCTTTAGTCAGAGCAGCAGGATTTTAAGCTGAACAACTTTGGTCCTGCTGTTTGTGCCCTTAAGCAAGACACTAAACACCAAAGCAGCTACAGGGACTCTGGGAGGAAGTTGACTAAACATACTGTATGTGTCAAACCATCTGAACTGAAGGAAACCACCCTAATCCATCACAGCCTGGCCTTTCTATCTGTTCTGGTTCTGACTGCTGGAATCTTAAGCTCAGATACACTTTGCCAAAAATCTTAACCATGATCTTAACTGCAGTGCAAGAGACATGTTGTGGTGGGGACTGGTGTGCTGAAAGCAGAGCATTCATCCAAGCTGGACTTTGTGGTCGGAGCACATTTAGTGAATTGATGCGTTTAAGCTGAAAAACCCACAATGACTCACAGCTCCACATACAGTACATCTCTTTCTTATTTAATCTACTGCTCAAAGATCATCGGAACTCATCGAGTGAAACCATCAAAGCCGTGCCTCAGCTTATGTTTTTATTCATGAATGCTGATGAAAGTAGATTATCTGAATTCGCAATGAATGACAGTTTTCTTGCTTTCTCTCTCTCCTGTCCCCAGTGATATTCTGAATGGTTCAGCAGTCTGCGTTTACCGAATGGAGGATGTGGTTCGGGCTTTTAAAGGAAACTTCCTACATAAGGAAGGGCCTCTGTACAAGTGGGCAGAGTTTACGGGCAAGGTGCCCTACCCGCGACCTGGCACTGTAAGTTAATACTCAAAACCTTTTCCTCCTGGCAACTGTTTTTGTTCTCCAAATTAGTAATCGTGCTCACAATCTAGTGAGGTGACTCTATGTAGTTAAACAGTATTAAAGGAATAGTTCACAAAAAACAAGAAGTATAAAAGATACTTTATTTTCATACCAACATGAGGATTTAAGTTAAATGAGAAGTATTTAATGAAGATCTGTGTCTAATAAACATTCTCACTTCATTCTTTCCTTCTCTATTTCTTCTTTTCTCTCTCTCTCTCAGTGTCCCAGCAGTACGTATGGAAGCTACAGCTCGACCAGAGAGTATCCTGACGACGTCATCTTCTTCAGCAGGACTCACCCACTGTTGCAGGTTCAGCTGATATTTCACTTGATTCAATTACATCAATCCAATTCAGTTAGATTGCACCTTATTTGACAGTGGGTAGTGAGCAACAACTATTTTCTTCCCTTATGTTTGTTCAAATCCTTAAGTGAGATTAAGAAATTCAATTAGCCAACATCTCTCACCAAAGGAACACCACTCCAACACATAGAGTGTCATATATATCAGTGATGAACAACGCGATTGACATTATTGTGTTTTCAGATGATAAAATGCAAAACTCTAAAAGTTCACACTGTTTTAGGAGAACGTGCTGCCACTGGGGGAGCGGCCCCTTCTTGTCCGAGTGGGCGTTCACTATAAGTTCAGCAAACTGCTGGTGGACAGAGTGGAGGCCATTGACGGCACCTACGATGTCCTGTTCATCGGCACAGGTAGAGTGTCTGCTTAGTAGAACTGGATCATTGGCTTGATAACCTCTACATTTTTCTTTCAATTAATTTTTTTTAAATGTATTGTTTTTGCTGCAGACTCTGGTCTGGTGCTGAAGGCCATCCATCTGCCCAGAGAACACGGTCAAAGTCAGGAGGTCACTCTGGAGCAGCTGCAGGTCTTCCAGGTACAGCAAAGTGTTACTGTACAAATACATAATGGCATCTTAAAAGACCATGTTTCAGTCCATTTATTGCAATTAGAGTACTGTGTACTTTACATCGCAGCGAATCGTTCTGCCAATTACATTGTTGGGTTCCAAATTTTAAGATGTATTTTTTGCAGTTTGAGAATCAGATAACACACTCTTCAAACTTGATTTAAGAGTTATTGTGTGTAAGAGGTAATGCAGCACAGACTTTGCTCCAGTCTGCACTTACAACAACAGAAGGGAACTTTGACAAAAAATAAATGCAGACATGATGTTGATGATGATCCGCTGTGAGAGTTTTTCATTCATTCCTTCATAAATAAAAGATTGGAAAGCAGCGGCTTAAACAATCTGAAAAACAACAGCAGACATTTGATGAAAATGCATTTGAAAATGTCAGCAATAATGTAAAACGTGGTTCTTGCAGTGAAGGAGATACAAGTGTCAAAAAAGATCCCCTCCAGACATGTTTCGCCATTTTTTCCACAACAAAGTTCAGTTACATGGTTAGAAATTCTTAAGATCACATCTACTTGTTTTCCCTCATTGAAAAATCCTTAATCTATGAATATGCAAACGTTTAACTACTTAGACACAAGATGTCTCCTACTTCACTTAAGAGTCTTTGCTCAGTGTTTGTACACTGCAAGGCTTCAAGTTTCCACATCACACTTGTGTAATTTGTATACTGGATCACAATTGACTTGAAACACAAATAATGCTTGTAGGAACACGCCTAAAACTCAGATGAATGTGAAAACAGCCATCTAGTGTCAAACTCTGCACCTACATCATCCTGTGAATGTCCAACATCCAACTTCTGTAACAATTAACACAATTATTTGAATTGAGGGGGACTTTAACCACCTCACATATGTACTGTATAATTTACATATTAAATATATCCAAAGCCCATTACTGTAGCATGACTCTAAACACATTTAACACAATAACTACTGTAATTGCACACAGTTATCAGACTGTAAAAAAGCATTTTCATGTAACCACGGTTCACAATATTAACAATTCAGCCCGATATTAATTCCACTGGAGGCTCAAACTCAAAAAGCAAGAAGCAAAAGCAAGAATGTTCAGTCTGATTGATGCAGTTGAGATCTATCTATCTATCTATCTATCTATCTATCTATCTATCTATCTATCTATCTATCTATCTATCTATCTATCTATCTATCTATCCATCTATCCATCTATCTATCTATCTATCTATCTATCTATCTAATGCGACAGTGTCTTTTTCTGTCTTTTTCTGTCCGTCTCAATTTAAACTCAATGTTTTCTTTTCTGTCTTCCTCACAGCACAAATCACCTGTGACAGCTCTGACACTCTCAAAGAAAAAGGTAACAGATGAGAGAGACAGAAACTCACTTTCAAACTTCCAAACTCCTCTTCACACACACACACACACACACACACACACACACACACACACACACACACACACACTTATCACTCATCTCTCCACCTTGTATCTCCAAGGACAGCTTCATCACCAGTTGCTATGGTTACCCGACCTCAGTCACAGCTATAATGAAGAGATACCCTATACACACACACACACAGAAATACATCTTGCATTATTAAAATAGTCTGGGTTTCATGAAAAAAAGAAAAAATCTGAAGCTCGCTTACACAACCAGATCACCAAGCATCACCACGTTTCTCTCTCTCTCTCACACACACACACACACACACTCTCTCCCTTTGGCCACACAGTGACATTGTCACGCGTTGAGTTGGATGTGTGATTGAGTGAAGATGAGTCTGGTTTAACTGTTGATTGTCAACGTGTCTCTCACTGTTTTACGGGAGTAAACTGAATGCCCTCTCTCTCTCTCTCTCTCTCTCTCTCTCTCTCTCTCGGCTCTTCTTCATTTATCTCTCTCTTCTCCTTCCATTCCTCCTTCTTCCCTCGCCCTGTTGTCAACATTGTTTTCTCTCTTCCATCTTGTTTTCTCCCTCTGTCTATTTCTATCTTTCTTTCAACCCCCCCACCCACCACCCCCCACCCCCTCTCCTCTTCCTCCTCCAGCAGTGGTTGTTTGTGGGCTCCAGTGAGGGTGTGTCCCAGCTGGCTCTGTACCAGTGTGAGCTGTACGGTCAGGCCTGCGCTGAGTGCTGCCTGGCCAGAGATCCCTACTGCACCTGGGACGGACACGCCTGCAGCCCCTACATGCCCACTGTGCGCAGGTATGGACAATGAATTAGATCTTTAAATGTTTATCCAAACAAACACTAATCTGATTATTGCATTCAAGTAGGATAATTTTTCTTACCAGTCTAAATACCAAAGGAGAAACACATGGAAGTGATCTTCTCAAATCAAATTTAAACCACATTTGTTGATAGTTTGAAATGTGGCTCAAATTACATGTCGACTCCTTCTGATTCAATTTTCAGCATTTTTCCACTTGACCAACGCATGGTTCCATTAAAAACGGACATATTTCCATGACATTTTCAACTATTAGTATTTTGGGTGACCACTTAACCTTTCCTGCACTGCCGCCATCATCACACAAAATCTAATAATGTCAACAAGCAATTGCTGTAAAATGCGCTGAGCAAACTGATGCTCTCAAGTGGATTAATCCTGTTTAATCCCATGTCCTCGTGGTCTTTCCTCTAACTCCACCCTTAGGACAAAAAATGTTAGCCTCAAGTAAAACTGTCAGTATATTGTTTGTTACATTTAACACTTTGATTATTACAGGCTGTGATGAATTGTGGCCTCTTAGAGCGACTAGGAGAATGTAATTCTTTGCTTGATTTCATGACTTTCTCTACAGAAGGAATGCACGTCATTTAGGGGAGGATGAGGATCCGTTAACTCAGTGTGTCCGACAGGGAGGTGAGGAGCTATATCATTCATCAATTCTTTACATATGATTTGCTTGTCTGAAGGACAGAGAGAATCAGAGTGGTGAAACATTTGGCTTTAATAATGCTTTAGCTACAGTAGGTTTCTTCATGTATTATTGCATGTCATATATATGCTAACATAAACTTAAAGCTCTAAAACCTTAAATATGAATAGTTGATGGTGTTGTTTCTCTTGGTTTAGACACAAATATAAACTGAATAGAAATATTTAATAACAGTAAAAAAAAACCCAACAACAACAGATCTTTAACTTTTTACATCTTTTCCTTGATCTCTTTTAGCCGGGCTGCAGGTGGAGGCGGAGCAGAGGGTAATGATGGTTGCCGAGGGCAACAGCACCTACCTGGAGTGTCTGCCCCGATCCAGACATGCTGCTGTCACCTGGTACAAACAGGCAGGAGAGAACAGTCCTGAACTAAACCAGGTACACACACACACACACACGTTTTATCTTTTTATTCATGTTCTCATTTTTTAAATATCACAAAGGAATATGAATACTGGAAGATGTAAACTTTGCCCAGAATTCCCAATATGAAGACAAATTGTCAGCATCATCTCTCTCTCTCCAGGTGGTAACAGGTGACCAGCTGATTGTGATCGAGCGGGGTGTCCTGATTCGTCGAGCCGAGCTGTCTCACGGCGGTGTCTACCACTGCCAGGTGGAAGAACACGGCTACCACTGGACCGCTGTCACCATCCGCCTCGCTGTCTGGAGCCCCTCAGCCAACCGCCTCCTCGCTTCCTGGTCCAGCCCGTCTTATCAGGGCGGGGCAACGCAGCCCTGGTCCGAAGACGTAATGCCGCTGATTAATCCGAGAAACCTCGGCCAGCACTGCCGCGCTCTGGGATATCGGCCCCCGCGCAACCACCGTCGCCACGGTGATCTCATGGTGGAGCCTAACAAGGAGAAAGAGAAGGGGGAGAGGCACAAGCACGGAGGAGGAAGAGGTGGAGGAGGTGGAGGAGGAGGGGGAGCAAGAGCAGCAGGCAGGAAGAGCAGGAGCAAGCCGCAGCAGAGAGCACCAAGGAGCGCTTGAATGTGTCGCAGAGCAGGAGCGCGGATTTTCAGTGACTTAAACACTCACACACACATTAATGATAACATACACACTAAGACACACATACACACACACTTAACTTATACACTGAGACACACACATACTGTATGTACAGAGACTTAGACATGCGCATGCACTTATATACAAACAAAAAAAAAAGCATCCTTTAATTACATTATAGTGACAAACTAAGCTACACATGAACAACTGAAGTATGTACAGTACGGGAGGATGTGGACAGCAAGGACTGTTTCGCCTGGACAAAAGACTTTGTGAATAAAAAAGCGAAAGCAGAAAACCGTAGGTTGCAAAGCATGTTGAATGAAGGAAGAACGGCATGTCCAGATCACTCAGTTTGATTGACTCTGTGTCGTAACAGGGACATTTTGAATTTCTAGCTTCTGCAGAGTAAAAAAATGTGAGTCTTGTTCCAAAAATTAGACATTCAGAATTTTTTTTGAGAAAGAATTCAACCCCTGTGAAATGATTGCTGCCTCAAGGATCATTTTTGTGGCTTTGCATGTTTTTGCCCATTAACTACAAGTCCTGCATACAATATTTTACATCACCGACAATAATCCTCCAAAGCAGAACGGATGTTTTTAGATTGATTTCCTACCTTCCAGGCGGACACCGATTTCCATTAATTTCAGTACACTGTGAAAATCATTTTGCAGAAACCTGAAATATGTTGACTTTTTTTTTTTTCAAAGTTATGCTATTGCAGATGCAGGCAACATTTTCTAAACATTTCCTTGATGATGTGTTCACATTTCAAGGACACTCCATCCATGGCCTTCTGAGAATTGAGGTTGAACTCCTCAAATTTCATTGACATTGTGCTATGTTGTCTAAAAGTAAGAAACAAGAAGGCAAACAAGCAATCATAAATGCGGTGAAAAGGATTTGGTTGCTGTTTGGCAGCCTGTTGTCAAATCGCAGATGTTGGAGCACCCTCGAACACATCTGCAGAGAAAGCCTGTGTTTTTAACAGCTAAACTTAGACAAAAAAAGAAATATATATTCTCTGTGATGGAGTACCTATCAATCTAAAAACCTATGCTATGCTTTGGAATATAATCAGTGATGATAGTTACTTAAAGGGCTAAAACATTCAAAGCCAACTTACAAACAGTAAATCTCTTACAGTAAACTACTGCAGCAGCAGCTTTAAGGAGTAATGACAGGCAGGAAGTAGCACTGAAGAGTTTTATACATATTTTACCCCCACATGGATTTATAACATTTTGGGATGAAATCCTTCAAACAGTTCACCTGCAGTGAGAGTTTTGTAGGTTTCTTCAGATAGGTGGGGTCTGACCGCGAGATGATGAATGGCCGCGACCGCAGAGATGAAAGGCAGAGAGAGCTCGAGCATCTCTTTGATGAGGTTTCAGATCTACTTTTTCAGGACGTTAGCGTTCTGTGTTGCAGCTGTACAGCCACACTGCAGGAGATGTTTCCATTATGTTCTCCTCAAAGTTTGGTTCAGTAATGTTAGCTGGTAAAGTTCACGTGCATATCTGGCACTGATGTTATGCCACAACGACAGAGCAGCACAGACAGCTGTTTAGTATAGGTGTGGGAAAAACAGAAACAAAGACACAGTGAGTCTGGTGCATTTTTATAATGTCTAGTTTGGAGTGTTTGTTTGGTTTTTCTGGTGGCTCACATGAGTGCAGTGTACAGATTTACGAAATGTGTTTTTACGCAGGAAAAAAAAGACAACATCTCCACATCAACTCCAGTTTGCAGACAAATATACAAATTTTCATTTTTGTTACCACTGGGATACAATTGTTGCTGCTATGAGATGAGGCTCAATCGAGCTTTTCAGTAATTAAAGAAAAAACAACTTTAAATTTCCTCTTGACATTCATGATTAAATGGGTTTAATGAATCTAAGAGTTATAACCTGGGTCAGTACTACCAGACATGTTTGGAAACACAATTGATAGTATTTAAAATCATATTTCTAGCAAGTTAAAACTTTAAGTGTTTGGTAAATTGTTGAGGTTGTGTATCTATTGAACAAAAAATGATTCTTGTCATGACAGTGATCTCAGCACACTGAACTGTGTAAAATATTAAGCTGCATCTTAAAAGTGGTGTTTGATGAAACATGGAGAAGAAAACAAGTTTCGAAGAGGACCTAACTATGGACTGAACTGCCAAGAGACTCTGTACAGTAAAATGCATGTTTCTCAAACTACAGCTCTGGACCCAAAATGGGCCATTTGGTGACTTTTACTGGGTTCCAGCCAACAAAAGAAGTAATATATTGCTGGTCCTGCAGCTCCAGCTGGAAATGAAATCTGGCTGTAAATTATGAAGCAGGCCCAACGTAAAATAAAGAAGTCTTTATCATACGATGTTGGAACTTGAGAAAGTGCTGAACAGGACTGGCGTCAAATGGACTCTGGTCTGCAGGAGTTGAGTGACTTTAGTGACTTTGTAAGGCAGTAAATTGTGATTTGTTCTTACTATTAAGATGTTAAACCAACGCAATTTATTCCATTTCTATTTAACTTTCTTCTTAATGGTATTTATTTGTTTAATCTGGAGTGAAACTGCTTGTTTCGTAAGTTGTGTGATATTTTTTGGAAAAGGCTTCATGCTCTTCCTTAGGTCCTCTTCAGTAGTCTCATAAACTGGACGCTTATTTGACATGTGAGTATGTCTGTCGGTCTGTCTATGTATGCATGTACTGTACGTTTGTGTGCTCACACATAGAGATCCGCACAGAACTCAGAAACACAGAACTTTTTTCTTGTCTTCTCTTTTTTTATTTCTGGAAAGATTTTCAATTGTTATTGTCCAAATCTGTTGATGCACATCCCCACTTCCAACCAAGGAAATTCAAATCACTCCTGCCTGCAGCTATTTTGTTTTTCAGAAATGCTAATAAAGTCACCAACTCATTAATATGACATGCTTAGAAGACTGAAATAAATGTAAAAGTAATAACTGCTTCAGCTCGCAGCAGTGAGAACTAAAGGTATATTAAACGTACAATGTTTTCTTTTCCTCTTTCTCCTGAACAACAGAAACAAACTAAATGTTGCAACATCAGACTTGAGCTCAGTAGCAATAGTTATGTTGTTTACAGAGCAGATTGCATTTGGGATGAACTACTACCATTTAAACTAAATTCATGCAAGATGATGGCGTGAGTGAAGGAGAGAGCCAGACAGACTGATTTAAAACTTAATATCATTTCGTAAGGGTTGCTAGAAGAAGATACATGCCTCATTAAGTCCAATAAGATAATAACAGCCTCTCATATTTTCATATATCTAATTTCATCCCACAATGATGATTCTGAGCACGCAATCCTGTCTATATTAGAGTAGATACTGTATGTCCAATGCTTGGTCTTGCAGAACCCCTTTGCTCTTCAGGCTCAATGTGTTTCTGTGTGTTTGTGTGCTTGTACAGTGCGCATCTATGTGTGTTTGTCACTCAGATCAGAGTGAGAGGAGATGAAACAAAAGTTCAGAGGCCAAACCAGTAAATCTGCTAAATGGGAAACTCAGCAACAGATCGGAGACACTTTTGATTCTGTGTGTAAAACAAACTGGCCGACTGAGAGCAGGCAGAGCTTAGAGAAAATTAACATGCGGTTGGCCTCTTATGGCTTCTTGGCTTTGGCCACATGACAGAACTAACCAGCGTTGATCTACTTCTGAATGTGTGTGTTTGAGTAAAAAGTAAGAAGGAGAGGTTGTGTATGACTCTGAGCTGAGCTGTTTTGTGTCTGCTGGCATGTGAATGTACAAAGTGTGTAAGTGTCGGATACAGCCACGTCTTAAAAATGAAATGGTGTGTGGGTGAGTGTGAAGCCGGCAGTGTAATCCAAATGAAATCAGATTTGGCTTGTTCTCAGACTGCTGTCAGATATGACACTCAGGGTAAATACATCTAAACAGTGCGACTGCAGGTGTGTTAATGAGGTTGACATACCAGATGAAGCCTGTGAGTCAACAAGTTCATATTTGGAGGGCTTACAGTCTCTCTCAAAAGCTGAAACAAGGTCCTGAAGTTCTTACTTTATGTTTGATGCTGAAATTAAAATTTGAACACCAACATTTATGATATAATCACTGACATACTGATGAAGTGTCATGGAAGCTGCTGAACGCTAACAACGCAAACATTGCTATATTTTGTTTGATACATATTTATAGTCCTGCAATATTTTAAGTACAAACTAATAAACATATAGAAGGTCAACGACCAGCCCTGTCACTAGCATTTGTAACTTTCATAGTGTTCTGAAAAGCTGAAACATGATACTGGTGTTTTCTGTCCATAATTGAAGATAAATGTCTACCCATTAGTTTAATAAAACATGAACATGTTACTTTTCCCAAGCTAAAATAACGGTTACTTTGTTCACATTCAAAACAACATGAATCCCAGCCATTAGCCCATCACATGGTCTCATGAACGCTGTGTAATGCTTATGAAATTATTGCTGTTATATCCTGATGATGAATGATGAAGGTACATTAGCTACCACGGTGGTAGATACAAAATTAGCCTGAAATAGTTAGACATTTTGGGAAATACCCCAATTGGCTTTCTTTTAGATAATTGGTAGATTAAAATATGGTGTCTGTATACGGTGAAGCCACTGCTAGCATCCAGTTAGCTTAAAAGTGAAAACAGGGAATGCAGCGAGTATGTGGAACTGTTCCTTTAAAAATTGACATAAAACCTCGGGGACATTTAAGTTTTTTAGAAAAGCAGATGAAAGAAACCTTCTAGCCTTTGCATTAAGCTGTTAAGAAGCTTAGAGGCTAGCATGGAGAGGTGGCAAGACTTCATCTCTCTATGTGGCCCAACACCAATCAAACCAATATGACATTGTTAACCAGTTTTCAGGCAAGTGTTGGTGAGTTTAAAATGTAGGCTGAGCAAAACCTCAGGCAAACAAGATGAATCTGACGCCTCTTGTAAGTCTCTAAAATTCATTTTGCCTGTGAAAGGAAGCCAACTTTGGAGAGATTTGGACTATGGTGCCAGTTTTAACAGCACTTTACTCTTTTTTGCTCTCACGGATATATGATCCAATAACCCAATAAATAGGCTATGAAAATAATCAAGCTGTATGGACTCCGGCTTGTGGATGTTGTGTGTATGAGTGTGTAATGTGTGTATATTTGTGTCAGATCCAAACACCACACAAGTCGGGGGCAGAACTCCTACAAGACATTTTTATGGTGGACGGTTTTAAACATTTAGTGTTTCCCTCAAAGACTGTGGTGCAGAGCTGCTCCTCATTCATTACAACAGCCTCGTGTGTTTCATTCTGTTATGCTATATTTACATCTCAGTGCCAATGCTCTTGTGATTTATCCAGAACGACTTCTTTGCAGACGGAATGAAACTGTCTTCAACTGATCTCTCGTATATGGAGACATTTTTCTTTTTGTAAATATGTATAAAGGTCTGCTTTCAAATGAGTATGCTTGTATTTTGTGGTTTATTTTGCAAGTCAGAAATATATCCAAATACTGAACTGCATATGAACACACATACATAGAGACACATTCACTAACATAAAGCCAGTGAAAAGCTATATTGTATTATTACTTTTTTTGTTAAAAAACTTCATTTTCTTATCTTCCCTTCCAGACATGTTTTTAAGAAATACTTTGAGAAACATTTAAGTTAAAAATCCTTAAAATTACATCTACTTCTTTCGCCTCATTAATAAAAAAACAGAATCTGTGAATATGCAAATATTGTTCATTTTAAAAGTTTTCCTGCTGGACACGAGATGACTCCTCTTGGTATATGTGCACTGCAGGCTTCATGTTCCCACATCACACTTGTGTTGTAAGTTGCAAACTGAAACATGATTGGCTTCCAAACTACTTGTGATACAAATACAAATCATGATACAAATCATGCTTGCAGGTACATGTCCTGAAATCAGATTTTTGGTGAACACAGAGACACTTTCTTCCTTCAACAGATGAATATGAAAACATCCTTCTAGTGTCAAACTTAGCGCATACATCATCATCTGCACAGTGAAGGTCAAAGATCCAACTTAAGTAACAATAAACGAAATTAACAAACAAACATTTTTTAAAATATTTTTTAGCATTTTATTTACCTTTACTAGAGAACTGATAGTAGACAGATGACAGGAAATGGGAGAAGAGAGAAATGGGGGATGATATGCAACAAAGTTCACCAGCAAGAGGGACATTGCAGTTCATACTCGACTTAACCCTGAGGCCACCAGGGTGCTGAACAAGCAGCCTCCTTTTGTGTGCACAAACCTGACAATGACATACCCGAAATGAAATGGTTGAACCATTTTAGTCATGATCTTGGTCTCTTCTGAAGATAACTCTTTGGAGTTCATTATCAAAAAGTTAGAATTAGTGATACTGAACTAAATTTGGGCACAAACATGGTAAAAATGCAGATTTTTCTCTATTTCATATGTGACTGTTCTGTTTTGTATGCACTTGTGTTGCAAAATAAGCAACTGATTCAGTTGCAGTGATATTGGGATCTTAAAATGGTTTATACAGACTCATTTCCTTTGAAAGGATGAGTAGTTGGTCATGAATGAGTGAAGATTCAATAGTCAGCTCATAGTCAGGGCCCACTGTTTTTTTTTTTAATAAAAAAGAAACAACATTTTGGAGATACATGGTTTTCAGCGAGCTAGACCATCTCATATATTCAACATTTAATATTTTTACACACATGAATGCACCCAACTAGGTTTGGACACACATTATTGCACAGTTGTATTCCATGGATTCACTCTATTCCAGCTACATTATTCTTCATGCACACTGTCCATCACTGTCTTCACTCCATAACAGTTACATACCATACAAACCACCATCTGTCTCTGCCAAAATGACCACATGCAGTACTTTCTCATTAAATGTTAAACAACTGGTATGTTTTGCTGAGCAATGTGATGGTTGAAAGATACGTTCCAATCGTGCCGGATACCCGACAACCTTCACTTTACATGCTTCACTGTTTCCAAACCCTTGAGGTAACAAGAGCGTCTGCAGTTATTATACAGCTTGTTGTTTATGTTGCTTTGAATGTGCGCTACGATACTTTCAAATTGGGACACGCTCCGGTCAAGCTAGCAACAGTGGCTGTTTTTTATATATACCTCTGAGATGCACTTTGTAAGCATAATCATGGACAAGCATCTCCTTGAGGGAATGATTGGACAGGATATCACAGCAAAGAAGAAAACCATGCATTAAAAGTAAATTAGTGTTTTGCAGTGGTATATTTTGTTAGGAATGAGGCATTCCTTCTCCAGTGTTTCCTTCAAGGTTCTGCTGTCCAACAAAGTAAAGATGGGATTCCATAATTATAATTATAATGTATAGACTTTCCTATTATACTGTAATATGACCCAGGGGTACTACCCAGCTCTGCAAACTAGACCTCATTTCAATAAATACACTGTCTTTTTGATTGATTGGCCAACTGGGGCCATGTAAAATATATAAAACACTAGTGGAAACTTGCTCTAAACGTTAACATTTACATGCTCCCCACAGACAGAAACATTTTGATGTTCTTGTATGTACTGGCAAAAAAAATTAGGAAAATCCTCCTGTTTATACAGGATTTTTTCAAATAAATTGTGAATTAAGTTTGGGCTTCAAAATGTCAGTGCCTAGTGTGTAAGTAATGAAAACACACAGATAAAAATCATTAAAGAGTACAGTTTGGTTCCCTGACTTAAAGGATTTAGCTGGCGATTTTCTATATTTTTCTTATTGTTAACAATCTCATATGCAGAGCCAAACCGACAATGAATTGATCCTACCTATAAGTATTGTGTGTGAATCCAAAGTCTGATATATATTTTTCCTTTGCGGCCTAAACCTCTGTTTTTTGTCCAAAGACTACTTAAAAACATGTCAATGAACCACACTGTTACATTGGATGATGTTTTTTCACCACAAAGATTACAGCTGTTAAAATAGCTTGTTTACAAATGGCTCCAAAGACTAATAGTGATTTTCAGTCTCTGGACAGTGGTTCAGTGTATGGCAGGCGCCAACACACTGAACTAATACGGTGAACATGGTAAGTACAGCCGCTACAAGGCTAAAGACTCCTCATCATTAGGACACAACATAATCACTGGACACATGTAGCGTTATCATGAAGCACCACAGTGAACAACTAATAGGACAGACATGCACAATTTTTGTTACAAATTTGAGGTAAACTTTTTTTCACCTCTGTCAGCTTTACAACAGATGATCAAGGTCAGACTGGAAGGGAATTGATTTTAAATATTCTCCAAGCTGCATAAACTCTATCAACCATTTCACTAGTCTTGCAGGGCCAGTCATACACAGCGTGGGTAAGAGTCTGAGGGCTGCTGTAGTGAGTTTGGGAATAAATGTGGGCGCAAATAACGAAATGGAAAGCTGGTTTGAAATTTCTACATCAATCTTTCACCTCATGATGATGATGAGGGAGTGATTCAAACCACAAATTGCAATGAAATTTGAATGAAACCCTAAAGAGACTGAAACTGTCAGTAGTGAAAAAGTCTGTCATTTGTTCTGGTGGAGTAAACATCAACTCTGGTGTCACCTCAGGATCTCTGATTTCACATGACGTCTCAATTGGGTGAGGATTGGTGATTGGGAGAGCCATGATAAATGTTTTTTTTAATACATCATAATCTGCTATTAGCTCTGGGGTTGCAGGTCTTTTCATTCTGGAAGATTTCACTCAAAGTGGGAAAGAAATACTTCAACAAGTAAACATGGTGACTCAAAATGGCTTCATATTTATGGGCATTTTCCATTCCCTCTGAAAGACTCAAAGAAACAGAAACACATACAGCACGTTAGTAAAATGCCCCAAACACCATCACAGAGCTGCCAAACACTTCAGCGTAGGAAACAAGCACTCAGGAAGAGACGCTTTTGGCATTTGCCACAGAATGACTCATCTACCCATTTGATTTTTTTCCCACTGCTCAGTAGACCAGAAAGTCTTATTTTCACCAATTTGCTTATAAAAGCGCCTTTTAGGTGTAATAAGAGGTTTCAGCACTTCACCACAGTGTCCCTTTCAGTAAAGTTCTCATGGTGGATGAAAAAGCCTGCTCATGCTTAAGATCATTTACAGTTAACTGCCTCAGACACTTCTCTGATTCTTAAACGAATCCCAGGAAATCATGGCTGTTGTACATGCATGTATTTATAACAGATGCTTTCCTCTCGTGATGTCCTTGCCTCTGACTTCTAACCACTGGATCTTCCGGTTGAGCATCCTGGATGAAAACATTTTCCTCTAAACCTGCTGCAACAATCTTTCAAAATTTTTTTTCAAAGCCCATCATTTTCTCCTTGACGCAAGCACAAGACTGTAAATATCTAAAAATATAAATGATGAAGCATGTCTCGGTTTTGGAAATGCCCATAGTGGTATATTTTTATAAAACCAATCTCAGAGTTCCATTTAAAATAAAAATAGATAATATATTAAAATAAACTAGTAGCAATGACTGTGAGGGACGAAGCTTTGCAGACTTCAGTCTAGTCTAGTTGAGTCTAATCTAATCTAGTCTCTTCTTGTCTAGACGACTGAAAAATTACTTTGAGGCAATTACAAAGCCAGTTGTAGATGAGAGAAGCAAAACATAATTCCTACTGTTTATTAGCAGCCTGAACATGTTAATTGCATGAACCTTACTATTGAAAGATATGTGTTCAAGTCTCTCATAATACAATACTCACAAGCCTTGTGTATGATGAAAGTTATTGATTACTATGATCGCTCTTCTTCTTCATACTGACCTGTACAGATACCTTTGTAGTGTGACTCCAATTTAAACAATAGGGGGTAAAATCCACAGTCCTTGTTTCATACAAATACGCATTAAAAAGTTAATACGAGACATAAATAGTCTGAGTTAGACAAATCGAGAAGATCCCAAATGTAGCATCACTTCTGGTTTCTTTGAGGATAAACTGTCATTTGAGGAGGAAGAGGAGGGTTTTTTTCAACTCAAGTCCTCAAGTGAAACACACGGCCGACCTGCTACTGAACTGGGATGCAATTAATATACAGTATGTGATTTATCAGGGGCTAATTGTCATTTTGGTTGCCAGACTGCATCATGCAGTCACCAGCTTTTATGATCAAAAAACCACATCTGTATGGAGACACGTGCTTTCAATTTGCTTTGTATCCCTCATTTTCCTAAATGTTGCCTTTATCGTGGTAGTTACTTGTCATTTAAAATAGCTTCTCTCTGACAGTAATCTCCCTAGAAAGAAAAAAAGAAATATGGTGAGGGTCATGGTGGTTATTGAGTCTTCTATTGGGATTCTGTGGAAACTATTGGCTTACTTCAGAAGTCTAATTGTCTTTAGGTAAATGTCTCAGGCTTTGATGTGTGGCAGAGAGTTGGAGGGGGAACGAATGAGATAAAACAGCCGATTCCCCAACGAGTGAGAGGGAGCAGCTGGCCTGGAAGGCTGGCGTAGATTAGAGATTTTACACAATCTTTAGATGTGGTGACGGTGTGGTTTTGAATCCTCTCTCCTCCTCTGCAGCAGTGTTTGTCATTTACTGACCACATTCAAGGGTTTAAAAAGCCACATACGCTGGCCCAGCTTCCAGTGTAGAGGCAATGTTATACCGAGGCCTTCTTATTATTTAAGCCTCCTCTCTGGTCCTTTCATCATCACTTTAAATCATTTCCAAAACACATTTCTCGAATTAATTCATGAGTCAAAAGGGGAACAGCAGTTCAGCAGCTAATTAAAACAGACACAAGTGTGTTAATCTTGTCCTGATTTTTTGCACATGCGTTTATTTAGATGAGGACCGGAAATGATGGCAATTATGAGTCAACAGTCGGAGTCAACAATCTGATGGTGATAATGTCAAAAAAGGGGTCTTATGTTTATATCACTATCATTCAGATCCTTCCCAAAACCAAAAACTGTGGGAAATTGTTTGATATCATGTTGCCAACACATCTGATTCACTAGTTTGTTTACGGAGTATTTCATGGCTTGAACATTGCTATAATTGCATTTGAATGTCCATAAAAACTTTGGATAATTGTTGCTATTTATAGATATATTGATTCGAAGGCAACCAATGTAGTTTGCAGAATTGCAGTTTTGTTTACTCGTAACTTCAATGCATCGTACTAAAGTGTTTGAATCTAATTCTGAACATGTGCTTGTTTTATTAGTGAAATTTTGTTTTGCATTGTCATCCTAAAAGACTGATAAATAGCAAAAAAAAAAAACCCCAAAAAAACAAAACAATGTAATTGATCATTGAGACCTCGAAGTTGAGCGCAAGAATGGTTGCTGTTTTCAGTATTATTGAGTGAAACAAATAGTTTTCCATCCAGAGAGTCCATTGTTTTCTGAAGTTCAGATGAAATACCACCATTTTACAACGAAGTGCAAAGTGGCTGCATGAGGCCAATAAAGATTACACACAAAGTCAAATGCCACACACTGACTCTCGGGTCTTATGTGGTTGTTGTAAAAGTTTTACAAAAGAAACAGCTTCTAGTCAAACTGTGCTTTCATTTAACATGAAAGACACACAATATCTCTAAGGTTAACAAACACTTACAGTATTTCATGATTTGGTTGAGGAAATTCTTCTGTTGCCTTTTTATTCTCCTCACCAGGAGGTCAGAGGCCAGACTTAGCTGCCTGTCTGAAAGGGTATCAGTGTCTAGCTCAAGGAACCCTTCAGGCTTACCTGCCACCACAGGGTCCTGAACCCTGACCATGCCGTGTCTTTGCCCACCACAACGCTCTGCCTCTACCAGTGTGCAACTTGTATTCATCTTTATAGCCTGAGGGGCTGTGGTGTTTGTCTCCATCTGCGGGAGAACAGAGATACATGCAGCATGGACTGTGATGGTGTAAGTGGAGACAAAAAAACAACTACTATCAGCTTCAATATGCAGACAAAACAAAACCCATAAAGTTCAATGAACTGTCAATTTATTAATTTTACTGGGAAAATGTAATATCAATAAATCCAAGTTCTAGTGTGAACTTCTCATGACTGAATTTAGAAAGTATTTGAGTCTTATTTGAGTCAACTTTTCAACACCATGAAATGTACACATACAGTTAGTATACTCCAAGACTTTTTAAAAAAGTCAGATTTATTGCCTACTTTTCATTTTTCTATGTATTTATTATTAGCAGCTTTACACTTTGACTTTGACAATTGACTGTATCAACAAACTGAAAGTGAAGTCATGTCCTTTATGTTGTCTTTATTTCATTATGATTTCTTATTGTTATTGTTTGTTATTGTATTATTGTCACACATGTTGTAAGTGACGATTTCTATAAATGTAGTGATGAACAAAGCCTTAATATGGGGAAGGTAAATGATTGGTTATAGTTATAATACAACATAATGCACAGTTTTCAAATTTAAAAAACGAGAAACAGGGTGTTTTTTTAAAACTTATTTAAATACATCTATTGGTCTATTACATATCGTTATGCCATCAGAAAAAAGCTGGCATCATTAATGTTTTAGTAACTTATCTTGAGACGATTTTATTTTTGCAAGTCGGAACTTTTCCGTTGAGTTTCGCACGGAAGGATTTTCAGGTCGGACGCGGTTGTTGCTTGCATCTTTCAGGACAGAAACTGGACTGGTGAGTGTCTCTTTCATATATTTAAACATAGTAACACCTTTAGTGTGAATCTAACAGGAGATAAGTATATATATGACATTAAATAGCCTTCATGAAGTAACCGTGTTACAGCATAAAACGCACTGTGAGTCAGAGGCCTGGATGCTAACGTTAGCCTGCTGCGCTAACATCAGTCAACAAGGCGGCTAATGACAAGACCACATCCACTTCCTCAACACTGACAAGCAATAATTTATCTATTCTTCATTTCTTTTGTTCCTGTTTGTCTCTTTTATGCAGCGTACTCTTTGTTCACGGACTTCTGCATAAAGTCTTGTGACTGCGAGCTAGCGCTAACAAAGTTAGCCAAGTGTTGAAGCTAGTGTTAACCTAATATTACGTCATTTCACGCTTCAGAGGAAATAACAATAACAATAAATATCATAGCTGTCCTACACAACAGCAGATATTATGAGCTTAATATCGAATATTCTCGAAAGACCAAAAGGCTTGTGTTGAGTACATATTTAGCTTCAATTACAGTCTTCACATTAACACCCTCAAGGTGAAGACTGTGGAGGCTGAGGATGAAAGATTCAAATTCAACAACCAAACCTTCATATGTGGCAGTGAAATTTAGTTGTGCATCTACTTTACAATCATTTTTGATCCCAGTCACCTCCTCCAAGAGACAACCACAATATTCTTATTTGTTGATGGTTTGATGAGAAATAAGATATCCATGGTTAGGGTTGGGCAAAAGATAATAAACATTTGTAGTAAAATAATAAAATGTTTGACAGCAATAAAAACTGTCAAACATTTTCCGTATTCCACAGTAGTTCTCCCTTTAATGTCTCACTTTATCTCATCTATGTTGACTATAGTTGGAAATGTTGCATGTCAGTGAGCAGGACTGCTTCATGGTATAAGTGGATTTACAGGATTTTTGTGTCAATGTGAAGATGTTCCTCACCCAGAGCTGGTTATGAAACCTCGATATTTGAGTATCAGTACTTTGTTATTTAAGTACTAATTATTAAAAGTTGGCATTGAATACAAACAAATGATATTTTTCTGATCTAGATCAGGAAAACATTCCAACTTAAAGCCCCCAAAAATGCAGTGTAAAATATGTTGGAAGTTTAATATTCTCCATAATATTTATTACCCATATTTATAATCATCATTATGAAATGTTCTAAACCAAGGCTGAGATAGGAAAAAAGACATTTGTGGGTTGAAGGACAGCAATTATACGCCCATCACAGATCTTCATCAGGTCAAAATGTTTGTTTGAAACATTTGATCCGAGATCCAAGTAGAACAGAAACCTTGTCCTGACTGATTACATATTGTGGCTTGGAATAAGTGTGCAGGCATTCCTACTTATTTCATTAATACCATAGACTGTAAAAAAGTAATTATTGTAATGTTTTATATAATTATACTGATTAATACACATACATTTGTGACATCACCTTTTTCCAATGGAGCCCCACCCACCCACTCAAACCAGTCTGAATACAGACAAAAACAAAAAATTCAACATCTCTCATGTGAAATGATCAAAAGCTTTTGAACTTTTTATTTTCATGTCAGCCTGATAGCTCATTTTAGGAAGAAAGTTTTCAGGGTCTTAAGATATATATTTTATTAATTACAAAGTCCTTTATTAAACATAGTTTCATGCGTAATAAGCAGTGATATATGTTAAAACCCCGTAGGTATAAGATGAAACAGTCTAAGTTAATGAGGGACTAAATACGGGTTCAGAGAGAATCACTTCCTCTAATAGGTTTCCTGTAAAATGCTCTCTTTCTTCAGCAGCAGGTGGAGGGATGAGTCTCTCCCCTGTGGTTGGCACAGAAGTGCCAGAAACAGCTAACGGGGTTGTGACACCCATCTCCTCGGAAAACGGCCCTCATGTCCCAGTCTCAGTTAAATGTGGGGGGAGCAGAGTGCCCTGTCCTGGGGAGGCATCAGAGGAAGAGTCCCTCGGACACACGGAGAACCATGTATGTGGGGAAAACAGAGTTTACGATGGCGAAGGCTGCTTGGAAACAGACATGGACAATAATGAGAGAACAACTAGTTTATCATCACACACTGCTTGTGTGACAGACCCCTCCCTCCCTGTGGCTACATGCACAGCAGACTCCGAATCAGGCTCCAAAGACACAGACTTTCCTGAGGCCTCTAACACTGTTGAGCCTCCTGGTGCAGCTCTGCTGTGGGACTCACCACACCAAGCACACACCAAAGACCTATCTCAGCGAGGGGGCCCCGCCACCACATACAGGCAGCTGACAGAAGCCGAGGCTCAGGATGGAGGCACTGACGGCCGAGAGGACGAGGAAGATGGAGAGAAGGAGAAACAGGATGAGGAGGAGGATGAGAAGAATGAAAAAAAGTGGAGGCATCAGCATGCAGAAGGGAGAAAAGAGGTGGAGGTGAGTGGACTGTGTTCAAACAGAACTAGAGGTGTATTTTAGAGGCGGCACGATTGCATACAAAGTCAACGGAGACGCTTAATTAGACGCGACTGACGTAAAGATACGACAGCCAAGCTGATCAGCTCTCAGGCTGGTTTCATGATGATTTGTTTCTGATTGAATAAGCAGTAATTTAACCCCTCTTCTTCCCTTCATCTTCTCCTCCATTCTTCACTCATCCCCTCACCTACTTTTTTTTAGTCTTTACGACACTACTCCTCCTCAGCGCCAGGTCCCAGCACCTCCTCTTCCTCTCCTCCACCGCATCTTCTTCCCTCAGATGATGCCCCTTGCCCCCCCCATGTCATGGCCCAGGTTTGGGTCCGCAACGTCCGAGGGATGCAGGACAGCAAGAGCCTGGATGAAATCAGCCAAGCGTGTGGAGGTCGAACAGATTCTCACTGCAGTTTGTCTCATTCGTCCTCTCCTTTGTTTGCCTGAATTGATAAATACACATAATATGTAAAGTAATAAAATAATGAATTGTAACTACGTAAAGGAGGACGTCCGTATTTAAATTGTCAGTAATGACTGGCAGTATTTTATAACCTTATTTAGCTGATGTTTGCATGTTCTCCACAGGTGGTGGGGCCCGGGGAGGGGGCAGAGGAGGCCAGTCAGAGGGTCGACGGGCCACAATCTCCTCCGCTCTGGAGCTAGAGGGGACGGTCAGCCACGAGGGAGACCTGACTAACTTCATCACCAAGAACCTGGAGCAGAAGATCAAGATGAGCTCTAAGCCCAGTCTGGACTGCAGTGACTGTGAGTAAGAAGTTGAAGCAAACTTCAACAAATCAATTTTCTTTTATAAATCCTGCAAGTCACGACACAAAGAGTAGAAGTTTCAACTCAACATTTAAAGTGAAAATACATTTAGTTCAGTCCTTCACTGGATTTGTGTGTGTTGACGCAGACTATGTGCAAACAGAGTGCTGCGCCCATGTAGGCTGCTTTCATAACTGCGTTATATTTGAGGCTCCAACAGATGGGCTGTTTGTATTTTTCCTCTGCATGAAGAGGTTTAGGAATTTCAGCAGGTTAGTAGCCTTGTTATGTGCAGTGGTGGTGAAACTGCAGTGCAAGCTGTCTGACTCGCTGTCACATTCACAGCCAGTTTTTCCCCTGCAGAGGCTAACGGGCCCAGACAGCCGCTACTCATCATTTATGCATAGCTTTGGTTATGTCCAAATAAAAAGTAATGAAGTGCTCTATCTTTAGCAAATTAATTGCTTTGTCTGCTGTCTTATGATGAACTGATGGAGGCTTGCATGCGTCATCTAGCAACCTGGACAAGATGAACTTTATTTTATTTAAGTTTAAAACAGTTTTTCATCTGTTTATTCTCATTTCATATTTATCCATTTCCGCTGTTTGTGCTTTCATTTGTGTTTCAATGGTTTCGCAGCTTATGTTGATTATATAATACAGTATATTTTAACTTGATTACAGTGGATGTTTGCGGTGAGGACAAGTCGATTTCTTTCATTTCTTTATCATAGCATAAGGAAGCTCTGAAAACATGATTGGAGTTAACATAAAGAATTGTGGTACAGGTCAAGTTTATCATATTTTGTCATCATTTTTTCTTATATGGTTGAATATATTGAAGAAAAATAACTCTTAATGTTTTTAGTTGAGTTGTTGCTGCAGCAAGTAATAGAAAGATAAAATAGTAATAATGTAACTAATAGTTTCAACACTATAATGAACATACAGTTCATGATATGTTAACACCATATCCAAGTTTCTGAACTGTTCCTTTTATCCACTCAGGAATCTGTCACACGAGGGACGTAGCAGTTGCCTCCCTCCTCCCCCCAAAAAATGCTGATCAGCAATCTTTTTGATAGCTATCTGACAGATTATCTGCTGCCATGTTTGCTATGAACCCAGTCGTTTTCTTGCCGTTCTTCTTTTAGTTTTAACTCTCATTTTGCAAAGACGGGTTGTGGAGCCACTGCTTTAGTAATGCTACATTATAATCACAAATGTATTTCTGTTTCCCTACATCATTATTTTTAAAATTAGCTTATTTTCGGCACAATTTGCAAGATGTGTGAAGGTGGATTAGTGGTAAGAGAAACCTTCCCTCAAACAAGAAAGTCACAGGTATTTTCACTGAATACCAACCAGCTGTTTCATTTCTCTCCGGGTGAATAATTAAAATGTGATGAAGACTCACACTTTGGCTCTGTCCATTGTCTGACTCGTTCACGGCTGATTAAATTAGCCTCAGACTCAGACAGTGTTTTAACGACACAGCAGAGACTCAGCTGAAAGACCCCACTGAAACTGAAATAGAGATGTTTTCTTAAAGGTTACATGAATACAACTATTAAAGAAACTAAATCATCTCTTCAAGTTCAGCAGGGTGACCTAATCCATCCAAGACAAACAACATCCAGTGTTTGCATTGGCAACCATCTTTCTTGCCAAATTTTCCTGAACTGCTGCTGTTCACTCAAGAGATAAACCCCTCCGGATTACAGTGTCAGCTAAACTGGCAACTCAATTTAAACACAGGAACAGAGTCAATACGCCCTTTGTGGCAGCTCATTCCCTCTACCTGCTGATTCAATTAGGATGGATGACTCACAGACTTTGTTTAGACTGAAAGAATTTATAACCGAGGTCCCGCTGCAGCTTAACAGGAATCATTTTCAGAAATGGAAACTTGTTTCTTTTGGACCACCAGCCACCCGTCTTTTGTATATTTCAAGATTTAATGACTTGAGGCACAAGTGTGTTTTTGGTGAAGTGCCATAATTTGTTTAAATTTGCACAGACTGTCTTTTTAAAGTAGGAAATATTTCTTGAAATGGGAATAATTTTCCAGTTACTCTTGTATATATTGTGTTTTTTATTTAGTTTGCTTTAATCTTTTCACAATTACTTCTAAAACTTCTTAGTTTGTGCACAAAGAACAAAGCTTGCATCACTCTGACTGTTTGGGTGGTCTGTCTGAACATGTTTCTGTTTGTTGGAGCTGAAATAGTTTGTATTTTAATAATTGCACAGAAAACTAACAATTTTGATTACTCATTTCTCATTAATCAAGAAAAAATGCAAACATTAGCTGGTTCCAGTGGCTCAAATGTGATGATTTACTGCTTTGTCCATTTTAAATTATTTAAATATGATCTACACACTTTGTTTAATATGTTTTAATAGATTAACCAGAAGAATAAACAGTAGAAACTGACTATTAGTTGCAGCCCTACTTTTGTATATTATCCATCTAATCAGAAGTATTTCTTGCCAGCGGACTGTTCAGGTCCCATCTATGGAAGCCGAGGGTTGTCACGGAGACCAGCGGATATCCCACCCATTGATCCTGCTGTCCTATTGGATCTTCAGAAACACACCCAGGAGGTGGCACACAGTGTAGAGATGATGATGCGGAGCCTCAATGGGACCATCCAGAATGTGAGTCCTGAATCAGTTCTTTCTGTCTGTCTTAACCGTTTATGGTCTACGTTCAGGTGTATTATGATGATGTAACTGCATGTATGCACACAAGGCCTCTTACAGTCTGACACTAGCAATCTCTTTTTGCTCTCTTGCTGTCTCTCACACATCCACTGTTTTCCTCACTCATATTTTATTATTCTCTCATCTGTCTGTTCATCCAGATGACAGCTCTGAGTGTGGGCTACATCCAGACCTACAGAGACTCAGTCGACAGTCTGGGAGAGTCTGTGGACATGAGTATAAAGGTGACACCTGTGTGTGTGTGACGTGTATGTGAAGTGTGTGTTCATGCCCATTTTCTGGGTGTTGTTGTTGGTAATTCTGGGAAATGTAGAGAATCATAAAACATAAAGAGCAAGTTAAGTGAGCCCACTGGAACATGAATTGGAAACTTCCATCTGAACATGGGTAGCGGTTTCCAGTATGTCCAAATTTTATGGTGTTGTCTACTGCAGGATACATATCTGCTCTGTGCCCCCTAGTTTTCTTTATTATTAGTTCATTATTTCACTGAAATACTATTCCTTCATCCACTCGGGTAGATGGAGTGTTTTGTTTGATACGGCAAATCAAATAAATAAAATAAAGCAATAATGTGGCGTTCTATCACAAGCAGAGCAGACAGTCACACTGAGCCTGATTGCATCCTGCTACACAACACGAGAGCCACAAACTCTGAACAACAACCCAAATTAGTTTTCCTGCTGAAGTCTCCTTTTTATCTAACTTACAAATATGAACACGTCTTGTCCTGCACCTCAGCTTGTTAAACGAGTCACCACAAACATTCACAGGGGGAGAGTGCACCGCTAACGCCACATAGCAGGCTAGATAGCTAATTAGCTGTTCAGCTGCAGCACATTATACTGCATGTAATACCTGAAAGTGTCACTTCAGTCCGGTTAGATGCTGGTTTGGTTGTTGCTCTTCAAAATCCCTGTTCGTGACACACTGTCTGTCCATGACTTGTAGCTACAGCAGTTTGTTCACTTCATCTCTGTCCTGTACAGTGTAACACCAGCACCATTCCAGCTAATGTCAATCAAACAGGCCTCCGACAAAAAGGAGTACTTGTGATAATTTTCCAAAGACCATTTTTTCTCTTCTAATAATACAAAACTATTAACAATACATTTAAAAACATGTTTGCATTATTTTTGACTTTTTGATTAAATTTGATTTCAATTGGACTTTGATTATTTTGAATATTATAATAATTTTATGAAGGTATAATTTTACTGGAATACAGGCTACCAGAATGTGTTTTACAACTCTACAAACCTTAAATCTGACTGATAACACTTTGTAGAAAAAACATTAGCAAACCTGGACGGAAAAACATTTATTAGGTAACCAAAGCATTTCAGTTATGAGAAGTTACAAGAAGAAATCTTGCATCAAGGCCACAGTGTGCTTATCACATCATATTTTTTATTTCACATCTCTTACTTAGCTAAGGTCCTTATGATCATATTTTTCATCTTTTGCATATTTTTCTCTCACAGGGCATGTATACCCTGATGGCTCGTTGTGAGGAATTGGATCGTTCCATGCAGCCCATACACACTCTGGCTGCACAAATCCGTGACATCAAACGAACCCTGGATGCTCTGGAGGCGATCTGCAAGTAACTCCTGCTTTGCGGTATGAACACACATCCCAGCTGCAAAGATCCAACATCAAGCACATCCCACGAGGCTGTCTGCAAGTAAACCCCACCCTTCTGCAGGTAGCGCACACACACTGCAGCGAAGATTAAGTGCACCTCCGGATTCCTGGAAACATTGCGACTAGGCATGCTGGGTGATTGGCGCTCATAGTCCCTCTGCTTGTTCATCATCTGAAGATGACCGTGTTTGTGTAGTGAGATCTCAGATTAATTGCGCTTGATTCGCTCTCGGGGCTGAGCTTTTTTTCTTCTTCTTATCCTTCTTTTTTTTTTTTTTAAAGCAATCTCACTTCCTCTAATGAAGTTGTCGTGTAATAAAATCTCACAGATTAACTCTTTTTGGAGACACTCGATCAAGTGCCCCGAACACACAGACACACACAGATCTCTGAAGGTGTGAAAAGATGCCCTCTTCTCCCACTTTGCAGACTAAATGGAGGAAATGTGTGATATTATCCGTCCAGCCCGTTTGGTTCAGATTGCACTAACTTCTCCTCACCACATGTGGGCGATGTTTCTCTCTCTGACTCTCTCTTCGCTTATGGAGCTGTCTGTATGAACTGCTCAGAAGACGGTGACTTTTGGACAGGAACAGAAAGTCTATTTTTTAATCTTATGCAACAAAGATCAGATTCTTTCACTGCAGGCTAAACGAGAGGATGAGAGAATCGTGTGTCAGTCTGTCTGTCTGTCTTTTTTTGTGTTTTATTTATTCTGTTTTCTCAGCATGCATACATTCTGTGTCACTGGGAACTGACCTGTACAACCAGATTTTTCTGCTGTTGGTCAACAAATAGTTTAAGCACAATGTTTAAGAGTTTAAACATGTTGCTCAAATGCTGCTTGAAGGTACTTGTTGAAGGAAATTGGAGTGTTTCACTTTTTCTACTCTTTCAGACTGTCTGTCAATTTAAAATTTCAAACTTTCACTCACAGGTCTGCTCCTCTATTTTAATTTCATCAGCCATCAGCCATGTCTTATTCAGGCTAAAATCTCAACTTGCTTCCTCTGTGTCAGTGCAGTCCAAGATGTTGTTGAGAAAATGGTTTAATTTCCAGGCATGTAAGTAGCAAACAAACTGTTCAAAGTGTCATTAAATGGATTGTTTTGGCTCCGTTTCTGTTCAGTATATTTAAAGAAATTAGATCTGTACAAGGACTCAGTTTCAAAACACATTATGAATCCATTAAACTCTTTCTAGAAGAACAGTTGTTGGCATTTTGCCAGCCGAGGACTTAAGAGAGCTGCTAATCTTCATCCACACATGAATATATTCAAGGTCCTGGTTGTAAATGTAAATATTACTCTTGGGAAATGGTGGATACAATAATTTGGAACAAAACTCTACACTTATTCTGCATTGACTACATTCATTACTGGAGGAAAAAAATCCTATAAATCGGATCCAAATAAGTTAAGGTTTGCTTCTCAGAGAAATTACACAGTTAACAGTTTAATTGCTGTGCAGCATGTCCTCGTTTTTCTGTCTTCATCATGAAAAAAAATCTGGGAAACATTGCTGGATGCACTCTGCCCTTGGATGTGAACTAAGGTGGACTCGTACAACATTTAATTGGTGATAAAGTGAGTGTTTATTAATTTACTGAATAATAAAATCACCAAACACTGAATGACTGCAGAGTTACTTGATACCTTACCAACCAAAAGCCATTTGCTCTCATGGAGCATTTTACTTTATTTAATGAGGAGACTGTGGTACTACTGTTGTTGCACTGGTGGGTAGCCTTGTAGTAGATCATAGTACGTGTATTAGATTTACTCGTACATGTACCTATTACTGACGGCAGGCAATATGTTAGTAGGCTTGAGTAGTGTTAATGGTGTTGTGATCTGTTTTTTTCCCCAGACACTTCAGACTTGTCCAGCACTCTTTATTTTATGATTTATCTAAACGAACTACTGAAGTGGATTTTGAGATATTACGTCTACAAAATGTAAATGGAGCAATATTGCAAGCAGTTAAGTACACGTTTTAATCTTGGCTGCAATGCTAGATGCTTAAATCTGATATAAAATCCATAGTTTTAAAAAATCTTTTGAAAGTATCATCTGGCAGTAGTGTGTAATTGTAATGATTCTGGTCCCCTTAGTGATACTAAACTTTTCTCATACTTTTCCATGGCTGAATTTGGCTTCATGTTTCCCAACAAAAAAACGATTTGGAGTCTTGGTAGATTGTCATGGTCAGGAAGGATCCTCGACATGGGAAATATGAGAGGAAATGTCACTTTGTTGTTCATAATATATATATATAATTGTATGATTAATTTCTGTTATACAATCAGATGCACCTGTGTACATACGATCTCTTTCTGTAACTAAAAAATGATTTAGATACCCTTCGTCTTGAGTGTATATTTTAATGAAAAATAACAAATAAATTTACATCAGCTGCAAATACAAACATTTCAGTCTTTTTTGTTTTGTTTTTTTTCTTTCTTTTTTTTTGTTTTTTTGTTTTACAGTATACTGCCTCAAGGAGGTCTGAAGTAATTGGACAGGGAAAAAAAGCAAATATAAACCACACTGACTTATAAAAATGCCTATCATGGACTGAAATACTGTATATTCTGAACGTGTTTCTTCAGAGTCATTTGAATGAGCACATGTCCAACATGCAGTTTACACAGGACACAGGTAGAGGGTACCAGAGAGCTCAGAAAAAATGTGCTCCAGTTCAGTAGATATGCTTTTTGAAGGTTGATATTAACAGTTTGGATGGAATACATCAATTTAAAACCTGGATTTCTTTGCCAGTAAGCAATGTGTATGCCAAATAACAATCTCAAAGATCATAAGTATTCAAAGTTCATCCCAAAACTGTATTCTCAGCATGTCCAAAATAACATTTAACAATGTGATTCTCAAACTTTTAACTGAGACTCATTAATAGAAGTAACTTACAGTTACAGTTACTTACAGCTCTTTAAGGCAGATTAAAGAGTCGGTCCACCCACATTACAAAAAAATAAAAAACAGATTTTCTAACTTACCACCACTGGTATCTAACCATAGAGAGGTATTTGTTTTGTTGAATGTTAATTCAATCATGCTGCTCGCAGTATTGAAAAATTAAATCTCTTTCCACAAAGTGTCCTGGTGATTCTGAGTAATCAACTTCACTGTCAACAATTTTCATTGGAACTAGTTTTTACTGAAATGGTAACTATGAATTTTCTATTTTTGCAATTTGGGTAAACCGACACTTTAACCCAAATGCAAATATTCAGTAGAAGGGGAAACTTCTGCGTTCATTAGGCCTTCAAATAAAGAAGTAATTTCCACAAAACAAAGCATGACATTAAATGACTAAACAAAATGTGCAAAAAAAAAAAACCCTCATTACAGGTTTTACAAACTGATCTTTTGAAACCTCTATCGTATGGTTTGTGCTGACTTTCTGACTGTTCTCTTAAAGCTCACTCTTAAAAGGTTTGAACACAGCCAGTAGAAACTGAAAAAGTGACGAGTGTTTGTACCGCTGTCTCTTGGCACATCCAGTGAAAAGTTTTGGACTTCCAGCGCTGGAAATGGTTTGTTGTCCTGTCTTTTTCTCTGATACTCCATTGATTCCCCACACGACAGTATGTTCATAAGGAGGTCAAAGGTCATGTTGAACTACAGAGCAGCAGTCCTGCAAGCTAGCAGGGATTCAGTCTCTTGCTCAAGGGCACTTCAGTAGGGTGCATAACTGCAGTAATAGGTCTGACCTTGCAGGTGAAGGCTGGTTTAGTTCACATTTTAAGGTTCCAGGCAGAAACTTACAGCCATCAGCAACAGCAGGACAGCTAGGTTTGGGGAACTCAGCAGACTTGTAGCACAGTCTGTAGGTACTGCCAGTGAAGGCGTTGGACTTCCCCTCAACTCAGTCCCAGAGGCACCTTTTGTCATTGAAGCTATTGTAGAGGCTGTTGTAGTCCCCACTACATCACCAGCGTTTTCTTCTACTCTTCCCCCAACAGAAGCCCCGTCTTTGGGGGACTGCTGGTCTGAAGCGTCCCTGTCTGCAGTCTTGTACCACTGGCACTGGAAGTCTTTCTTCCAGATCTCAGCAGGGTCTGGTTCAGCTGGTTTGGCATCTGTGTCCGGCTGATCTGTGGCTTTTGCTGCCTCTGCCTGAGAGGGAAGAAAATAATGTTGATATTGGCAAACGCTGTAGTCTTAATTTTCATAGAATATATTAAAACATTTTATAGTATCAGCCTGAAAGTTTAAGATAATTAAAAATGTTCATAGTGAGCTGTGAACAGCATCAAACACCACATTTTATATGACATCTAAATATTACCAAGGCCCCATCCAGAGATTTGCAAAAACTAATGAGTGTTTCCAGAGAAGCAGTGTTCTTGTGTACACTGGCGGAGGATCAAACTCCACTGGATCCCTCTCTGTTGTTCCTCAACTATAGTTTTCCTCTCTGCTTTCTTACTCTCTAAACATACAAGATCCTCAGGCAACTGGACTCCCTGCTGTTTTCTTTTCTTTCCTGTTTTATAAAGTCACACCTGGTTGTCTTTATCGGTTGAGACTCAAACTGAGTTTTTCTCTTTTCAACTTTCCACACAGAGAAAACATAAGTTGACAACTTGTGTCTCTTTATATTTTCCCTACGCCATGTGTCACAGGCTTTAGTGAATCAGTAGCAGAAAAGAGGGGAAGTCATAGAGGCAATCAGGCAAGTTTTGCAGAGCATTGATCTTTTTAAGCACACCTTTTATATCTCAACAGTCTCACTTGTTTATTAACCGTTCTACAAGCATGACTTCACCATGGTTTCTGCACAGTTTGTTCCGGGGTTAGACTGCATTAGTTTTAACTAGCTGCACCTAATAAAATAGTGAATTAGACCTGTGTCATCTGTCAGTACATTCTTGTGGTCACCACCTGTACTGGAGTCTGTCATGGCTTTGCGTTATGACCCAAATAACAGAAAGACACTAAATCCAGCACATATAAATCTTGATATTGACTTAAAATTACATTCTCTCACCTTTTCTGTCACCTTCTCCACCACTTCAGAGGGGGGAGGGAGATGGAGGTAGGCAGAACTTTCTGGATTTTGACGGACACATCGGCCTTTTCCCTGGCACAAGGAGGCTGAGCAGAGTCGAGTTGCTGTGGTTACGTTGATGGAGTAAGGTCCCAGGACTTTACGGACAAACTCTGCCAGGTCCTGACACTCCCGCTGGGAAATGGTCAGACAGCATAATATAAAATAGACAGTTTACATTTCCTTTGTAAAGTGAGGATGATGCTTTTTCTTCTTATGTTGAAGAAGAAAATATTTTCCATCACAAAACAACATTTGGAGATTTAATCAGGGGGATTGAAATTGAAATAATAAAACTATATTTAGAAAAGTAAAAAAGGGTGATAAATGTGCAGGCTGATTCATGGTTGTATGCATTATGCAAATTTATAGTTGTGTACCTCTGTCTTAGTTTCACTTCTCTCCCAGATGACAACTCCAGCTGTTCCCATGGCAGCACTCTCTCCTATGGTGCTGACCAGGTCTGCCTGTAAATAGATCATGTACAAAGAAAGTATAAAAGACTGATCACTGATCATTGAGTTATTTTTTCTTTGTTTTTCAGGGAAACACAGCATGTTGTTTTCAAGTTGTTGATGTGTGTTATGATACAGTAAACACATTACAGTTTTTATATGAGACCTCGGTATGTTTCACCGCAAATCATACACCTGATCGTACAAATGTGGACTGAGCAGTAGCGAGAAAAACACATTTGTGCCTTTTAATTATTCTCTTTTCTGAATAAAACCTCAAAATGAGACGTAGGAACCAGGATATAATCCATGCTAAAATACTACAAGAGTCTTTCAGTCTCCTCTGTCTTTCTTCTTTCCTTGTTATTGCCTTATCACTGAGTCTTTTCAACATTTTTAAGTTATAATAATAAAAATAAGAACTCCTGCACACAGTCTAGCCTGCTGCTGGAATATTTATTAATTTACGGTCTTTCAGTCTGTCTGAGCTTCATCAACAATATGCTATGAGCTAACTCAAAGCATTCACATTGCAATCCAGGTTAGTAAGTGAAGGAAACAGTAAAAAGGTTTGAAAAACAGAAAACGACACAAGGGCACAAATGTTACAATGATGTCATACATAAAATGTTTTAGTCACATCATAATTGCCCCAAACAATTTCAAGGTCAGTAAATTTAAGGCAGAAGTACTAAGTAATCATAAGTCTCATAGTGTTTTCATACATATTGCAGCAAAAATCTTATTACTCCCCAAACTATCACAAATTCAAAAAAGGAAAAAGTTAATAATGGGGAAAACATGAGCCAATTTATCAAAGATCTTACACTATTATCATACATTAAACATTACAGCCTGTCATTTCTAAGTTTAAATATGTTTGTAATACACCTAAATAGAATACCAGACATATGTTTAGATCTCACCTGTGACAAGAAAGTATTAGTTGAGGCATAGACGCTCTTGACCAGTGGGAATACAGGAAGATCGAACGCTGTTCCAGCCAGAGATGATACTCGTTGTGCTTCCTTGATTTGACTGGACAAATAAAGCCTGGCTCCAGAGGTTCCACCCTATAAAAATACCAATACTCTTTGATTTACAGTGAAGTGCTATAATCAACTCCATATTTTTTTGTACTTTGGAGCAACTTGAAACAGAATTGAAAGTGTATTTTCTTTGTCAGATACAAGCAACTCTGTTGTTTTTTTTTTGATATATTGTAACTTTTAACTTGTTGTTTTGTAAGTACTAAACCAGACTTGGCGTTTTTCATTTCACTTGATTTTTTATGTTAAACTGACAGTTGTCTTTCTGCAGTTTTGTAGATGTTGTGAACTGCTCGAAGGACAAGCTTGAATTTGACAATACTTTTCCCAACTTTCTGTGATTTGAACTTTCCTCCCCACAGTTTTAATTTTTGTCTATATCCAGCTAAGTACGTTGACTTTTAAAAAGACCATTTTTTCTTTGTCTTAGGATTGGTTTTCTATTCTCCCAATGTATCTATATTAGTTTAATAGGTTTATCTTTATTTTATTTGCACAAATTAAGTATGATAAACAGAAGAAAGTGTAGGGTATGAGCAGTTGATACATTTACGGCAAACTCCCAGAATGCTTGTAACCCAGAACAAAAATGTGAAAAGAAACACAAAAGAACAACAGACTAGCGTAACTCACCTGCAGCTTCTCCAGCATGAGGAGAGGGTAGAGGGCAGAGCATCGTTTCCATAGCCACAGAAGCTCGTCATTAAGGGCCATCTCTGCAGCGGGGCACTGGCCGGTATAATTGGCTAACGTGGTTTGGGCGGGGTCACCCGTGTAGCAGCTGGGGTAAGGTGAGACGCCCCATAATGCTTTGGGCCTTAACCTTTTGACCTCTCGTAGAGTCTCCATCATTACTGACTGGGCTGCCGCCTCAAAGTCCACCTGTGACAAAATCAATCCACCTTCAGTCCCCTACAAACATTTACTGGTCAAATAATCACACTTCAGGAATATAAGTGAGCTCTGGTTGAAATGACACCATTGGAAATATTGTGACAAATCAGTGAGCAGGACATCACTGACAAGCACCATATGGAGCTGCAATTGGTCGATTAATTCATTAGTTGATTGAAAGAAAAATGAATCTACAACTATTTTCATAATCAATTAATCATTTAAGCAACTTTCAAACAAAAATGTCAAATATTTGAAGCTTCCAGGTTTTCAAATGTGATAATTTACTGCTTTACTTAGTCTTAGATTATAGTGAATTGAATATTTCAATATATTATTTGTTAACTGTAGCTCTGGCAGTATTTACAGAATTCCTGCATCAATGTGAAGTACTATCAGGTATTTAACACAGCATGACACCAGACATTACCATCTGATTGTTTTATCTATAAAAGTTTTCTCAACTTAATTTTCCCGCAAATTATAAACATATACAGACTTTATTCATATTCCACACCTGTACTATAGCATAACACAGTACAGTCAAACTGCAAATCAACAACCTCTGTTTATCTTGGCCTTCTTATCCTGTCTCTTTCAAATCATCTGAATATTAGCAGTTTTGTGTTTGCATATTATACATACATACATACAAACATACATACAACTCTTATAACAATAAGAGTTATATACAGAATGTAATATATATACTGAATATACTGAATGTACTATTTTTGAGTGTAATAGTGGTGCTATTAGTGGCTGGTAAAAAGTGGATATTTCCATTTTCCATCAAAGATTTTCTCTTGACTAAAGAAGAAAAAACATTTTAGAAGTGTTTTTCCCCCATCAGCACCTGGCACACTTCACCATCTGTCAGCAACTTTGAAAGTTCTCTTTCCATCTCATCCATGCTCCCTCAACCTTTCCCTTATTCCCCTTTCCTTTTCATGTTTGGTCATTTATCTTCCTCCTTTTAATTTCTTGCAGACTCGTTTTCTCCCTTGTTTCTGCTTCCATTGCTGTTCTTTCCTGCTACCATCTACCTTTTTTATCCCCTCTATCCATGAACCTTTCTTACCTGTGACCACTTTTCCACCTCTTCCGGGGTCCAGCTAGGAAAGAAAGCCTTCAGCAGATTCCTTGATGCCTCAAGATACATTCCCTGCTTCTCTCGGTTTCTTGACCACTGGGGGACCCACTCTGACCAGTGTAGGACCCCTAGCCCAAGGTACCTTGGGGCAGGTAAAGCTGTCTCCAAGTCCTGCTGCGTCTTCTGAAGATGGGTCTCCAGCCGTGTGTGCTGTGGTAACCCCCTATTGACCGCTGTGTCTCGGTCTACAAAATATGGGTAGTTCCCCAGTGTATCCTCGTAAAAGACCTTCACACGGCCCTCCCGTTCTATCCCAAAAGATCCAGGATCAGGCCGACTGGAGCAGGAAGAGTCAGGGATACCCCAAAAGATGATAAAAGGCTGTCCAGACAGGAGAGGGGGGCGAGCTGGCTGTGGTGGACCGGCTGTACCAAGGTCAGCAAAGGCAGCAAATAGAAGGAGGAGGAGGGGTAGTAAAACTGGAGGTTGAGCTTTAATGCTGGATGATGAAAAAGTTGTGGCTGATGTATGAGTCCTGAGATTATAAAGTGTCAGTTTAGGTTCTGGCTTTGGGTGTGGATGCGGCCGTGGCTCGGTCCACGCCATTGGAGCGGCCACTTCTCAGGCTCTCACCCCTTCAGGCTTTCACAGCCAATCATGTTCCTGGAAAAATAAACACACAACAGGAATCAAAACTTCATCAGTCTGTTATGTGATACGGTCAAAGTCATGATCAAGGTTTTATCATTTGTTGCTGATGTTATTTAACGAAACTAACATCAAGAGATCCATACATATAATCATAAAAACATATTTCCTCACTTTGTGCTCATTGGAGCCACTTTCTAATGAATAGTCCTGCCATTGTTTTACTGTAAGCCTGCAAGAGTTAATTAGATTCTCCTGATAATTTACTCTTTACTCAATCCGACTTGTTTTGTTATTTCAGTGTCTTTTTTTTTTTAAAAAGCTTAAAATTCTTTCTTAAACTGTTCTTATCTTCTCTACCAGTCTTCAGTGGGTGTAGATCACAGATTTCTCATGGGTTCCCTCAGTCGCACATTTCATGAAGCAAGCTGGAGTAGTAATGAATATTTGATACACTCAGTGATGCACAATATGGAAGACGCAGTTGGGGTCTGGGTTTTTTAATGGTTACCGATTGTATACCGGCCTATACACAATAGTAAAGAAGTTTTAATACTAGTCATCATTTTTAACCCTTCATCTAGGGCAAATACAAATAGCTTCATATGTTGTCAGAGAAAGAAACACATCAGTATTCTCCTGGTTTTTCTCAGTACCAGCAACTTCTTGGCAGTTTTTCTGTGTCACACTAAACCATAGGGAGTAGATGAAGAAATGACTTGCAGTGGATTTTAGGAGTTTATACAAAACAACAATTAGTTAGACCACCTACAACTTTAAAATACTGCCTCAGGTTGCATCAATAATTTAATACCCAATTACATCAGCAGAGGCAGGAAAAGTGACAGAGAGGCACTTTGAAGATGATTTGTGAAGTTTATTCCACTGTGGATCATACAGCTTTAGTTTAGAGATGATGGAAAACATACAAATTCAGGGCTCAGATGGGCTTTAGTTTTTAGTGAAGAATAATAAACTAAAATTGAGAATGTCAGGGTGTATTTTTGGTGTGTAACATGTAACAGGCAGGTACCAAACAAGAGAAAAGAAGACAAAAATATAATCTCTTGTAGCCATTTGTTAAATTTGAATATATACTGAAAAAACTTTTTACATATCAACATATTTTTTTCAGAGTAGGAGTTTGACTGTTTTGTGTTGTTATTATTTGGCTTGTTTCATTACAGAATTTTCAGGCTAAATAAGAAGTCTTCCTAACCGAAAACCAGCAATTAAAGGCTAATTTAACCAACAAACTAGTCTCGTAGACTCATTTAAATTCATGGTGTAAGATCTTGAAATGTAGTGTAACATATGAAACCAAAACACAAATCCTGCTGTCCCCATTACAGATCTACTGATATCTACAGATGAGTGACAACTTAAAGGAAGAACGTCAACGACATCAATGCTCTTAGACATAGATCTTCCAAGTCTTTGAACCCAGCTGGATGCGTGAACATGATTTTTCCAAAAGATATTCCTCATTTGGTATTTTTATGAATATCTGTATCACTATATATATATATATATATATATATATATATATATATATATATATATATATATGTACAATATCACTAGGCTCCAAAATCTCCTGTAGGTGCTCAATGAGATTTAGATCCAGTAACTATGAAGACTATGTTCCCATGTGCCCTATTTGGAAGTGTCTGTGTTTGTTATGTTATTTTTTCAGTTTTTTTTATTTTTCATTTTTGTGCATCTCATCCTCTTCACACATTACATTATTAGTTTTTTAGATTAATTACAGTCATGTTTACTTGTGTGACATATCGGTTCACATTCCTCTGGTGTTAACAAGGGGCTGTAGCATTCATGTTGTCCAGCTTTTTTTTTTCACCAGGATCATGTCACATTTTGGTGGGGAAAAAAGCCCAGCAATTGCTTGTTAGCAGTGGCAACTTATCTAAACAGCACAGACAGCTGCATTGTGCCCTAACAAGCCATTAAAAAGGGAGATGTTGTGTTATGTGGGGAGTGTCTGGTGGAGACAAAGTACAATTCAAAATGGAGAGGGATTCCTTTAACACTGAATAGACTAAAATACACAACTGTGAAAAGAAGTTTAACCACCATAAACAAGGGCAACAGAACTGACAGGAGAGACACAGATGTCCTTTGTACACACCCACGCAGTCCTGAGAAGATGTCTAATCAGGTGACATAAGTGAAAATACCAGTGTGGGTGGAACATGGATGTCCAGAGACATTCATTTTAAACAAATAATAGGCTGACAAAGTTTTACACATGGACAGCCAGTGACTTGTCTGCAATAGAACTACAGTATGTATACAAGACAGACTATTTCACACAATAATTTGATTTAGATGTTTAGACGTTTGCTTTGTGATAAAACACTGAGACAGAGTGATAAAACATGTTAAAGTAACCATGAGTCTTATATATAAAAAAGTCATCTCAAATAACAGCTATTTAACTCTAATTATATCTTAACACATGAACGCCTCATTGACTGCAACACAATTTCAGTGATATTGATTACTTTTCCCATTCCCTCTGAAATCTGTCATAAAACATTAGTGATACCTGCCACTTAACAACTTCAACCAGACTGTTGAGGTTCTCAAAGAGGAAAATGACTTTCTCTGCTCTGTAAATTCACATTAATCCATCAGACTGCCACCTCGGTTAATTTTAAGCATTGAACTGATGTTCTTATCCACAGTGTGTTCCCAGGAGCAGTTGAATAAGCTCCCAGAACACCAACATTATAAGCCACTAATACTAAGGAGGTCAAAGGTCACAGAATGCACAGTGTCCTGCAAATATCACTGTGTTTCTAAGAAGATCACAAAGCACATGTTCACGAAAGAAAGGGGAAAATTGCTGTTGATGCTTGCAGAATGCATTTCATATACTTCATATTTCATTTGTACAATAAGGTGATTTATAGCTTATAATCTTATTTCTATATTTGCCATCATGTTTAAGCAGAGAATCAACGTAATTGACCACTCAGTTAGATATGAAAATTGGCCTCAAAGACAGTTTTAATATACAAGAAAGAGGTCAAAATCTCTTGTTGCATAGAACAATTAGACTAAAACATCATGCTGCTTTTAAAATTTGGATCCCAAAATTAAAAAAGAAGCAAAGAACATGTGATGTCCAAATCCTATCATTCTTGTTTTAAATCTCCAGTTAGTAATTTCAATCTCTTAAATGTGTCTGTAATCTTATTTGTGGTCTTTAATTAACAGTTAATATGTTTTATTCCAGTAACTTTTATCCTTCAAACTGTATGTAATCTTTCACTACACTGGTAGTAGTGAATGGTAAACGTGATAGGTGACTAATCTGTTCAGACTAAGCCTCTGGTCTGTGTTTACTCGTCTGTCTGGGCAGAGGCTGATCCTGAGCCCACCGCCTCCGCAGCTCCTCAAATAAAGACATCATTATATTAGGGAAGCTTTATGTCTCCCTGTATGTTACACATGCATTAAGAGGTTAAATTTTTAAAAAAATCTGTTAATTGAATAAAAGTTTATGAAAAAAAGGTCAAAGAAAAAATATTCAATTTGCATTTAGTTGATTGTTAACACAATTGAGAAAATGTTAACTTGTATCCATGATTCATTTCATTATTATGCCCTTCAGCCAAGAAGGGATTAATTAATAGTTAAAGGAATTTCTAATTTTAATCTTTTTTTTTGTATAATGTTTTTTTCCTCTTCATTTTCATCTCATAGTTCATTTGTCTGCTGCTCTCCCATGACAGCCACCATGCTGTGCCAATTACACAAAGAAAGGAAATCTGTTATTTTAACCTGCTGGGACTCTGATTTGATCTCATCATCAAACAGAGTTAAAAACTCAGATTTTGCACTCGAGGAGAGACGTGTACATTACAATAAGAAAACCCTGATTATTATGTTCAATTTAAACCTGCTGCTTTCTATCATGGACATTGACTACCGAATGCCGGCCACATTACAGAGCAACAGGTTTTCTTCTTCTATTTTGTATTTAGTAGAATTCTAGAACCAGAGACTGTCTTGACGTATTTGTAGACATTTCTAGAGTAACATTTGGGGAAACACTTTCATGTTTCCTGTAAATGAAGTTGCTCTTTGTGCTGCTCAATGAACTGAGAGGAAACACTGTTAGGATCCAATCAGGAGTGGAAATCAGCTGAGATTAGGACGATACATGCGTCACTCCAATCTGATGCCCAGAAAAGAAGCAGCGCAGCTATCCTACAGCAAGTAGCAACATCACATACTGCAGGTGGCTTAAGAGTTTAGGAGTTATAGTGCATTTATTATCTTAGACAAGTCCAAAATATGCTTGTCTGAAGTTTTTGTTTTGGACTTGTTTGTATGTTTTACTTCATCTGGCAAAGCTGTTACTGCTGGAGGTTTCGCCCGTCCTTTTTTCAGCAGCTCTGACACAAAGCATCAATCTTCCTGAGCAGTGTGTGTAGAGTATCTGTATTGTATGTTCACGTTAACTGCATTGGTAAACAGTTTGGACATAGTTAGGCAGGTAGATATATTACATAGTTGCTTCTGTTTGCTTAGAAAAAGTAAGTTTGGCTTCAGTGATTGATATTAAAACATCTGGAATATATCAAAATATTAGGAATCAGTATTGTTGCCACTTTGACTCACTGAAACTATGTTTTTGCACAGAGGAGCCTAAGAATGACGATGGTGGACAATCTGTCAGTCCAGCACTCATCATGTCACCGTCTCTTTGTCTAGTACTTTGGGCCTTGACAAGGTGCTGCAGTTTCCCTGGTTTCCTCTCCTGTGCTGTCACCACCAAGAGGGACACATCATTTCTATACATCAAAATAATTTTCACACCACAAAGTTTAGATCAGATTTAGAGCTGCAATGTTTAGAAATTAATCAATTAGTCAATTGACAGAAAATTCTTCAGCAGCTGTTTTGATAGTCAGTGGTTGCAGGTTTCAAATGTGAGAATTTGAAGCGTTTCTGTATCCATAACTAAGTTTAGATTTTGGACTATTCTGGTGATCTGACATAACAAAACAACACTTGAGCTTTATGAAATTATAACAGATATTTTCTCTATTTTCTGACATTTTATAGACAAAGCAATTAATCATTTGATAAAAAAAAATCACAAGCTTAATCAATAAAGAAAATAATCATTAGTTTATCAGATATTTATGATTATCACTCCCCATTAGTTATTTTAAAATTGTTTTCCCAACTGTATACTCCCAGCTGTGATCCTGATTTCAGCTACATGTTGTTATGAAAGATTCAATACCCAACATGTTGTATGGCTTTAATCATATTTTTATACAATTCAATAAAACAACATCACAAAATATTGTCTCAAAAATAACCAGAGTTAAATCAAAACTCTTTTAGCAAAAATGTAACATTATAAAATTCACACAAGGTGTCATCTCTTCAGTAACACCTTTGATTAATCAGATGTGTCGGTTGGATCTGCAAATTTTGCAAATCACTGGAAAACAATTTCCAACATTTTCAGAACTGCGTACTGTAGCTACAGATGTCTTACACTGTTCAGGTGGGAGGAAGGAGGACTGGCAGCTGGTCATCTTCAAATAAATGTATACAGTTACATACATGCCTTCATTTTCAATACTTATTATTACTTTACACACATTTTCAGTACTTCAGTATCTGTAAATGATATTAAATATTACACATTATTTTTTTGCTGAGTTATTTTCAAGAAATTAATGTGATACAAAAAATGATACAAAAAATCATAAATAATCAAAGTAAATCTGTGATGACTGAGATGATTTTTTTGTATCTATTTCCAAAATATGAACTTGACAAACAACAAATGCCAAAAGTATCTTTTAACATCTCAGTAAGTTGTGATGTACGGTATCTATTCAAATAATCATTGTGTTTGTCAATAACTATCTATGCAGAGTGTTTGAGTTTTATATGTTGAGGTTTTAAGATATCCGCAGCTGTCTCACTCCACAACAATGGAGGTAAATGGAATTTCAAGTGGGATGCTCAAAGCAGTGAACAATCTCAGCAGTTTTTATTGGAAACTTTATGAGCTAGACATGCAAAAAAAATACTTTTCTCTTAAGCCATAACAACTCATTCAGTTACCAGTTATATGTTAGGATTAGTATTTTAGGCTTTCTTTAGTATTTTAGTTTTTCATTCAGTCATGTGCAACAATAGTCTCAGGACTAAAAGAAATCTTCTTTTTCCATGTTGGAGACAATAATTACTGGGGACCACTGATTTCTTTACAAATAAAAAAGGAAAAAAAAAGCTTTTTTCCATTCCTCCCTTTTTATTAATAGCACTGACTGGCCTGGTTCCAGACCTCTGACCTGCTGACTCTATATCACATTTCCTCAGTGAATAATGGTGTGAAATAAAATGGTAATTCAGTTGAATTATCAGGCTAGTTCCTGACCAGACGTCATGAATAAAACAACTCCAATGTGTTTGATTTAATTAGAGAGATCAATTCACTTGTTTTGTCATCAACATCTAGTTAAATTGCAAGTCTATACAGTGTCTACCTATTGACATTGTATTTTGTACCTTATTCTTACTTATGCTGAATATACAGTATTTGCCTTTTCTTTATCACTTCTTTTATTCATTGACTATTACTTATACTGCTTATGACTGCTAAATGGGTTTAAAATGTATACATATATATTTTTTCACTGTGTAAATTAAATTAAAGTGACTGAAATAAATAGAACTAATATTAACTACTGCCGTACCATTCAGGACAATCAAACTTACCGAGGCCGAGGTTGCTCCTGTATCTACTCCTCACAGTCTGGACATTGTCAGAATTTCTGTTCCTAATATTAAGATATTTTATTCCTCTGTCTTCTGTTTTATTCTTTACCCCTCCAGACAGAAAAATATAGGAATCCTCCTGGATATGCGAGGACATGGATAAGCTGAGCATGTATAACATGCAGCGAGAAGGAGCCTAACATCCGGAAGAGAGAGATAGAGAAAGAGAGGGAGGGAGGGAGATGAAGAGACAGAAATAGATGAGAGACTTAAAAAGAGAGATGAAGGCTGACAAAAAGAGAGAAAGAGTGGGAAATTTGGATAGAAAATAAGGAGAAGGCAGAAAAAAAAGGCTTAAAAAGGAGGCCAAAGTGAGATAGAGGAGGTGTTGAAAGTCTGTCCGGGAGATAGAAAGACGGGTGGGCAGGTGTGTGTGTCTGTGTGGGAGGTGGGGGGGTGACCTTACCTTCACAGCCAGGCTAAGCTTCCTTACTGTGAGAAGGTAAGCGGGGTCAGTGTCGACCACGCCAGCTCACATGACCAACGACACTGACCGTAATCCCATAATCCTCTGCTCTACCACTGCTGCTCTTGTCTAAACAAACACCCGAGCTGTGGAGGATCACACCTGTCCTCCTCTTCTTCTTCCTCCTCCTCCTCCAGCCTCTCTCTTCCCTCCTCTTCCTCCTCTTTTCTTGCCTCTCATCTTCCTCTGCATCTCAGTCACCTTTCTTCCCAACGCTTATCTCTAATAATTTTAATCACCTGTAATTTTTTAATTCTTTTGAAGTCCCTTCTCCTCATCTTCACCCTCCTCCCCCTTCTGCTCCTTTCCTCCCTCCCAAATCCCTCTCTCCTTAATCTCTTTTCTTCCACACCTGACTCTCCGTTGTTTTCTTTTTGACCTTTCTTTCACAGCCACAAAAAACACCAGCATCGGCTATTTCCTCTTTCTCCTTATGCTTTTTCTCCTTCTGCTCTCTTCTTTTACACTTATTTATCCTTCCTTTTTCATATACTGTCCTTGGTGTTGGATCACCAATATGTTTTTCTACATAGCTTCCTATCCCTCCAATATTTCTTTCTTTAATACTTTTCTGATATACAGTATGTTACTTTTCTATCTTGTTTAAATAACAATTAACCAGGTCTGCAACAGTTTGGACTCTTCAGATGAATCAACCAAGTATTAAAATAACTGAAAGATTAGACACAGGATTATAACTTTTTATTTCACTGTCTTTAATCCTGCTCTGTGCTGCAGAATATGTTGTTATATTCATCTTGAGTGCTGTGTGACCTGTAGAGCACAACAGCCTGAAACTGAAATATTAGTATTTATTAAAGTGCCCCTCTAGTCAAAAACGTATTTTTCTTTGGATTTTTGAGCTTCAGAGTTTGACACTAGAAGTCTTTTTTTCAGATTCATCTGCTGAAGGGGGAAAGTTTCTCTGTCTCTCTTTTGTTTTATATTGACAAAAATATTTAATCAAGATTAACTCCACAGTTGTCATAAATTCTTATATTTTTAATTTATCATGTTCGTGGCCAGCTATCACTCAGCATAGCTCTACAGTGGTATGTTATATTTGTGTTGGGTAAAAGTTAAATATTGTTCATACACTATATTTGTCTCAGAAGCTGGTAAAACTTACACAGAATATAGAAAAATACAAATATGCAGCTTCACCATGTCTGGCTTCTGTGCAACAAATCACATATTTATATCCTCAGTCTACCGCACTCATTTCTGCCCATACTCTATTCCTCACTACATCATCTTTCCCTTCATTTTCATTGTCTTTTTTTCATTTTTCCTCTTATATTTCCACCCCACTGCTTTATTTTGGCTCCACAGCTTTCACATTCAATCTCTCTCCTTTAAGTTACTCGTCATTTTTTCCATTAGAGCTGTCTCTGCACACAATAGCTAATAACCTGGTCAAAGAATCACACCTGTGCTCATGTGCTTTTTTTCTATAAATTCCCTCTTTTTCCTTCTTGTCACCGCTGTGTTTTCTTTAGATTTTTACCTTGTAGTCGTCACAGTCTTGTTTCTTTTTGCACTGCATGTAGCATTTTATGTTGATCAAAATTTAGACCTTTGTTGTGACTGTCTCCATCTGTTTTTAGGTTGTAAGAATAATATAATGTGGCAATGGTTTACTACAGTTAAAATGCTGCATATGCAGTCTTTTATATTTAAATATTCTTTGTGTGCTCCCCACAAAGGACTGTGACTGTTGAATATTCATATCTGTGTGTACTTTTTTGTAGTTTGGTGCATTCCTCACAGTATCTGCATCTGACTAATACTCATGTATCATTTTATGACCTCTTATTTTATTCCCACTGAGGCCTCCTGCACTAAAATTAAATGCATCACAACACCACAGGGAGTTCATGATAAAAAGCATCCACCAAATTCCACGTGGGCTGTACACTGCATGAATACTGCATATCTTTATGTCTTTGTTTGTGTTGTATCTGTGCGCTTGTGTGTATTTTCCAGTTACTTCTGCATGCATCAGTTTTTTTTGTACACTATCTTTTGCATTGCAGTCCAGATATATTTCATGTATCTCATTGCATAGCGTTGAGCACCCAGTTTATTTGCAGTTCTGTCTGCTTCCTGGTAAAATGACTGGACTAGATGCTTCATACTGGAGGGTAATGTCCCTGTATGTTTTGAAGGCAGATAGCACAAGCCTCAAACAACAGACCAGCTCTTTCTTCAACCCCCCAGGAATGCTGGCCAATAATATATAAGTGAGAGTCCCAAACTTCTCACTGACCAGACCATCTAAACAACCTCCTGCAAACAGAAAGGGTCAGATAAGGAGACACACACACACACACACACACACACACACACACACACACACACACACACACACACACACACTCAAATGGCATGGACCCCTGCTGTTTGCAGTCAGATGAAGGAGAACAGAGGACTGTAAAACCCATTGACTTACAAATGTAGTTTCAGATTTTGTCTAAGGAAAATTTATATTGTACGTTGTGTATATCACAATATGTGTTGTTGTGTACTTTGAACAGAGTTGTATTCCACTGCCTTAAAGCCAAGAAATGAACCACTAACATAATCCCATCATCCATGATAACACAATATCATGCAAACTCTGCAACCCCTGGGATTGACCTGGATGCACCTTCTGAGCTGTCAGCCCAAAACTTTAAAACAGTGTCTTATCTGAGACTCTGACCTGCTTCTTTAGGCTGCTGCTTGCTTTTGTCTTTTTCTTCTTGCTTTCTGCCATGTTGGTGAAAAGCTCACATTTGGCTAGTTTGAAGATGTGATTCAGAACAATAGGAGGTGAAACCTCAAAAGTCTAGAGTCATGAGTTGAGGATCAAGCTGAGAAGCAGGAGGAGCATGAACCAGGAGCTCTCTTCCATTGGGAACTTTTCAGATCCGCAGCAGCCAACTTACTCATCATTACAAGATCCAGACTCCAGCTTCTCACCCCAGCACATCGGACTTCAAGCAAGTATTTGTACAAAACCTTCATCATCTTACTTAAACCCTGGTGCTTTCATAATTTGTAACTTCGATTCAAAACTAAGCTGTTGTACCGTTGTTTTGACTTGTCATCTCATCTGTTTATCAGGTCTCTCATACCAACTACACAATAGATAACATGCTTCATCCATTCAAATCATTCACTTGCCATGACCTTGTGTAGCAGTTTCCCTTTCCCTCTTGTATCTTGTTTATAAAATGTTGTAGTGTTTAGTACTTACAGCTGTAGTATAAATGTATTAATAAATGTGTATGTAATTAAAGTGGACTTGTTTGTGTTTCCTTGTGTTTGCATCTAGACCTATACCTTCACAAAATCATAATTACAATTAATATTTCTATATTCTGGCTACTGATCAGCTCCACTGGAGCAGGTGGAGGTTAGGTGTCTTGCCCAAGGGCACTGCAGCAGCAGTAATGAGGAAATCCTTTTGGTCCTTATAAAAGAAACACATGAAAGTCATGTATTTACATGAGAAATATGATTATGTCAATGTGAAAATGAAAGAAAAGACTACTTGTCTATATGTGGGTTTTTAACACATGCGATAAATATGTGAAATGTGTTTTTTCAAAAGCTAGGATTGAACCAGTAGCAACCTTCACACATGAAAGTTTTCAACACTCGTTCTGTACTTGAGTTATTATTTATTATACTGTAGGTGAACTTTATGTGTGAACTTGCACACATGTATCTGTGTGTGTTTGTGTATAAATAGTGTATGAATGCTTGTGTGTGTGTTGCTGGCGGAGGTGTTTTTCCTTGACATGCATTTTGAACACACCTGGGTTATGTTGGCGTGAGGAGGTCTCCTGCCCTCTTCAAGGCAGAGCAGACGGAGCACACGGAGTACACGGATTATACGAAGGTCACCAACAATACCTTCAGGTTAAACACACATGCACAATCAGAGGCACACATACACACCAGCACACCAGTCAGATTATATATATTCAATACCCTCAGGTCATCCACTTTGCTGTGAGGTCATGTCTCCCTGGAAACAGATCAGCAGGGGACGATGATGATGATGATGGTGATATCAAAAGTAGTAACATATAGACTCACAGACTCCGTTTGAGTTCCACATCAATTTCAGGGATCTGTTCGGCCCCAGCATGTCAGTGTGAAGTTGCCTTAAAGCAACATGTCCCTGTTTCCCCTTCAACCACCCAAACTACTTCATTATACAGTACATTTAGTTATATGTTTTACTTTTCTACTCCACTGAAATTCAGAGGTTACTATTGTACTTTTTACTCCACTACATGTTTTGACAGCTGTAGTTATTAGAAACTTTACAGATTTTATGCACAAAACATGTGATGATCTTATAAAATATGATGCATTGTTACAGATTTGATTGATCGACAGTGTATTAAATAGTCAAAATGAACTCCACCTCAATCAACCTCAACAGCAGCGCTGTGGCCACAACTGTAACATCGATAAGGTTAACTTTAATTGCATCTACCTGCTGGAGATGCTTGTAACTGTCATCAGTGTCATCCCTGTCAGACAGTTCTTTTTCTTATTGACTGAGTTTAATAATTTGCTGGTGTGTGTTTGCCTCATATTTGTAGTTATGCATGTGAACAATTAACTAAGTATGTTAATTGTACTAAACCCTCATCCAATCTCACTCATCCCCCTCAGCAAGCTTGCAGGTTATTAAAGTGAAGGTGAAGCAACTGAAGAGACCTTTGATCCAAGGTTGTCCTTAAGACAGCACCTGTCCTCCGGCTGGGTACCGTGTTATGGGGATACTTGCCTAGAGGGAAGTACTGCCTTACAGGCTTAAGTCAGGGAACAAAAGTCTCCTGTGCATCATCCACACATGAAAGACTGTCACATGATCATCTGCAGCCTTGCTGTGGAAGATGTGCACTGATATGTATCTGGAGCTATTTTTATTGTAGATATAAAGTAAATCCCCCTGCCCAGATATGCAGGTATACAAGCATACACCACTACCACTATGCGTCTGGTACCAATAGTCTCTTGAAAGTGAATACAGCTGTCCTAACTTGCATGTACTTGGCCTTGATTCAGGACTGCAGTACTACACTATGTATCACCTTTGTACTACCTATCAGAGACATACTGTATGTATCATTAGATGTTTGTAAAATATGTAAGGAATGTCAACTCAAAGAGAAAGCACTGTGTGTACCCAGTGCAGCCTCGTGTTTGTGTTTTGACTGATTTGATTAAAAAGAGAACCTGTGCATCAGGTCAGTCTGTTCACTCCACTTTCTCTGCACAGATTTTAGTCTTTTTTTTCATTTTTTTTGGTACAAAAGAATGAAAAAAAGACCCAAAAATCACCATTCAGTCTCCCTTTCAGCTTTCGGCCATGCCAACTGCTTACAGTATAAATATCCAGCAAACATTCTGTACATACAGCATGTGAGCAGATATGCATTAAATGAGAGTCACAACCTAACATCTTGTTATTTTTAACTATACTTGGAAACTGTCAGACTGTCAGTTAATAGGGAGCAGAAAATTCTCTATATCATTTAATAAATGATGGCAGTGATATGAAAATTCATCACTGATGTGCAGTGCTGATGAGACTTCTGAGTAGCGGTGGTCCCTCATACTAATGATGATCATTAATTAAGCCATACACAGTCGCTGAACTGCAATATTTTGAAGCCATCACTGTTGTAAACTGTGAGAAAGCAGAGAACACTCTTCTTCCTTTTGTATCATTATTTTTGATTTTGGCACTGTTCTCAAGCAGTGCTGCCACTCCCTTGTGTGCATTAGCTGCCAAATATTGTGCACATCTGTCCATAATGGTTCTGTCATGTTTACATAGAGCCATTACAGACAGTTTGAATGCCAGTAAGCCATTTTGACTAAAGAAGCCAGAATTGACACAGATTCTAGGTCTGAACATTTTTATAGTCAGCTCACTCATGAGCCTTTAGGCTGCTAGATGCATACATTATGCAGAACTGTAAAGACACACGATTTCATTTCTGAAATGACATTTAGGTGTATCACATGGAGTGATCTGGTTGCATGAGAGCTCCCTCTGATGGACAGAGAGGGCAAATGGAAGAGCAGACACACACACACACACACACACACACACACACACACACACCAGAGTGAGTGGTATTACAGTTTGGCTGATGTTGCGGCTCTGAACTAAAAGATTTGCAGTGTGAAAGCACCTCTATTGTGCTCTTTAGTGTGACAGTATCGAGTAGGAATGTGAAGCTAACTGGTCTTTTTACACACAATAGATACCAGCGAGTTCAGCGGGGACACCGGCTGCACAATTTAGAGCCGATGTACAAAAAAAAACTAGAAAAGAGAGAAACTGGAGGGCGGAAATTGCAGATTGTGTGTTTTTATCTCAAACTAACAAGAATCAACATACAAAAAACTGTAGACCACAGGTGCATGGCAGCAGGTTTTATTTCAAATGAGACACTTGCTGAATATATTTTTCTTGAAGGTTTCTGCTACAATTAAATGATTGTGTGTTTTCAATTAAAATCTTTAGTCATTCAAGATTAGTTTGAAGGAGGACAAAAAGCTTACTTTTTAATTCAACTTGAATTAAAGCTGCAAACCTTAATTGCAAAAAAACACTGATTGCAGACTTAAAGGTGATAACTTGAAGGCAAACATCTTAAACTCTTAATCCCTGATGAGTTTAATTTTACTGTTGGAGATATATGCTGTAACAGTAAATCTCTCTTTTTTCACATCTCTTCTTGTAAGTAAACTCTGAGGGTGCGATCTGTGTATTATGTGTGTGGTGGGAGGTTTATTCAGAGGAGTTAGAGAGAAAAAGCTCTTGACACTGTTTGAACTGGTCCGTTAATCCTCAGCACCCTTCAGGTGGCTTGTCCCCATGGAGGCAGTGGAGAAGATGGAGGGAGGGAACAGAGGAGGAGTCAGTGAAATGGTCTTTGATCTCTCTCGTTTAAGGGGTAAAAGGAAAGGAATTAGTGTGTGTGTGGCAGGATAACTACTTTTGCCACACAAGATTAAGTGATTGTATGAGCTCAGTTCTGCAGTGCACACCAACTTTTATTGCAATTAATGCAGGAAGCAATGATTTTAATATAGCAGAATGAAAAGTATGATTGTGGATTATCAATTCTCATTCCATCTCATCTCCTATCAGCAGTTGGTGTTGGCTCTTCTAAAATATATAACCATGAAATAATTTAGCAACCTTCGCCTAAATCCAACCATTTTGTAGTTGCCTTGCATGGGTGTTGTAAGAATAATCATTGAATCCAGTCAAGTACATTTTGATTATATAGCCCAAAATCAAAACTTAAAGGGAGGGCTGTACAATCTCTACAGTATATGAAATCCTAGACCCTTCAGTTTGGATGAAATCTCCCCCAAAAGTGGTAATCATTTAATGCTAGATGTGTATACATGTCTATGTTAGTAGCCCCATGAAGCTGTAATGCTTATATAGACTACAGAATAGAATAGCTTGTTGGATGGAAAATAGAGAGACAACCTTATTATTATAGATTTTTACAAAAAAGTTAAAGTTTGGCCCGAGAGCCACAGGATCAGCCATGTTGTTACCAAAATCAAAACAGTTAATCCTCTGCGCAGTGGCCATTTTAAGACTTAGCTCTAGACTTAGTTTATCAGGCTCAGGTCTAAATTGTCAAACTTGGCTCAGCTTTTATCAGTGTCAGCTGTATGTAGGGATTAAATTAACATAGGCCTGTCATGCAGAGATGCTTTGCACATCTTCAGCAGTATACACATTTTTACATTTTTCTCTGTCTTAATAATTCAAACAATGAGTAAAACACATTTTCTTTGTCACTGTAGAGAACATAGGCCTAAATGAGGTAGTGTAAGATCTTGCGAGCATCAGAGCTTTCACTGGGTTTACCATTTTTGTGTCAAAGGGTTACCTCAAAAGCTACCTAGCAGATCAATGACCACTTGTCAATCAGTCAGATGGTACAGATGACAGAGTGAGGTGGATCATTTCTGCAAACCACAGAAATATTGAATATATACATTTCAACATGTGTAATACATATCATATCAACATTTCTACATACATCGCATATTAAGATTTCTACCCATTGAATAATGATATTTTATGGTGTGACAATGCTGTGAGTAAATCGTGGTTTGGGTTAAAATACAATAAAAAATAAACGGCCGATGTCTCACTAAAAACACCCGGATTTTTTCGCCAGAGAAACAGCTGTAAATGTTCCGACGTCAGTTCAAACTCCCTAACCATCCACTGACCCTTCCTCCTCCTAATAAGTCAGCTTATATAGATCTCAGGTGAACTATGTCACTTTAGAAATGTTGAGATAATACATATCTTGGAAATGATGATATGATACGTTTTGTAGAAATGCTGAGATGGCAATGTGAGGTGGATGGTAGGAGGGAGAAAAATAGGTCAGAAACCAATAAGTTTAATAACAATGTAAATTGCTCTGATATTCTGCTTAAACAATGTGTCGATTTTACAAAATGATACTATAACTTTAATGCAAGCTAGTTTGCAGAAGGTTCCCTAAAATCTTTGGTAGCTAACTGTTACATTAAACTAGTTAGCAAACTCTAGACCACATTTTGATGATTTTTGCCTCATGTCATTTTCTGTGCCATGATAATACTTGTTTGAAACTTGATTGGGAATGTAGGCCACTCTCTTTCTCCACAAGGATGTATTTTTATGGATTCACCTTTTCTTCACCTCACTCAAAGGTGCAAATTAAAAGACTGGTTTTCGTGTGTAGTAACCTCTTTTGCATTCAACACTCCCATTGTATGTAACCACATTTGACTTGCATCATCATATTACCACAAATGCCCTATCTTGGGCTGCTCTTGGACTTCCACATCATGACTGCACGCCTATACGAGGAGCATGTGGAGGTGATATTGCAGCAGACCCGACGACTGTAGTCAGTGGCTCCGGTGCCAGCAGGGAGCGTCATGTCACTCCCTGAGATGATGTCGGCCGCCCACCCAGTGGTGCTCCTGGGGCTACTGGACATGAGAAACCTTCAACACTGATTGGCACAGGTCTGTCTGTATCCAATCTAGGGCAAACGGCGTGAGCTGCACATTCCTGAGACGTGGTGTTTTGGGACTAACCCAGGTGCATCTGTGAGGGAGTGTGGTTGGGGTGCGTCCCCCACTATGCCCAGGTCTTCACTTCTCTGGCCAGTTGGGATGGGCCAATGTGGGAGGCAGCCGGTTGAGCTCCACTCACCATATCAACTTGCTGGAGCTCACAGTGGTCCAGAGGGCACTCCATCACCTCGCCTCAAAGAGTGGGAGGCATGTCATGATGAGTTTGGTGGCCTACCTCACAGACAGGGGGTTGTTAGATCCTCAGCCCTGCAAAGGGTGGCAGTGTCCATCCTGACCTGGGCAGATTGCCATCTCTGCTCCCTGAGAGGACAGGAGATCCAAAAGGGGCCTGCTTGAGGAGGAGTGGAGCCTTCCCTGGACATAGTCACACAGATCTAGTGTTTGTTTGGATGGCCAGTGTCTGACCCACTTGCAAGCAAGGAGAACACACTCTGGTTCTACCTGAGGGCAACTGATGCCCTCCCCATTGGGAGTGGACATGTTAGCCCACCTGATTTGGCCCTCTGACCTGCTTTAAGATTTCCCACCCTTGCATTTGATGATGCAACTGTTCCACATCTGTCTGTGATAGTTGTTGCACCAGAGAGTCTGGGTGTCAGATGGTTCCCGGACCCGGCTCAACCCGGCAGTTCATTGGCCAGTATTAGACTTGCCCATGGCTCTACATCAAGCAGGGAGCACTGTCCTCTTGTGCCAAAGTCTGGGATGATGCCTTATGGCTTGGAGGTTGAAAGGCTGAGACAGAGTGGCTTGGTTCTCCCAGCCACTGTAGTCTCTACAATTCAAAATGCACCTGCTCCGTCCACCTCAAGGGCATGTTAGTGATTCTTTGCTGAGTGGTGCATAGCCAGGGGCTTCAAGACATGTTAGTGTCCCCTATAGGTTGTCCTAGATGTCCAGCAAGGTCTATTCGATAAGGGTTATGCTGCCTCCACTTTGGGGGTATTTGCAACAGTGATTCCAGCAGAACATGATGATCTCAACCACTTCATGGCCAGGACTTTCTGCTGCACTTTCTGCACTTTCTGCAGGGCACCCACAGGCTGAGGTCCCCCACTCATTGTTTTGTTCCTCAATAGGACCTTCAGATGGTACTGGACAGCTTAGCGGGTCCATCTTTTGAGCCAATGGGTCAGACAAACCTGGAGGCACAGTCACTCAAGACAGAACCCCTCTTAACCCTGCTTTGACCAAGAGGGTGGGTGACTTGTGTGCCTTGCATCCCCCTTGCATGTCTATCAGTGATAATAGTGGGTTAGTGGAACTTCACCCAAATCCGTCCTTCAGGCCTCTTCTCAGGTCGAGGGTTATTCGCCTTAGGGCTTTCTTCCCCCTTCCTCATGTCAATGGGGAGGAGGAGTGTCTTCACAATCTGTACCCTGTGCACACACTCGCTGTTATGTGGACCACACAGCGGTTTTCAGGAAGTCCAACCAGCTATTTTGTCTGCCACGCATTTGTGATGTGATCCACTGGAGTGGAGTGAACCAGTGGGTCACTCTCCCCTTGAGGGCATATTCCACTGGCATTGCATCCTTGATTGTGTGGTTCAGTGGTGTCTGAGTGAGGACATCTGTCTGGCTGCCTTCTGATCTTCCACCTTGACCTTTATGCAGTTGTGTCTACGGGACATGACTGCTGGTTCAATGACTCATTCAGTGATTGGTGCACTGTCTGGGAGGAACTCATCTGGAGCTGACTACTCTTTCTGGCTTTTGTAGTCCAATGCTAGACCCTCTGGCAGGTGATGCTTGACCATTGAGCTGCTGCTGTTTCTTGGTTTCGGCTGGGTTTGGACTAATGTTAGTTTAGGCTCAGTATATCTCATCCTTAACAGCCTTTGCCTTAGGTTTTAACAAATAGTGAAACCTGTTAGAGGGTGGAGCACATACGACATAGAAAGGGTAGTTATCTGGATGTAACTCTGACTACAGGCTAAGCTGACCCCAGTTCTTTGGTGCTGAGTTTCAAAGGGAGCTGAGCAGCAAGTGCACTAGGGTTTTGTAGGGGGAGGGCTCTATGCGCCTGCTAGCCCAGTGAGTAAAGATCTGTTCTCAGGGTGCCGAGGCGGAGTCTCGAGCAAAGCCCATTAGAGGGTTACGCATGTTGTCAAAGAACTGAAGTTACATTCAGGTAACTACTATTTCAGACAGGAGGCACATCAATAAGATACAAACATGCACATGCATCCAAACACATTAGAGCACGTTAGAGCAGTGTGGTGTGGAATGTTTGTGGCATGCCTGCGTGTCATGGTAACCATGTGAATCGTTGTTGAAACCTAAATGTAGTGGAAAGACGCTGGGAAAATAGAGAGTGAATTTCTTGCTTGAACTTCTGATTTTGTGCTCGGGTGAGCGTGTCTGGAGGCGGAGACATGTGTGTAAGTGTGTGTGTGTTTGTGTGTGTTAGTGTGTATGTCTGCATTTCTTAAACCACCACTCGCAAGATTTGGATGTTTTTTGATACAGAAATGGCAGCACAGCAGTGCATGTTGGTTAACTCGTGCTCTGTGCTGTGTTAAACACACACACACACACACACACTCTCACGTAAACATACACAAACAGCAAGGCGCCTGCATGTGGCAGCTTCAGTTGAGTCACAGTTGTTTTGTCACCCCTCCTTGCTATGAACCTATTTGACCCAGCCACACACACCTACACAAATAAAACACACAGTCAACCACATACACCAGATGCAAACATGTATTTGTAGTCTTCAAAGGAAGTAAAAGAAAAAAGATTAAATAATACACACTCTGTGCCTCGTTTTCATTCTGACACACACTCAAAGCACACACCTCTTTTCTTACCTCCTGTAGACATTCACACCCATTGGTGACTCTGACAACAGGGCTCATCTGTCATCACACACATACACATACACACACACACACACACACACACACACACACATACACACAAACACACACACAGCGTATGTGTGTATGTGCACGTGCATTTGTGTGTGCGCGGGTGTGCAAACAGCATGCACATTCCTGGAGCTGCTGACCCGGGCTCTGTGGGTAACCATGACGACCACTGCTTCACCATGGAGACAACCGTTACTCCCTTTACTTGCCCTCCTCCCCTCTCTTGCTCCCTTCTCCCCTCCACCCCACCCTGCTCTCCTTCCCCAGTGTCTTTCTCTCCATTCACCAGTGATATCAGTCGGTCCTCAAAAGACGATCAGGTGGACTCTCCATCACTCTCATCCTCTTGTCTTCATCTCTACCTCCTCCTTTTAACTGTTTATCACATTCCTCTTCCTTCTTCTCTCTCCTTTTTTATTTTATTTTGTTTATTTTATTAATTTACACAAAATATACTTACAAGGAAAAATCTATTACAACATGAGGAGAAAAGAAGTAAATAAACACACAGAGAACAATAACAGCACCATCACTAGGACAACACAGGGACTGAGTACACAGGTGTAAAACTCGTTATTTCAATTATAAACTGTACAAATGAGACAAAGATTGTGGCACATTGTGTTATACAAAGATTAACAGTTTGGAGTGTGTTATACTGTAGGGCACAGTTTCCAAGTTTGATTCCCAACCCAGCAACTTTTTTGTTGGCCATTTGTTTTTTTTTCAATGTCTTCAGAGTTAAAAAGAAAAATGTAAAATTACAAATTACATTAGTATTGAAATGGTTACTTATGAAATACAAAATAAATTCATAAATATAGATAAGGTCCCCTGTTTTGTGATGTTTTGGGTTTTTTTTTTTTTTTGAGAGCCAAGTCGCTTCTTTTGGGCTTGTTTCCATAGACCTGATTGGTTGTTTCTCTTGCAAGATCTGGCAACACTGCTGTAGGGCTGATGGCATGAGATAAGATTATAATTCTTTAAGAGAGGAATGTTCTGTCAGTATGTTAAGGATATTTTCCTGTCTTTCCATTTTAACAGTATGGTCTTATTCGCAGCACTTAAAGCTACAAGCAAAAAGGGTTGCAGTTGTGTTAGCGTGTGTCCTACTGGAGCAAACTAGAGGAGCAGAGAGGGATGCTGAAGTCAAGACAGTTCAAAGTCCAAAATGAATGAAAATACTCATCTAATGCAGTGCTTGCATGTGTTGGTGTCAGAGAAGCCCACTTGATGGAGTTTGTGGATACTGAGCAGTAGTTTTTACTCTACCAGTTGAGTTTTAGAGTTGCATGCTGTGGAGCAGATGTTATTGCAATATACTTTCCTTTTGATAGACATTCAGATGGATATCACTCTAATGTCTGTCAGTGATGTGGTTGGCCTAGCCTAGCTAAGACTGAAAGACTGAAAGCAGAGGGTAACAGCTAGTCCTGTTTTTTTTGTCTTATCCACTGAAAAACTTCAGGAAGTTGCTTTGTGCTGCTCTTAATTCTTAAATTATCCACTATCCAATCTCTGCATGTTTGACCCTGTCATGCTGCCATCTTTATATTAATCTGACAGCATTCAGTTCAGACTTTTGCATTCAAGGTGTTACAGAAGTGTTTCAGATATGACTGAGTAAGACTACCATCATAACTTTTATGTAAAAGTTACTTGGGAGCTTATTCAGACATGAGACAAACATGTAAAATTAAACAGTGAAGCATGTTTTTCTTGCTGTAATCATTCATCCTGTTCATACTTACAATTAATGTATTTAAAAGTTTATCTGAAGCTAATATGAAGTTTCAGCATCCAAATGAGTTAAATCAAGCAGATAACGCTTTATTTTACAGGTCCATGAATTTTATACTAATTTCCTGTAAGTTTTCAAAGTAATTTGCAGGTATTTAATGGTTAATTTTGAGAATATTTTACAGAAACTGTGCATTTTGTTAAGCTTAGCTTTAGTTAAGCTGGTTGGGTTGTAGTTTTATGTGTAGTTTTTCCACATTTTTTCAACAGTTTTCCAAGAGTATCTACTGTGTAACTGTTCATTTTATGTAATTTGCTAGTAGTATATATGACGGAAATTGTGCTCAAGAGAATCTTTGCTATTTAACTAGGAACCCAAATATAGTGAGTTTGTACTTATCAGCTAAAACAACTTAACACTTTTTTCCATTTAAAAATAATTTGTAACAAATTGCACCATCCTCTCTGTAAAATGTGCTAGAAATGAACCATTAAATACCTGTAAATTACTCTGAACATTTCAAGGAAATTATTATAAAATTATTGTAAGTTTTAAAATAAAACATTACTGACATCTTTGAATATTAGTCTTTTTAGTGCCAAAGTCTCTCTTTTTGTTAGTATACTTCCACTGCAGCTCAACAGGGAAATCCTGTCTGAGGAAACAAAAAGAAGGAATTTGATGCTAAAAAGAGCTGGATATCAGACCCAAAATGGCGCCCATTCAGACTTTTTTGGCTTCATGCGCCACTGATCAACTTTCATAGAGATGAATGGGTCCCCACCTCCAACGCTGTATCCAGTTCACTTTATACATCCATGATAAAGCCATTAAAGTTCAACTTCTTCCGCATTACTTCCGCATCTGTGCGGCCCATAGAGCAAGTGCAGTAGTGACTTTCGGTGGCCAGGCCGGCTACTTCTGGTTTAGCTCTCTGGCTATTGTGAATGGGGACAAAACAATTCCTTCATGTGGCTCTTCTAGTCTTTCAAAATGTGACCAGACCAAATAGATCAAATTATGACAGTGAGACAAGTCATTTTGTGGGTTGTGACGCTCAAAAAAATTCATCCGCTGATTTACAGACATCTCTTTCACAATTCCATGGGAATGCCTTTACTAGTAGTAGTAGTAGTAGTATAGTAGCAAAATGTTTTGTACTGTTTGGCCAGCAGATCAAATTTATATATTGCAACAGCCACAGAGAGCTGGTTTTCGAAGAGCTGCAGGCAACAGGCGCTTTTACTGCAGTTTATTTTATTAAGGGTAAAGAACTTATTTTGTTCTGCTGTCCTGTCTGAAGGAAAACCATTTGCACTGTAAATCACAGATATTATTGCATCAGTTCACTATTCAGTGTCTTCCTGCCATATGGAAGAAGACCGTTAGATTTCTGTAAACATGGTGCACAATCCCTGCACACAATGAAAACAAGTAATGAGTAAAATGTAGTAGTTGCTGTTCAACAGTTAACAATGAATAATTGTCATTTAAAAAGTTGGCTCTGTTTTCATGTATTGAAATTAAAAAGTGTGGTTTAAAAGTTTACAGCATTACATAAATAACTGTAATGCAATTTACTGCAAAACCACTGCTGCTATAATCCAATACACAGTAACATAAAATTACTGTATTTTACTTTACAGTTGCATACAGCGACTGGAACAGTGGATACACTATCATTATTTTAATATTTTACAGTTATGATTTCCTTACTGTAAATAAAAATAGAGTACACTTACTGCGATATTTTACAGTAAGTTTATATGTACAGTTATTAACTGGTAACTGACAAGTAACTTCCTCTAACATAAATTGCAGTCAGTTACTTGTCAATTGCTGTCAGTTAATTACTGTGAAAATCACAGTAAGTTTTTACAGTGTAAATAGCGGCATACACAACAACAGAACATGAGGATTCACACGTTGTCACCTCATCACACACCTGCAGCGCTGCTGTGAACAGAGTAACACTAAATAGAATAGACAAATAGGCCTAATGAACAGAAACAGATTAACAAATGAAAACACAAATTGAATCCTCTGGCACTCAGTGCCCTGTATAACTGGCATATTAGTCTAGATCACATGTCAAGGAAAATATTTTATAACTTATTAAAATAATAGCAAATCATAATCAGACTGTCTAATGTATGAAAGATTAACAAACAAAAAACACACATTGACTCTTCCAGCAGGGAGAGCGTTGAAATGAAAACCTCCTCCTCCTCGTCCTACTTATTAATGATCAGAAACAGCCAACAGGTTAGCAAAACGACTCGTGGTCACATTTTTTCAGACCTCAACTTTGATGTTTTGACACACAAAGCAATTCGTGCACTGGCCATTGGGTATACTAGGACAAATCCCATGTTTCTGGGCCAGTGGACTGTCAAAACATATCCGTTCTTATGGGCCCTCTGTGTGTGTATGTGTGTGTGTATTATTTGGCGTGCACATAAGAGTGTGCTCCATGCCTGTGCCAGACAATCACAGACGAGCACCTTCTTTTACTCTCACTGCATTCCAGCTTTAGCTGTTCAACTGATAGTATTAATTGGTTAAAATTAAATAAATAATAATAAAATAATTAAGAACATCCCTAATCATTTACTAATGATGTGTGTTTGTATTGATTACCAATGGTGGCTGATCAGGATGATTATCAGCTAATTGTACTCACTTTCTAACAGCAATATACAGTAAATGGTTGCCTTTTGTGTGTGTGTGTGTGTTTAAACTACATTCCTAATTAAACATAAAATGCTTGAATGAAACTTTATAGCTCATGATGTGACCTCCCCTTTCTGCTGTGTGTCTGCAGTGTATTTACTGGTTTTTCACACTTGGTGTCAGGCCAGTTGGAGGAGTTAAACCTGTGGCTTTCTGCTTTTGTATAATAATTCAGGCTGCTGCTGTTTCTACTGTATTTCATGCAGTTGTGGGGTTTTCAAACAGAAACATCCAGCAGCTGAAAGTGCTATGTCCAGAGAGTTAATGGTTGAATTTCTGTGGGCAACTGTGTAGATATTTTAATGTTGGAAAAATACCTAGTTTTCCCTTTCCTGTTTTTCTCTTCACAGTTGTTGTTTAGTAATAACTGAATGAATGAATTAATTAATTTACAAACCACTGTACACACGAGGGCAGCTTCTGTATATAAATTTCACCAGGAGCTATCTCAAAATGAATGTAGTTGTATTCTTGCAAATAGTGACTCTGTAAGATTCCCAGTCTTTGTAAAATCTTAGTCTGTAACTAAATTCAGTGATGTATGACTCATTGTTTTGTTTTGATATTGCACTTGATATTGATTCTTTTTTCAGTAGGAAACGTCATGGTCTTTCTGGCAGCCCCACATCTGGGCCTTCAAATTACTGCGGACTTCCTTTGAAATAGTGACGTACAGATCTCCTACTGCAAGAGCAACAACACAGCAGCCATGTTACACAGACAGTCCACTGACATCATACACAACACAAGAGCTGCAACCAATGACAGAAAATTAATCAGCAACTGCTTTGATAATTGAATAATTGTTTTGGTCATTTTACAGGCAAACAAGCTTCTCAAACATAATGATTTTATAGTTTTCATTGTCTTCTTTGGTGGTAACAGAATCTCTTTGTACTTTGGACAGACAGTAAAACTAACTTTGCTTTGGGACATATGATTTTCTACATTTGCTAATGTGAATGAAGCCATCATGCATATATCTCACCTTCTGGATCTTGTGACTTTTGTTTAGCAAAGCTATAAAACTCTTAACCACCTCTTGATTTCAGTAGCTGCGAGGGCTTGGGTGGAGTAATTTGAACCCAGTTTGTAGCATCTATAAGATCTTGATGAAAGTCTGATGGAATATAATATTCAAATGGGAAAGCTCTGATGTATTGCAGATGCTAACCTGAAAATATAACACAACATGTCTAAAATAATATTCCAATAATACTGTAAACATGAAGTTTTAATGGAGATCATTACCTATAGATGCAAACTGGTTGTACTTGAGTGTTACACATATAAATGTCTGAACGTTTTTTTCTCCACCTGGAGGCCAGAAATTATTTTGATCTCTTCTGAAAGGGAACTCAGGTGTGCTGTGTAGAAGCTAGACTCCATTTTATCCACCATCACAACTCCTGTTGAAAAATAAACAGTTAGACAGCAGCCCATCTGAGCCTCATCCCCATTAATCCAAAGAAAAGCTGACGGTCCAGGCCAACTCCACACTCTTACTGAACATAAGTAAACCATTCGCTGATGTCTTTAAATTCATAAATTCTTGTGCTAATACTTTCCTGAAATATAATTTATTCTTTCACACATCTGTCAGAGGGCTCCTGCTCTATTTACATCACATTACAACCAACTCTCCTACAAATCACATTTATTTACAACTCATTTGCTTCCCCAGCTGGTGTCACTAAAATGCTTCATCATGGAAGTATATTGATGACAAAAGATTTGAGAGCGCACAAAACAAATTTGATCATTATTAAGTGTCCCAGCAGTCAAGAGGAGTTTTTAAATTGCTTTGGGATTCTCCTGCTTGCAGTTATCAAATCTGTGTGAATCCTCTGAGCTCAAATTCATACTGAGAGCATATCATCTCCTGTAAGACCCCTCTTTCTACTTTTAGACAAAGAGCAGGATTCAGTACAATCATATAAAACTGAACTAAGAGAAAGGATCAAATATACATAAAATTCTGCTTATATGACGTTAAAAAATAAATAAAATATTGGTGCATATCAGACAGCATATATGCCAATACGATATATAGATAGGCCAATATAGGCCGATATTATTGGCCAACCAATATATCTTTCAGGCTCTAGTTTTGAACATCACAAACACTCAGTCTCTTGTTTTAGTTCAGTTGAATTTATTACTGCTGATATGTGCTGTGTGACCTGATATAAACCGTCTGTTTCTAGATTTCCTCTATTTGTCATATTTAATGAACAAGCTGATAGAGAAGTTTGATTGTTTGATTTCATGACACCGTGACAGATGTGTGCGAAGCCTGTTGGCTTCAGAAATATGACTCTCATTCCTCTGTTTGCTGAAGACATGATGAAGCTCAAAGATTTGTTCTCTGTGAGAGAGATGCTTTCTCTGCTTACCTTTACTGTGGCCAAACTTGAGGTTAGCGCTGCATCCTGGAGGTTGATCACTGTAACTGATGAATCCAATTTTTTCTGACTATGAAAGATGCAAAATGAAGAGAGGAAACATTTCAGAAACATGCTTCTCTTAGTATGTCAGAGCCAAATTTACAACATGCAAATTACAACTAGCAACATGACATAATTTCCTCTGGTGTTAAATTTGACATGTTAAACTAATCAAAAGAAACCCCAAAATTGTGACCCATGCATGAGCATGCAACAGGAGTGTAGGAGCTGTAAGATATGTCTGCAGGCTGTGAAACAGGACGCTGGCAGTGTTTGTGATCCGTGTGTCAGCAACAGTCTCTGAAACTGGCTCCTGTGTGTCCTCACATATTCAGCATTTAAATGAACTTATTCTACAAACATGTTTTACATTGTGAGGATGCACGCAGCCAGTCAGAGGAGGGCAAGCAATGTCCATACTGTGGACCAACTTTGTGTGTTGTCAGTTTATAATTATTGATGTGTTTTTCCACAGTAATAAACTTCTCGTGTTTGTTTGTACTGCTCTGTGGTTCAGCTGCTGTGTGAAGAGCACAATGTGTTCAAAAAGTCTTGTTTCGTATTTACATCTTATTGTCAAAGACAACTCATTATCAGTACCAGACCATCAGATCTACACAGTTTGGTTTCTTTTTCATGAAAACAGAGACAGAGTTTCTGCAGTTTATGATGATTCTCACCATGTTTCTTATGGGCATAAGGAGTGGCCGCAGGGTATTTGCTATGACACCATTACTGGTCCAGCTGGATCAATGTAGAGATACTCCAGACCAGTAAACCCTTCCCTTTCCAGTCTGGGCACCTTGTATATGATGTACCTGATAATGAGTAGAGAAGAGAGAAATCAGTCTGCAGATCTGACATCACAGCTCCCATATTTCTGTCTGGCTCAGATATTGACTGTATATAAAATGGACGCAAAAGTGAAGCCAAAATATTTCCTATCTGGAAGCGGCCAGTAGAGTCAGAGATGATGGCCCACAGGACACGCCCCCTAAACTTGTCTGACATTTGTACCGCTGCCAAGAGCCAAGTGAACCCAGGAGCCATGATGGAAGAAAACCAGCTAATGATTCAATGTAAAAAAAAAAACAAAAAAAAAAAACCCTGTATTTTTACAGATTCTTCTTGTATTTCAAAATACTGTACATTAAAATTATTAAAATACACTGTGAATTCACATCTAATGTAAAATAACATGACAAACATGAAACATAAAAAATGTGTAAATGTGAATTACCATAAAATTTAAAATTTTCAGCAGAAAATTTAAATTTCTTTTTAATATAAAGACTCTTACAACAGTATTTTGAAATGGTAAATAAAATATTTTATATGTGGTATATAATTATAATTTTATAATTTTATTACCTAAAATATAGATATTACATACAATAATGTAATTAAACTAAATTTATAATGGTACATTTGTGTAATTTTAAAGGACCAGTGTGTAGGATTTAGTGGCATCTAGTGGTGAGGTTGCAGACTGCAACCAACTGACTCAGCTGTAATTTGACCTCTCTAACACATGGTGGCAACCGTGTAGTGCAGTCTGTCTAACTGCATCACATTAGCAGACGAAGAAGACAAAGCTACGTCTGAGTCCTGACCGCAGTAACGTTTGAAGGCTCACTCACCAGTCCACTTCATCATTGTTTTGGTTCCTGCAGGTCACAGAATCTTCAGAGCTGCAGCAGAGCAGAGTGACAGTCAGGACAATCCTCCACATGACTCCCTGAAACACACAAAACTGCACATAGATCACTTTCGTTATAATTTTCAAAGCTACACCAATTTAAGCCATCAAAGAAAACTCTTTATTGTCCACTATTCATGCAGAGCTTTTAAATACAAAACACCTTCTCCAGCAGCATTGAAGACATGTAGTCACTCCCTCCAGGATTTCACTAAGTTTTTTCTGATTTTTGCAGACAAAAATATTTGATGTTGGAGTGACTTTTCTTAAAAACAACAATTTTGCAATGTTTAAAGCCCGGCCTGACAGCTTACTGAGAATTCTCTGCCTGAGCCTGATATTTTTTTTCTTCATAACATCTATGCCTAATTTGTTTGATCAATTTCAAATAGCGTCTCATAGCAACACAATACAAAACACTCTTTAAGCTTTGCCAGTTTTAAATGTGTCAGTTCAAATGTTTATTAGAGTGAAAGGCTTAGTGCAAAGTAGGTTACCACAAAGACAAAGTAGGCTTTCAATGGAAGTGTTGGGGGCCAAAATCCAGTGTGTCCATAGTCATTTACTGAAAAAATGTTTTTAAAAGTTAATCTGAAGCTTAAATGAGGCTTCAGCAGTCTGAGTTCGTCATATCAAGTGGATCTCTGACACATTTACAGTTTTTCTTTTTTGCATCAACTTCCCTTTTTGTGTTTCCCTATTGAACTGTGATGGAAGTATAGTAACAAGAAGAGGAACTTTGGCACTAAAAAGACTAACATTTAAAGATATCTACTTGATTTAACTCATTTGGATGCTGAAGCTTCATATTGGCAGATAGACTATATACATTAATGGTAAGTATAAATAGGAGGAATGATGATACAGCCAAGACACATTTTCAATGTTCATTTGGGCTCCTGACAGATGAAACTTGAAAAAGTTTGAACTCATCAATTAAAGACAATTTTTAAGTTTTACTGTTTTCTTATTAAATTTTGGCCAAACTTTTTTTTTTTTTTTTTTTTTTTTTTTTTTTTTTTACTGGGAATGTGAAATTGTATTATATCAGTATAGGTTTCCTCATTGCAGTTTAAATTGATATATAATTCACATCTTTAGATTTTGATGTAACATCTGAAATTGTGGTTCTGTACGTGATGTATTTCTGAGATGCTCTTTTCTCTCCAGTAGTATTAGAAGTAGTTTTAAATGTTGCCTGTGAACCAAATATCAACCTTCTGTCTGGAAGAACAAAGGTTACACACGCTAAACCAACCGGAGAGAAGAAGAAAAAACATATCAACTGTACAACCAGCCTCAGTTTCAGGCAGGAGTGATGCTTTCTCCTCTAACAGCTCTTTGTTGTCCCACAGTGTCGCTCACGGCTGCACCAGAGGGCTGGACTACGAAGCAAGTTCACTGTACCCACGCTCTGTTTGTGTGAGCTGGTCCACAAACCCTAAACTCGCAATCAAAGATAAGTGGTATCACAACGGTGGTTATCGACTTTCTTTGTTAACCCAGGCTTTCTGCTTTAGGCTCTGTGCGTGCTCCAATAAAAGGGTGTTTGGCACGTCATTTGACTCTTCTTCCACACAAAATCGACAGATCGACAGATCGTGTACCGTCTACTTCAGGATTGAGAATTCATTATAACGGAGAGCTATGACGAATATAAATACATTATCACAGCAAAAAGCAACACTGTTGTTGCAAATAAGCGGAGAGAAAATTGCTGACCATGTAAATTCACACGATCACATCGTTTAATTAATTTTACACAACAACATTTACACCTCAGTGTGTCTCAAGAGGCTGATGAGCTGATATCCCGACGTGTCATTCATAAAAAGGAAGAATATCGAGTTATAACCGACCAGTCTGGTGTGTGTAGAGGTGCGTGTGGTTATACTGTAGCCTGATGTCGTTCTTAGTTGATTTAATGAAGGTAAACACAGTGAACAGCCGTGCGTAATGGCACTGCGCTCTGACGCACATATCAGTCCAGCTGCCTCCAGATGCTGCAGAGATTTAACGAACTGAAGAAGCTTCTCATTCAGTATAAACAGCTGTTGACAGCAGATAATGTGGGAATCACCCACATTCATTTACAGATAAATAAAGATGCTTTAACCATATTAAACGTTATTTTTCTGTGCCGATTTTTGTTGTTTATTTAAAGCACATTTATATTTGAATCATTAATCCGTTTTTGCAGGACATTTACAGCAAGTATTTAGTTTGCTCTTGTTGATAAAATCATCAAGTGGCAGCAAAGTGACTTTGCTCCAGAAACAAACGCAGTTCGGAGACATTTTCCACAAAAACACCAACAACTCGCTTTGCGCTTTGCGCGTCTCCTCCCGGCAGTTCACCGCTCATAGACCGCTTGGCACCTCAATACTTAACAGTCTGTGTGCTGCTCGCGCTGGTTGAAAAACTGGTACTGGACAAATTATTTAAACCAGTCTGGACGGGCAGCCATAAAACTCACTGTCCTCTGTGTTCTGATTATGGTTAGACTTAAAGGGCCAACATGTTAGAGTAGGTTGAGGCATTATTGCTGTGATCGTAATACATGGCTTTAGACGTTACCACTTTTTTACCTTAACACATGAAAGACAAAATGTGCTGTTGTCCCTCTATTCGGATGTCAGACTGTGGCTGCTCACTGCTCCTAAATAGTTAGGAAGGACAGATAATATAACAGTATAATAGGATGGATAAGGACAGGATGCAGAATATAAATACCTGATATATAAAATGTACTTAGAAAATAAAGAAATTGTGATTCCAAGCGGATGATGAAGTGTCAACAAGCTCTAAACAGTCAGACTGTCTGACTGTTCTTATTCTCGTCAACACTAAGTTGGAGCATCCAATCACAGCTGAGACAAAATGTTTGTGACTAACACAATAATTTGATTTAGATGTTTAGACGTTTAAATTGAGTTAATTTGCCTTGTGATAAAACACTGAGACAGAGTGATAAAACATGTTAATGTAACCATGAGTCCTATATATAAAAAAGTCATCTCAAATAACAGCTATTTAACTCTAATTATATCTTAACACATGAACGCCTCATTGACTGCAACACAATTTCAGTGATATTGATTACTTTTCCCATTCCCTCTGAAATCTGTCATAAAACATTAGTGATACCTGCCACTTAACAACTTCAACCAGACTGTTGAGGTTCTCAAAGAGGAAAATGACTTTCTCTGCTCTGTAAATTCACATTAATCCATCAGACTGCCACCTCGGTTAATTTTAAGCATTGAACTGATGTTCTTATCCACAGTGTGTTCCCAGGAGCAGTTGAATAAGCTCCCAGAACACCAACATTATAAGCCACTAATACTAAGGAGGTCAAAGGTCACAGAATGCACAGTGTCCTGCAAATATCACTGTGTTTCTAAGAAGATCACAAAGCACATGTTCACGAAAGAAAGGGGAAAATTGCTGTTGATGCTTGCAGAATGCATTTCATATACTTCATATTTCATTTGTACAATAAGGTGATTTATAGCTTATAATCTTATTTCTATATTTGCCATCATGTTTAAGCAGAGAATCAACGTAATTGACCACTCAGTTAGATATGAAAATTGGCCTCAAAGACAGTTTTAATATACAAGAAAGAGGTCAAAATCTCTTGTTGCATAGAACAATTAGACTAAAACATCATGCTGCTTTTAAAATTTGGATCCCAAAATTAAAAAAGAAGCAAAGAACATGTGATGTCCAAATCCTATCATTCTTGTTTTAAATCTCCAGTTAGTAATTTCAATCTCTTAAATGTGTCTGTAATCTTATTTGTGGTCTTTAATTAACAGTTAATATGTTTTATTCCAGTAACTTTTATCCTTCAAACTGTATGTAATCCTTCACTACACTGGTAGTAGTGAATGGTAAACATGATAGGTGACTAATCTTTTCCCGACTAAGCCTCTGGTCTGTGTTTACTCGTCTGTCTGGGCAGAGGCTGATCCTGAGCCCACCGCCTCCGCAGCTCCTCAAATAAAGACATCATTATATTAGGGAAGCTTTATGTGTCTCCCTGTATGTTACACCAGTGGTTCCAAACAGGGGGTACACATACCCTCAGGGGTACTTGAGCAGCTTGCAGGAGATACGTGGGAAGATTGGGAATTACAATTTATTTCCAAAATGATGAGAAAACATATATATATATAATCCCTACATCCCTCCCCCACAGGTGTTAACTGTTCTACTACTCTGTGAAGAGGTCATATTCACACGCATGTCAAAACTGCGTGCAAACCAACTAGCAGCAGTAAGCAAACATGGATAAATGGCTCAAATGTCCAATTGTTGGCACTCTGGATTCAGATTTAGGGGAGCCCGATGACAAAAGGCCAAGCCCAAACACTGGCAATTCGGTGAAAAATATATTTTGTAATATTTTGCATTGATTTACTTGTATGTCCAGGTATCCACCGCAGCCACAGTGTTTTCTTTGTGGCGAAAGACTGGCTGAAGACAGTGACAAGTGTGTTGAGCAAAGCATTGGAAGCATCTTATGCTGTGTCGCTACTTGTGGCTAAGTCAAAAAAGCCACCCTATATCGTCGAAGATCCCATTCTCCCTGCAGCCATAGTTGGCTGAAACTATGATTGACAAGAAAGCAGTTGACGCACTCAAGGCAGTTCCGTTATCAAACAACACAGTGTCCCATCCGATTGGTGATATGTCCATTAATATCATTGGACAAGTGGTGAATAATATGAAACAATCAGTCAGTTCACTTTACAGTTGGATGAAATGACTGATGTTAGCAGAGAGGCTCAGCTCCTGGCCTTTGTGCATTATAAAGACATGTTGGACATGAACAAGCATATTTTGTTTTGTAAGAAGCTTAGAAGACAACTGGTGAGGAAATGTTTCACATGTAGACAGCTTTTTCAAAAACACAAACTGGACCGATGGCGCAGCAGCAATGACCAGGAGAGTGAATGGGTTACTTGGGCGTGTGAAGATGGTAAACCCTGACATAAAGTCATTATTATTATTATTATTATTGGTCATTAGGAGGCACTCGCCAGCAAGAGAATGAAGGTGACTAATTTCATTCAGTCCAGGCCTATGAATCACTGCCATCACAATGGGTCAGCAAGTATTGCTTCATACCAATGTCCGCTGGCTGTCTCGTTGCAAAACGCTACTGAGAATGTTTGAACTTCACATCAAGGTGTTTGTTTTCCCAAAAGAGCACCTGCACCCACTCGTGGCAGTTTTTGAGGACGCAGAGTGGTTTGCGCATCAGGCATATTTTGCTGATGTGTTCACCAAATTGAATGACCTCAACCAATCATTTACAGGCAAGGACTCACATATATGACAAAGTGAATGGATTCATTAAGAAGGTCAAATTATGGCAAAGGAAATGTGAGGATGGAGATGTCAGCTGTTTCCCACTGCTTGAGATCCATCTTGCCACCACTGATGTTGACAGAAGTCCTGTGGTGAAAATGGTGAAAGCACATCTGTCCAAACTTGACAGTGATTTCAACCAGTACTTTCATGACATTGAAGCAAAGTCACAAAGTGGACTGGGTGAGGAACCCATTCGGTGTAAACAACAGCCTTCCTGCAAGACTGCAGGAAAATCTGATGGATTTGTCCTCCGACTGTCACATGTTGGACAAAGATGCCACATGTTGAAAAGTCATTGACAAAGTTTTGGTGTGATGTTGAAAAGCAATATCCTTTGCTGTGAAAACGTACATTAAATGAACTTTTGCCTTTTGGATTAATATTTATTGTGAGTGACCTTCTCAGTTGTGACTCATACCAAAACCAAGCAGAGGAACAGACTGCATGTGGAGAACAGCCTGGTGCCACACTGACCCCAGAACTATCAAAGCTTATGGAGGAACAAACAAGCTCCAATGTCTCGTTAAGACACAGGTGACTGATGATGAGTGAGTCTCAGTATTGTTTTTTCATTCACAATAAGTATTACTGTCTTCGTATTTAAAGGGGAGTTGTTCAAATGATTTTCATTTGATCAGTTCTTAAGTTTAATATGAGTGTAATAGGTGAAACATCAACACACATGAGTGAGGGGTTACTATTGGCATGGCAAAACAGCTCACAGGCAAAAAAGTTGGGAACCACTGTGTTACACATTCATTAAGAGGTTAACTTTCTAAAAAATGTGTTAATTCAATAAATGTTTATGAAAAAAAAGTAAAAGAGTTGATTGTTAACACAATTGAGAAAATGTTAATTACTTGTATCCATGATTCATTTCATTATTATGCCCTTCAGCCAGGAACGGATTAATTAATAGTTAAAGGAATTTCTCATTTTTATCTTTTTTCTTTTTGTCTAATTATTTTTTTCCTCTTCATTTTCATCTCATAGTTCATTTGTCTGCTGCTCTCCCATGACAGCCACCATGCTGTGCCAATTGTACAAAGAAAGGAAATCTGTTATTTTAACCTGCTGGGACTCTGATTTGATCTTATCATCAAACAGAGTTAAAAACTGAGATTTTGCACTCGAGGAGAAACGTGTCCATTACACCAAGAAAACCCTGATTATTATGTTCAATTTAAACCTGCTGCTTTCTATCATGGACATTGACTGTCGAATGCTGGCCACATTACAGAATAACAGAGACTGTCTTGACATATTTGTAGACATTTCTAGAGTAACATTTGGGGAAACACTTTCATGTTTCCTGTAAATGAAGTTGCTCTTTGTGCTGCTCAATGAACCAAGAGGGAACACTGTTAACATAGTCATCAGTGATTTATTTATTTATTTACCAGAACAAACTATTCCTTCACCAATACCGATAATTCATTACTTACTTTTATCATGTTCATTCACTCAGCATAGCTCTACAGTGGTATGTTATATTTGTGTTGGGTAAAAGTTAAATATTGTTCATACACTATATTTGTCTCAGAAGCTGGTAAAACTTACACAGAATATAGAAAAATACAAATATGCAGCTTCACCATGTCTGGCTTCTGTGCAACAAATCACATATTTATATCCTCAGTCTACCGCACTCATTTCTGCCCATACTCTATTCCTCACTACATCATCTTTCCCTTCATTTTCATTGTCTTTTTTTCATTTTTCCTCTTATATTTCCACCCCACTGCTTTATTTTGGCTCCACAGCTTTCACATTCAATCTCTCTCCTTTAAGTTACTCGTCATTTTTTCCATTAGAGCTGTCTCTGCACACAATAGCTAATAACCTGGTCAAAGAATCACACCTGTGCTCATGTGCTTTTTTTCTATAAATTCCCTATTTTTCCTTCTTGTCACCGCTGTGTTTTCTTTAGATTTTTACCTTGTAGTCGTCACAGTCTTGTTTCTTTTTGCACTGCATGTAGCATTTTATGTTGATCAAAATTTAGACCTTTGTTGTGACTGTCTCCATCTGTTTTTAGGTTGTAAGAATAATATAATGTGGCAATGGTTTACTAAAGTTAAAATGCTGCATATGCAGTCTTTTATATTTAAATATTCTTTGTGTGCTCCCCACAAAAGACTGTGACTGTTGAATATTCATATCTGTGTGTACTTTTTTGTAGTTTGGTGCATTCCTCACAGTATCTGCATCTGACTAATACTCATGTATCATTTTATGACCTCTTATTTTATTCCCACTGAGGCCTCCTGCACTAAAATTAAATGCATCACAACACCACAGGGAGTTCATGATAAAAAGCATCCACCAAATTCCATGTGGCTGTACACTGCATGAATACTGCATATCTTTATGTCTTTGTTTGTGTTGTATCTGTGCGCTTGTGTGTATTTTCCAGTTACTTCTGCATGCATCAGTTTTTTTTGTACACAATCTTTTGCATTGCAGTCCAGATATATTTCATGTATCTCATTGCATAGCGTTGAGCACCCAGTTTATTTGCAGTTCTGTCTGCTTCCTGGTAAAATGACTGGACTAGATGCTTCATACTGGAGGGTAATGTCCCTGTATGTTTTGAAGGCAGATAGCACAAGCCTCAAACAACAGACCAGCTCTTTCTTCAACCCCCCAGGAATGCTGGCCAATAATATATAAGTGAGAGTCCCAAACTTCTCACTGACCAGACCATCTAAACAACCTCCTGCAAACAGAAAGGGTCAGATAAGGAGACACACACACACACACACACACACACACACACACACACACACACACACACTCAAATGGCATGGACCCCTGCTGTTTGCAGTCAGATGAAGGAGAACAGAGGACTGTAAAACCCATTGACTTTCAAAAGTAGTTTCAGATTTTGTCTAAGGAAAATGTATATTGTATGTTGTGTATATCACAATATGTGTTGTTGTGTACTTTGAGTTGTATTCCACTGCCTTAAAGCCAAGAAATGAACCACTAACATAATCCCATTTATCATGTTTAGTACTGTTGTGCTTGTTTTACTTTCAGAACACTAAAGCTACTATCAAAAATGCAAAATTAGTAAATTAGTAAATTGTAAATTGTAAAGACGTTGATTAAAAGAATAACCACATTCAGAAATTGTACCAGCCTGTTGGTGGATGGGGGAGACTGGCTCTCCCAGAACTCTGCAACCCTTGGGATTGACCTGGATGCACCTTCTGAGCGGTCAGCCCAAAACTTTAAAACAGTGTCTTATCTGAGACTCTGACCTGCTTCTTTAGGCTGCTGCTTGCTTTTGTCTTTTTCTTCTTGCTTTCTGCCATGTTGGTGAAAAGCTTACATTTGGCTAGTTTGAAGATGTGATTCAGAACAGTAGGAGGTGAAACCTCAAAAGTCTAGAGTCATGAGTTGAGGATCAAGCTGAGAAGCAGGAGGAGCATGAACCAGGTGCTCTCTTCCATTGGGAACTTTTCAGATCCGCAGCAGCCAACTTACTCATCATTATAAGATCCAGACTCCAGCTTCTCACCCCATTACATCAGACTCCAATCAAGTATTTGTACAAAACCTTCATCATCTTACTTAAACCCTGGTGCTTTCATAATTTGTAACTTCGATTCAAAACTAAGCTGTTGTACCGTTGTTTTGACTTGTCATCTCATCTGTTTATCAGGTCTCTCATACCAACTACACAATAGATAACATGCTTCATCCATTCAGATCATTCACTTGCCATGACCTTGTGTAGCAGTTTCCCTTTCCCTCTTGTATCTTGTTTATAAAATGTTGTAGTGTTTAGTACTTACAGCTGTAGTATAAATGTATTAATAAATGTGTATGTAATTAAAGTGGACTTGTTTGTGTTTTCTTGTGTTTGCATCTAGACCTATACCCTCACAAAATCATAATTGCAATTAATATTTCTATATTCTGGCTACTGATCAGCTCCACTGGAGCAGGTGGAGGTTAGGTGTCTTGCCCAAGGGCACTGCAGCAGCAGTAATGAGGAAATCCTTTTGGTCCTTATAAAAGAAACACATGAAAGTCATGTATTTACATGAGAAATGTGATTATGTCAATGTGAAAATGAAAGAAAAGACTACTTGTCTATATGTGGGTTTTTAACACATGCAATAAATATGTGAAATGTGTTTTTTCAAAAGCTAGGATTGAACCAGTAGCAACCTTCACACATGAAAGTTTTCAACACTCGTTCTGTACTTGAGTTATTATTTATTATACTGTAGGTGAACTTTATGTGTGAACTTGCACACATGTATCTGTGTGTGTTTGTGTATAAATAGTGTATGAATGCTTGTGTGTGTGTTGCTGGTGGAGGTGTTTTTCCTTGACTTGCATTTTGAACACACCTGGGTTATGTTGGCGTGAGGAGGTCTCCTGCCCTCTTCAAGGCAGAGCAGACGGAGCACACGGAGTACACGGATTATACGAAGGTCACCAACAATACCTTCAGGTTAAACACACATGCACAATCAGAGGCACACATACACACCAGCACACCAGTCAGATTATATATATTCAATACCCTCAGGTCATCCACTTTGCTGTGAGGTCATGTCTCCCTGGAAACAGATCAGCAGGGGACGATGATGATGATGATGGTGATATCAAAAGTAGTAACATATAGACTCACAGACTCCGTTTGAGTTCCACATCAATTTCAGGGATCTGTTCGGCCCCAGCATGTCAGTGTGAAGTTGCCTTAAAGCAACATGTCCCTGTTTCCCCTTCAACCACCCAAACTACTTCATTATACAGTACATTTAGTTATATGTTTTACTTTTCTACTCCACTGAAATTCAGAGGTTACTATTGTACTTTTTACTCCACTACATGTTTTGACAGCTGTAGTTATTAGAAACTTTACAGATTTTATGCACAAAACATGTGATGATCTTATAAAATATGATGCATTGTTACAGATTTGATTGATCGACAGTGTATTAAATAGTCAAAATGAACTCCATCTCAATCAACCTCAACATTGAAATTCTGTTTACATGTTAATGCATCAGTAATAATAATAATAAATGAATACTTTACTGTAATAATACAATCTGCTATACCAGTGATGTTTATCTAAATTTTGCTGTTAATACCTCTTAACAATACTCATTAATCCATCAGTAATAATCCAATGACATAATATATACATTTATCTGCATCATCATTACTTCTCCATTTGATAACCCATTCAAAATACCGTTTACTTAACTACTTACAGTTTACTTACTTACAATAATACTTAGATTTTAAATGCTAAATGCATCAATTTTACTTGTAACAGAATATTATTATGTGACGCTATTGCTCCTCTTGTCCTCGTGTTGGCGTGTCCTCAACAACCACAAACTGCATCCAATCCAGCACCTTCCAAAGCAGTGTGTGTGTGTGATGGAAAGATCTTTGTACAGCACTAAAAGTTCTTCCACCACAGATCAACACACACACCTGCAGTGCTGTGGCCACCACTGTCACCATCAATAAGGTTAACTTTAGTTGCATCTACCTGCTGGAGATGCTTGTAACTGTCATCAGTGTCATCCCTGTCAGACAGTTTTTTTTCTTATTGACTGAGTTTAATAATTTGCTGGTGTGTGTTTGCCTCATATTTGTAGTTATGCATGTGCACAATTAACTAAGTATGTTAATTGTACTAAACCCTCATCCAATCTCACTCATCCCCCTCAGCAAGCTTGCAGGTTATTAAAGTGAAAGTGAAGCAACTGAAGACACCTTTGATCCTGGAGGTTGTCCTTAAGACAGCACCTGTCCTCCAGCTGGGTGTTGTGTTATGGGGGTACTTGCCTAGAGGGAAGTACTGCCTTACAGGTTAAAGTCAGGGAACAAAAGTCTCCTGTGTGCAGACATGAAAGACTGTCACATGATCATCTGCAGCCTTGCTGTGGAAGATGTGCACTGATATGTATCTAGAGCTCTTTTTACTGTACATATAAGGTAAATCCCCCTGCCCAGATTTGGCTGCCATGCTACAGTATGTATTACCTTTGTAGTACCTAACAGAGACATAATGTACATATCATTAGATGTTCGTAAAATTTGTAAAGAATGTTGAAAATATCAACTCAAACAGAAAGCAGTGTGTGTACCCAGTGCAGTTTTGTGTTTGTGTCTCATCTGGAGGCACTTTTCTTTTTAATTTGACAACAATGGAGAATGACATTTCCATGCACTGCACTCTGGGAAATTGCAGTGGATAAAATTGTCTTCATAAGCGTCCTAGGAAATTTATGAACATCCACTATTTTCTCATCAAAGTGTGGGCCTTCAGTAAGTTGATGAAATCCCAGTAGATGTTTCTGAAAGCTGAAAACAGCACAGCATTTACAGAAATAATACGCCTTCAGAAGTTGGATCACTTACAGTAAAAATGACTATTAAAAGTTACTATTAGCATTGTAAAAGTATGCTGTAATTTATTCTCAGTGTAAATGGTGTCTTTTATTTCAGTTACTTACTTTTGTAGTGCTCAGCACAACTGCAGTGTTAGTGTGTTCAATGATTAGCAATCACTTCAAGCGTAGTGATTGTAGGAGGGGATTCCATGGCTAAAATGCAGCTATTAGACCCGAGTTGGTTCAGCTATTATTGGATGTTTGTTCTTACAATATGTAAAATGTGACACAAACTGAACTGACTTGATTAAAAAGAGAACCTGTGCATCGGGTCAGTCTGTTCACTCCACTTTCTCTGCGCAGATTTTAGTCTTTTTTCCATTTTTTACCCCATTTTTTTTCCATTTTTAAACATAATGTACATCCTGAGCAGCACAGGGTTAAATTAACAGAATAAATGTGCATCATATGTCACCAGAAATATTCAAATAAATAAATTTGTCTTTTATTATAATCAACTACTCAGTTTAATAATCTCTGAAATAATGGAAATTTAAAGTTTCTCTGACATAATATTCTTCTCTTATCAGATCTGTGTATAAAATGGCTTTTCATTTATTTATTTCCTGCTCGCTGTGTGGCACAAAAGAATGAAAAACCTTTGTAAAGCCAAAAAGCATCGGTCATTCTGTCTCCCTTTCAGCTTTCGGTCATGCCAACTGCTTACAGTATAAATATCCAGCAAACATTCTGTACATACAGCATGTGAGCAGATATGCATTAAATGAGAGTCACAACCTAACATCTTGTTATTTTTAACTATACTTGGAAATTGTCAGACTGTCAGTTAATAGGGAGCAGAAAATTCTCTATATCATTTAATAAATGATGGCAGTGATATGAAAATTCATCACTGATGTGCAGTGCTGATGAGACTTCTGAGTAGCGGTGGTCCCTCATACTAATGATGATCATTAATTAAGCCATACACAGTCGCTGAACTGCAATATTTTGAAGCCATCACTGTTGTAAACTGTGAGAAAGCAGAGAACACTCTTCTTCCTTTTGTATCATTATTTTTGATCTTGGCACTGTTCTCAAGCAGTGCTGCCACTCCCTTGTGTGCATTAGCTGCCAAATATTGTGCACATCTGTCCATAATGGTTCTGTCATGTTTACATAGAGCCATTACAGACAGTTTGAATGCCAGTAAGCCATTTTGACTAAAGAAGCCAGAATTGACACAGATTCTAGGTCTGAACATTTTTATAGTCAGCTCACTCATGAGCCTTTAGGCTGCTAGATGCATACATTATGCAGAACTGTAAAGACACACGATTTCATTTCTGAAATGACATTTAGGTGTATCACATGGAGTGATCTGGTTGCATGAGAGCTCCCTCTGATGGACAGAGAAGGCAAATGGAAGAGCAGACACACACACACACACACACAAACACACACACACACATACACACACCAGAGTGAGTGGTATTACAGTTTGGCTGACGTTGCGGCTCTGAACTAAAAGATTTGCAGTGTGAAAGCACCTCTATTGTGCTCTTTAGTGTGACAGTATCGAGTAGGAATGTGAAGCTAACTGGTCTTTTTACACACAATAGATACCAGCGAGTTCAGCGGGGACACCAGCTGCACAATTTAGAGCCGATGTACAAAAAAAACTAGAAAAGAGAGAAACTGGAGGGCGGAAATTGCAGATTGTGTGTTTTTATCTCAAACTAACAAGAATCAACATACAAAAAACTGTAGACCACAGGTGCATGGCAGCAGGTTTTATTTCAAATGAGACACTTGCTGAATATATTTTTCTTGAAGGTTTCTGCTACAATTAAATGATTGTGTGTTTTCAATTAAAATCTTTAGTCATTCAAGATTAGTTTGAAGGAGGACAAAAAGCTTACTTTTTAATTCAACTTGAATTAAAGCTGCAAACCGTAATTGCAAAAAAACACTGATTGCAGACTTAAAGGTGATAACTTGAAGGCAAATATCTTAAACTCTTAATCCCTGATGAGTTTAATTTTACTGTTGGAGATATATGCTGTAACAGTAGATCTCTCTTTTTTCACATCTCTTCTTGCAAGTAAACTCCGAGGGTGCGATCTGTGTATTATGTGTGTGGTGGGAGGTTTATTCAGAGGAGTTAGAGAGAAAAAGCTCTTGACACTGTTTGAACTGGTCCGTTAATCCTCAGCACTCTTCAGGTGGCTTGTCCCCATGGAAGCAGTGTGTGCATTTCTGTGCATGCATGCATGTTTGTGTGTGTGTGCATGTGTGTGTGTGTCTGTGCATTGTTGTTACCTCTTAAGGTAAGGTTAGAGTTAGGGTTTGGCTGTCCACAATGAATGGAAGTCAATGCAATGACCTAACAAGGATAGCTACGCAAACTTGTGTGTGTGTGTGTGTGTGTGTGTGTGTGTGTGTGTGTGTGTGTGTCTCTGTCCCTGTCACGGAGGTAGGACTGCTGTGGAGCTGAATGACAATGGAGGCGGATGTGGACACGACGTGAAACTGGAACACAGCTCTTCAAAAAGAAAGAAAGGAAGCAAAAGAAGGAAAGGAGGAAAAGAAATTAAAGGAAAAAGAAAATGAGAGCAAGATAGCAAAAAAGAGAGGAAGCAGAAAAGAGGTAGAGGTGAAAGAAAAAGAGGAAGGGTGGAAGGAGGAAGAGAGGAGGGAGAAAAAACCGTTAAGGAACATTTACAGAATTGGAGGAGGGAAAGCAAGATGGAGGGAGGGAACAGAGGAGGAGTCAGTGAAACGGTCTTTGATCTCTCTCTCGTTTAAGGGGAAAAAGGAAAGGAATTAGTGTGTGTGTGTGTGTGTGTGTGTGTGTGTGTGTGTGTGTGTGCATACACCCATCCAATAGGCCTCCATCCTGGTTTGTCAAATCCTCTGCTAAAGTAAAGTGAAGACTTGAGTGTGTGTGTGTGTTCTTACATGTACTCTGTGTGTGTGTGTGTGTGTGTGTTGAGGCCTAGGCGGATGTTTTCTGAGCTCAGCAGCCGTGTCGGGGTAAGGACAGAGAGAGAGAGGTAGGTGTACAAGGGAAAAAAAGAGGGTGGAGAAAAAAAAGCGTGTCCCTGGAATTTACAAATGAAAAGAGAAGGTTTTTCTCTTAATGCGATTAAATTTTTCCATTTCACCGCTTCCCCGGCCGACAGTTTCAGCTCTTTAGGAGCACAGAGCCGCAACGCAACGCTGTCTTCAAGACGGGACGGCAGGGGGTGAGGAGGAGGGGAGGGAGAGCTGGCAGGGGGTAAACAGGAGGCAGAGGAAAAAACGGCAAGAGAGAGAGAAAGAACGACTGGCAGAAATTTTACATTTCGTAAACCACTTTGGCACTGTTTCGTCTAGTTAACAGTCGTGCCAGTGCAGCAATTCAAGCTGAGAAATTAGATTGAGAAAGTGACAGACAGAGGGAGATGCAGACAGGCCCACAGAGTAAAAATGCAAAAGGATTAACACCACGCATGTTTGGAGTGAATGTGAAGTGGTTTATTTCAACTTCAGCTATTTCAGCTCTGACAGCCCTCAGCCCTATGGTCAGTACCTCCGCCAATGAGGTAATGTTTTCACCCCTGTTTGTTTGCTTGTCGGTCTGTCTGTCTGTCTGAATGACCCTAAACCTGACCTTAACCTCTGTCCTTCGGGGGACCCCAACAGCACATTTTGCACATTATGGAAGGGCCAGCTCTGATGTTGAGAGTACATAGGGCTAACATTGACACTGACACTGATGCTAAAGGTAATTGAAATAGTTTTGCATTGTCTGATAAAGTAATTGGACAAATTACATTGTTTTAGTTATTGATGACACTTTCGACACTTTCATCTGGCCCACATGCCGCATGGAATGATAGCACTTGGGCAGCCCACCCCTGTTTCCCAGATCTGGGCCACAAGCAAGCCGTATGTCAACCAAGAACAAACCAGATAAACCAGAACTGGCCCACATCCAGAATACACATTCCTGAGAGCACCACATCTGTACCAAAAAAGGCCCATAGTTGATTAGGGATATTTGGGCCATGTTTGCTATTTTACATGTGGGACATTTCAGGCTCACATCCATTCAGGTCAGAAGAAGGCCAGCAGTACTGCACCGTTGCCTTAAGTAGCCCACTTCCGTATGTTATCTGGGTCAGATGTATCCTCAGGGGGACATGAATATCTTCTGCGTATCATGGCAATCCATACGATAGTTGTCATGATATTACTGCAACTGTCTATTTCAGTCTGTTGATCAACATGGTTGACCAACATTGCCATTCTTATTGAATACAGTTGTGTGTGCAACATCCTCAAGAACTTCTCGGAGAACTTTCAAAGTAATGGTTCAAATATTTGCCCTAATGGTGTAAAATGCTCCATGGTGCATCAGTTGCTATTGAGAACACTGTAGTGTTTCCACATATCACTGCTCTGTTGGGTTTTCACCATGGATGTATTGGTTTTTTACTCCCAGTACTCCCACTGAATGGAAGCAAACAGGCTGTTTCAAAATGCTGTGTACCACTGGGAGAAGAAATCCCACTGGATAAATGCTGGAAAACGCTTGCTGGTATGTAATTGTGTATTTAGGCCTAAACGAACCAAACACAAATGCAATAAAATAAACTGATTTACTGGGGTTCTGACCAAAGAAAACACGTCGCCTGTAGGTGTGATTGTATAAAGCAGTCATTTTGCATCATTTTGAAAATCTTGATTCTTCTGAATAATTGTTAATCGTCTGCTACATGGCCCTTCTGTTGTCAAGATTTGAGACACTTTGGGATGAGATGGGGTGTCTGAAATCTATTTAAATTTACTCACACCGAACACAGCTGTTTCAGAGGAAGAGAAGAGACAAGCTGAAAAGAGAAACACCAGTTTCAACAGCAGCCAATCAGTGAGATTTTTGAGATGTGGCTTGGCTTTTAAGAAACAAGCAATTGAAGATGGAGGCACTTGATGATCCATCTGTGTGTTTCATGGAGAGGCCCAGCAACAGTAGATTGAAAACCAGACAGGGCAAAACTTTCTGACAAATGCTGCTTGCTAGCAGCACTTTAATGTAATTTGTTCAGATGTTCTTATATTGACATATGCTGAGTGAATGACAAATTTAAGAAGGGGACTGTTTAACTGTGTTTGTGTTTTGAAGTATTTTACAATGAAAAATACAAAGATCAGTTTTAAGCTTTTTCATAAAAGGCAGCCAGCATGTCGTGTTATTTTTAGCAGGTTGTAAAAGTTAGCACAAAGTGATTCCCTCCACAATGAAACAAACAATCATAGCAACCTCTGTTGCTGTTTGCAGTTTTGGTCACTTTGCCCATCTCTGTTATCAGACAGAAACCACTTATCTGTGAACAATACAACAGATTTTTATTTGGTTTAAAGCACTCAAAGGTCACCTTGACTGAGGTTCACCAGGTTGGTTTTGTGTTTGTTAGGCTGCCAATGGCCATAGAAATTTGGTCATTTCAACAAACTAACCGGGCATATGTTTTGTCCTGCAGCACTTGTGCAGAATAGATATACACTCATTCTTAACATACTGCAATGCATGCTGCAAATATTGAACTGTTTTCAGTCTGTTCAGCTCTGTGCACCAACAGTATGACTTCCTAAAATCACAGCTGCTCCACCTCCAAGCTGTTTCCATTCATATCCAAGTCTACACTTTGCCTCCACCATAGCACAGAAGTGGGACCAAGTCATTGTTTTGCAAGTCAGAGAAGCTTTAAAGTCGGCTTTGTGCATCTATATCAGCATCATGGCAGCTACATGCAGAGGATCTGTAGCTCCACCACAGTTGGCATGCAAGGTGGTTCACATCAAAGGCTACAGGAGCGACAGAGATACCATGTGGAGAGTGAAGGCAAGTTAAAGCAAGGTTCATATGTCTTTTCATTATAGTTAGCATTTAGCTATATTTTGTGATCTAGCAAAACCATTTCCAGTCCAAATTTTCCCCTTCCTGTAAATGTCTCACAATCACAAAGTACATGAAAGAATGAATAACACAACTACTTCAGGAGTATAAGGAATACCCGACACCTGCCTGGCAATGTATCAGCATCTGCTGTTGTAGTGATGCTATGACAGTCAGCAGCTGAAATCCTGGACTAAAAATCAATCTGAACGCCTGAGGCATCTACAGCGGGACTGCTGGAAAACATTTTTCTTTGGGCTTGTCTTTCAACTCATACGGCTCAGTCTCCAGGTGAAATCACTAGCTATTGATGTTGAGCAGCAAATCTGTTTTTCCTTATTTTGTCATGTCTAGTCTACAGTAAGTTATCCAATTCATGGCTCAGCAACACTCCTCTCCCCATGGAGCCAGGAGACACTGCAGACTACAAACACTCCTCTTCACAGGAACCAGGAGACATGCAGGAAGTATCATAGAAAATACATGTTATAGTAATTACAGTAAACAAACTTTTCCTCAAGTTTCACACAGAAACTAGGCTTCTTACGCACCCGTGCTGTATGTGAATAAAAGCTTTAGCTTTTTGTTGTAGCTGTAACTGAGAGCTTTCTCTTCCCACTTATCAGTGTCAAGTAGGTACTTTCTGTTCCCTGCTGTGTCTATCAGTAAGTAATTACATGCTAAATGCCACCTATCCTATCTCTACTTTAAAAAGTACAGAAACAAAAGTCAGTGCAGGAGTGACAGAGCTCTTTATGAACAGTTTGGACAGATATGAAAATGTGAAGATGAAATGTGTCAAACTGTTTGAACCCACTTGTTGGCGAGTAAACAGAAAAGCTGCAGACATGAAGGAGGGTCCTTTCCAGCCTGGTGTAGAAGCAGCAAATGTCACCTGGGACTTTTGGCAGCATTCAAATGCTTTGTTGCTCTTTACTGCCCGGCCGAGAGTGCCTGGTGTCACAATGTGAGCCACAATTCTCTGATTACAAACAGTCCTGGTTGGTGCCAGAATGTGCACTGGCACTCATTGTGCCACTCAGTGTAAGCACCCACTCTTTGGCCTTTGTAGTGTTACACAGAGGCCATCTTAGCACCAAAGTCTCTGTGGATGTTGCTCAGTAACTTGTATCTGAGTGCCAGCTGGCTGACTGGTGCACCACACATTTCACCATGGAGATGTTATGGAGGAAAATGCTGCATGTCTGCAGCCAAAACTTGTTGGGTCCATAGAGGAGCCTGCACCAGACCTGGCTGAGTTCAGCAATGTGTGGTTGTTGTGTGTGGTAGTATGCAAGGGGATATTGGTCTCTGTTCCTCTTTTATGTTTGATTCCATATACAGCAGTTGAAATGTAGTGAATATTGTCACAAGTTATCAAGAGTTATTTTATGAAAAATAATTCATAAAATATATCCATAAATGCAAGATTTACTGCAAACAGTTACGTACTGTACAATGTTGGCAATACCTGTTTTTTCCAACAGTGTTAAGTGTTTTTGAGTGTTTCTCCTTGAAGATGTTGATGCTGGACACGAATATGCATAAATATCAAGATTTCAATCAGGATTAAGATCAAGAGTTTGCACCAGTCAGTCTTTTTGAACTCATTCTGGCTCATCATCAGACATGCAACACAGAGTCTGATGTTTCCTTGAGCAGACGCAGTTAGTGTTCACATGTGTGGTGCACAGCATTAAAAATCATACTTGTTGCCTGTTTAAATTCTGCTTGTCTCTATCAGTTAAATAAAAAACTCAGTTGAGTTGTATTAATGTAGCAGAGGACAAGTTGTGTGTAACTAAAATGAAACACACAGAATGTCCTTGCTGTTTAATGCAATCTTTCTGATACAAATGATAATGAGTTTTAAAAGTAAACCCCAGCTTTTTGACTATGTTTGCATCTTTGAGTGATTTGTAGAGTTCAAATGTGTAGCACAGAAGTCATTACCTCCTGAAGGCCAACCTCACTTTGTTTTTATTGTGCACAGCAGTATATTTCAGACTGAACAAAAACAAAACTTACAATTTCATTTAAATGACAAGGACGCTTTTTGTATCATTTGTTATTCTCTGACCCTCCAAGGCTTTTCCATGCCCACTTTTTTGCATCTCTGTCCAGCAGAGTGTAACAGCCAGCCATCCAGCCAATGAACCAGGAAGCCAGCTACCCTGCCTGGCTGCCTGCCTGCCAGCTCTCTCCTCTTAGACTGACAGACAGTGGAGGAATGGGCTTGCTTCTGGAAGCTAATGGTTCATGCCCTCCTCCCAGGGCTGAAAATGGACTGGAATGTTGTTTACCTCAAACACAGCAGGCCGCCACAGAGAAAAACAGATCAAAATACAGAAGCTCCAGTCTGAGATTCAGGTAATTTTCTTGAAGGGTGAGACATGCTGAGGTAAAATAATCTCATTGGTACCTTCAGATGAAAAATAATTTATTTGATTTTTATACCAATTTCTTACAGACAAAACAAAAGTAAACGAAGTGTGACAGCTTCAGAATGGATTCAGATCTAATTCTGGGCACACAGAGTCGGTGTTGTCATCAGTGCCTTGGCCAAACACTGTGAGAATGAAAAGATCAGTCCCATTAAATAAACACAGCCAACAGTGGAGTGGGTTTGGCACCACAAAATTTGAATGGGAACATTAAACTATCTACATTGGAGCGTATTTACTCCTTTTTAGTACTGTATGTACTGCTGACCCACTAACGACAAACACTATGTTTGGGGCCTCAAGTGGCATGAAAATTTAATTTTTGATTGACATGAGTTTGTTCTCAATTGTAACACTGATGTACTTTTAGTTTTTATATCTTTTTGTGAGGACAGGAGTGGGTCATTTTGGCGCCATGAGTGCCATTGACTAAAATTTCTGATTTGCCTTTTTGTTTCAAAGAATGTGGACATCTGTCTTGACCTGTTTAATACTTTACAATATCTGTCACTGAGGACGAGCGGTGTGACCCAACAAACACAAAAACGCTGGCAGAGGGGCCATCAAGGCGCCACAAGACACATTAGATTTGAGTTCCTTGTCCAAAATTTAATTGAAGGAGCCTCAAGTGGCATTTTCTGAAAGGCTGTTGATGTCTGTGTTGATGTATTTAATGCCTTTCAGTGTCTATCATGCAGTGTTGCCCAACGTATTCACAGATGGGGCCCGACGTACCATTGAGAGCCCAGATCAAGTCTGAATGGAATGACAATAAAGGTGAAGTGGGAGGTCCATTCAGGTCCTTTCAAAGGCCTTTCACAACATGCACAAGGGTTTGAGTTTGATGATGAATGATGTCGCAAAGGTCAAAGGTCATTTGTAGGGCCACAGACTCGCGTGTCAGAGTGGGGTCAAGATCAGGAGAGTTCAAGTTTATGTTTGACTTTGTCATCAAAGGTTTAAAAAGTATAAAAGAGTTTAGATCACAAACATGCACAGTTCAGTAATCAGATAATATATATTTGTGATTCTTACATCCTATCAGTCATACTTTAGCAGAATAATACAAAAGATGTGAAATGATTTTCTTTCCACATAACTACTAATCAAGTTTACCATACAAACACAGTTGCAGCAACAAGACTGTGTAAACCAAGTTAAGTAAATTTTCTTTCAGTATAGTCACCAAAACCCAGAAAATTTCATATCTCATTTAATTGTACCACAAAATAAACTTAGTTTTAGATAGTCATATACTCCCGAGGTTTTAGTGCTGGTGTTGTGAGCATCAGTAAAACATTGAACTCAGTGCTGACAATGAAATTGTATGGACTCTGTCTTTTTTAATTTTATTTATGACTAAATTTTAATCATATGTGTGCTTGCGATTTAATAAATGAATCTTTAATGTGACTCGTATTTGAACACAAAGTCACTGATATCCCTCATAGCGATCTGTAGATGCCCACACAGTTCTGTACATAGTCTACTGCATACATTGAGTGTCTGCAGACGAGTTCCGCACACGTAGTAAATGTTGTTGCTGATGCACAAAACACTTATCTGCAAGATTTTTGTTGCTTGTACAGTGACTCTAGCAAAATCAGACTAGAACTTTGAACACTGAGCTCTTCGATACTAATTGCAGAAAACATTATATCTCTCTTATTCTACTGAACATTGATTTTAAATAGGTAACAATTAAAAGGCAATTTGAAGCTATAATGATTTCTACACTGAAAATATTTTTTCATCAAAGAATTAGGACAGCAAGTATTTATGTACACATCTCTTGGGGTCTGATGTGTAAAAAAGAAGTGAAAGTGAGTGAACAATTCAACAATTACTGGAGTAAAAATCCCCCGTGAATGTTCAGTCAGATCTGTAAAGGGCAGCAGGTAGAGTATTGGTTGTACTCCGGCTGGTTTAGCCAGGCATGCTGTGTATTGTCAGTGACCTTCAAAACACCTCAGACTTACATAAGACTATCCAGGAACTAGGAAACCTGCTCCACTCCCCCTGTTGATGTCCATGAATTTATGATCTTTTCCAAAGCCCTTTCAATAGGTCTGCTTTGCCCCCGGGTCATGAAACCTGTTAGTGTAGATGAACTGATTTTTCATGGTACAGAAAGAGCATAGCAAGATCATTTATTAAAGGGGACATTCTCCATTCTCCTTCAACGCCCTATCCACTGAGAGGTTAGACATCAGGGTCCTCATCAAGGGAATATCCTTTGATAGTCAGACTCACTACTTTCCCCTGCTGCTTATCATTTGCTGTTTATGTGATACTCAGAGCTAAAATATATATATATTTTTCTTAAGGAGTTGTATTTTAACAACCACGGGCATAGGTTTCATTTGAACATTTAGAGGGACACCTTGGGCAGGGGATCTGGGGGTCCTTAGCATCAAGCATTTCATTTCCTGCATTCCTGGTGAATTTTTATACACCAATTTGTGCAATTTCTACATCTATTTATAGTGGAAACGTCTTTATTTAGGTAAAGGATAACACAAAATGTAGGCACCAGGTGATATTTAAAAATATAATGGAATATAATGCAGTAAGACTCTCAGGGATTCTGTACTGTTTTCAAATATTTATTCTCCTGTACATAAACTTTTCTCATTTAATATTGTCCCTGCTGAGTCAACAAACATATGGGCATGATTTGCTCTTCTGTCCTCTTTTGTGTTTGGGAAGTAACCTCTTCAAATGTGCATGTGGCACCTATTCACATCAATGATACATTTATTCATTTGATTCATTTATAAGCCCTTGGACTTTAATAGCTAATATGTGTTTCAGCAAGATGATTTCTGCTCATGTTCAGAACTCTCTGCACATTCAGAACATATCACACATCTGTGTTGAAAGAAGTGTATTCACACTTTCTGCAATCCACAAGGTTGAGTTTAGCATTATGACTATGACATAAAGCCACATGGTTCAGCTGACTGAATTGAATTGATTGTGGATTGAAGTCATATCTTGAGCCTTCTGAGGGCACTGAAGCTTTGTTCAGCTTCTGAGGATGATGCAGGCATTACTAGAAACAACCTGAGGAAAGCTTCCCCTTCTCGAAACAAACTACAGCCCTTGATTGGCACTTGCTGTAGGATGTTGGCAGCCTCCTCAGAGGAGCTTGCCCAAAACATAGGCAACTTATGCCTATTCAGCTCTGGGTATTGATCTACTACAGTGGCATCAATTTAATGTGTAAGGAGAAATCCCTCAAGCTTCTGAATTACATCCATACTTTCTTGATCAAACCAATCCCTCAATTGGAAATCAACAGTCTCCAACATGCCAAAGTACTCTGCTCTGTAGTACTCAATTTCTACCTCTGGGACATGCATGTCTGCTCCACCACAGAGGCACTTTGGTGGTTTCTGGAAGCAAGACAACAGAATTTCCCTAATATCAAGGGAAGTCACCATTTTCTCTGCCTTTGTAAGCTTTGGGAACACTCTCTCATCCCAATTCATTTGCAGTGTGCCTCTTACATAGTCTACATAGACCTGTTAAGATTTCCAGCTCTCCTGTTACCTCTGACCTGAGGAGAAGACCCAGCACAGTTGTTCTTGCATGAAACCTGTCCAACAACCCATTTGCCTTGGTTGATGTATCTGCTGCACCTAAGGCCATCTCATCTAGACTGTTCAGCACAGAAACATATTGGTCAATGACTGAGGCAATTGCCTTGTGACTTACTGTCCACCTTGTTGGGCACAAAGGCTTGAGCATTTTGTATTGTGCAGTTTCTGATGATTTTGCAGTTTTCAAATGATGTCTTGAATTTCCCTGGCAGGTTGAAAAGAATCCCCAATTCATGGACATGCTGCCAAGAATCAGAAAAATCAGAAACGAATCAGAGGCGATGATTTGCAAGCAGCCTCAGTTGCCAAGTTAACACAGTGTGCCCCACAGCGTGTGTACACAGCCAATGGTAGTTGCTTCTTGATAAGTGTATGTGCCCCCAAGTTTTTTCCTACCATAGTTGCGGCCTCATCATATGTCTGTCCTCTCAAACTTGACAACAAATTAAACCTTTTGGGCACATCTAAAGCAATGGCACAAATTCTTCATGTGGGACTAAATCATGGTCTACATATCTAATGCAGATTAACTCTCGTTCTTTTCCAGACATATCCTGTGTTAAATCAATTATTAGGGAGAACTGCACTAATTGTTGAGCGTTCATAGCTGCAACACTCTCTTACAACTGTATCGCCAAGAAGCTGAAGAATTCATTCAGAGTTTATTGGCTGAGATAATCAAGGCTGCACTTCTCAAGCCGATTACAAAGAATGGGGTCAGTTTCTGATTGATGCGTTAACATTTGGTTGAGATTACTCTCCTCTTTCTCATGCGCCTTAAAAGCTATCTCCTGCCTAGCCAAGAATATAATTGCACCAACTACAGACAGTGTCGTCTTCCTGTTGCTTTTGCAATGCACTGACAATGACAACTTTGTCCCTATGGATTTCCCTTTATGGGGACTCACAGGGACTGAGTGGCAATGGGCATTGGTAAATGCATGGGCTTTGAACTTTTCAATCGCTTCCTTTGAGTTTTGAAATCTTACTCTAACAAATGCGGATTCTGCCTTTGCAGTAAAGGCTGCATTTTTGTCATTAAAGGTCTTCATACAATGGAAACACAAAATCCCTCTAAGCATTGGAGCATAATATAACCATGGAAAGTCCTTAAACTACTTCTCCTGAAATTTTAAGACTCTGTTGGACAGCGCTTGTGGTTCAGTCTCCCTTGGATTTGGCTAGCTAAAGCTAGTTTTAGCTTTACAAAAATGAAATATATCGATAAAATGTACACAGGCAATTCCTATTAATTTAGTGCTAATTAGCAGCATATAAAAAGAGGTCCATTCCATAGTTGTAGACCTAACTCACAAACTTTCCTTAATAGCCTAAAAACATTTTCTAATCTCAGAGTGCAACAAAACATTTCATGTTTGTAAAAAAAAAAAAAAAGCAATTGCAACTGAAAATTACTTTTTTATTCTGTGTTGAGCCACTATGGACATGTATGCCCTTTTCCATTTATACCATCCCCAGGCCTGGAAAACATTTTTAAAATGTCAAGCTGCTTCCATGACCATGGGAATCCGGACTGCAGTATATAAACTCTTACATGTTTGTCTGCCTCTGCTTCTCTCTCTTCCTCTCTCTACATCTCTGCCTCAATGACTTACTTCCTGCATGAAGTTCACATTTTAGCAAGATTTAAACTGTCATTATTCATTTTATCCCTGAGTAGTTTAATGTAACCCATGCACAAATCAAATGAGAGAGAGAGAATTCTGTTATTTGCTTCACTCACTTCAACCCCCTGTGGCATTGAATAAATGCATTCCATAGTTGTAGATCTAATGCACAATTTACTTAATAGCATAATTTTATAATCTCAGATTGCACCAAAATATTCAGGTTCATATTGAAAACATCTATTATTTAACAATGTTGTATAACTTAATAATATATCAGTAAATTCCAGTTGATTAAATTAAAATTCAAATGCCTCGCGCTGACAACAAATCACATGCTGCTGTTCTTTTGACCGTTTTTGGGCAGCCGCTGTGCAGCTAATGCTGGATTAGCTTGTCTGCTGCTATATAGCTAGATAGCAAACTTTTTTAGCAAGCAGAAAACATTACCTTAAAGGTCCAGTGTGTAGGCTTAAGTGGCATCTGGTGACGACGTTGCAGACCTTCAGCAACCAGCAACTTCCCCTTCCAAGTGTGTCTTCAAAACTCACAAAAACTCTGAAAAGCCCTCTCTTGAGCCATTATTTGGTTTGTCTCCCCCGGACTACTGTAGAAACTTGGAGGTGGAGCATGGTGGTCTCAGTGGAAGGGAACCCACTTCCTTTGTATATATGAAGGGCTCATTCTAAGGTAACTAAAACACAACAATTCTTGTTTTCACGCGATTACACTAATTAAAACATAATAATGTTTTAAAACATTTCTGCTAAATCTTCATACTGCACCTTTAAGATTAGATAGCAAACTAGCAAACAACACACCTAAAATTAAAGTTGAAAACTTGGTTTATAACTTTGAGAAAAAAAGAAGAAAAAAAGTCCCAATATTGGACTTCCTCCTCCTTTTCCCATTTGGGTCTTCCATACAAGCCAGGAACAGCGCCGAGCCAATTTGAAGCCAATTTGACATAGTGGCCAAACCATGTAATGACAACGCCACGTGACATCATTGGGCCCAAAAAGACTTTTTCCCATAGACTTACATTGTGAAAGAGACGTCCGTAAATCAGTGGATACATTTTTTTGAGCATCACAACCCCTGCAAAATGACTCCATTCAGTCTGATCACATTTCGAAAGCCTAAAAGGGCCACACAATAGAATTGTTTTATCCCCATTCAAGTTAGCTGGAGGCTAAACTGGAAGTAGCCAACTTGGCTGGCAAAAGTCACGAGTGTGCATGTTCCACGGGCCCAATGTTCCCGGAAGATCCAGGTAATTTTATGCGCGGAAGTCAAACTTTTTTGGTTTCATGTGCCACTGAGCAACTTTCATAGGAATGACCAAGGCCCGCCTCCGACACTGTATCCAGTTCTCTTTATACATCCATGCTTCCATGGTTGTCAAACTGCCTGCATGCGCATGGCACCAGAGGAGAGGAAGAGACGCTGTACCGCTGCTGACAGAGATCACAACACTGTGTGTGTGTGTGTGTGTGTGTGGCGGGATAATTACGTTTGCCACACAAGATTAAGTGATTATATGAGCTCAGTTCTGCAGTACACATCAACTTTTATTGCAATTAATGCAGGAAGTAATGATGTTAATATAGAAGAGTAAAAAGTATGATTGTGGATTATCAATTCTCACTCCATCCCATCTCCTACCAGCAGTCAGTGTTGGCTCTTCTAAAATATTTAACCATGAAATAATTTAGCAACCTTCGCCTAAATCCAACCATTTTGTAGTTGCCTTGCATGGGTGTTGTAAGAATAATCCATTGTAAAATATTACCAAACATAGTAATCCCTTGGTTTATAGGTTTAATGGCTGCTGTGTGGAAAACAAAGCCAATGTTCTATATGATTTTGAACAGGTCTAATGAAATGAGTCTGCTGCTATTGTCACTGTGACTTCATTCATTGAATCCAGTCAAGTAAATCAAAACTTAAAGGGAGGCTTAAAGGGAATTTAATGCTAGATGTGTATACATGTCTATGTTAGTAGCCCCATGAAGCTGTAATGCTTATATTGACTACAGAATAGAATAGCTTATTGGATGGAAAATAGAGAGACAACCTTATTATTATAGATTTTTACAAAAAAAGTTAAAGTTTGGCCTGAGAGCCACAGGAACAGCCATGTTGTTACCAAAATCAAAACAGTTAATCCTCTGTGAAGTGGCCATTTTAAGACTTAGCTCTGGACTTAGCTTATCAGGCTCAGGTCTAAATTGTCAAACTTGGCTCAGCTTTTATCAGTGTCAGCTGTATGTAGGGGTTGCTTGTGCTTGTTAAAAAAATGATTATGTGTTATGGTGTGTGGCTATGTGGGCCTTTTGTGTGACGTCACGTTGTAAAATGTTAATCCTCCCAGTCCAGAAGGTGGCGGTAATACGCATGAAAGTAGTTTGCTGACCGCCATGAAACAACAAAAAAGACAAAGAAAAAGCAGAAGCACTCATATAAGGTTGTTAAATTGAGTCTCTCCTTCATCATCTTCGTAATAAAGTAATATCAATCAGCAGCAGAATGCTGAAGTGCTACATTGCTACATGGTAAATAAACAACGTTCCTCTTCCCGTCTTTGGTCTTTTCATCTTGCGTCTCCCGGTCTAATTGTTGACCTACATGATTGGCCGCCACAGTGTGACGTCGGGTTGCAGTTTTCCTAAAGTTGACTCTGGCTTAACTTTCCAGCCACAGTCCGGTGCGGCGCCACAGTGGCCAAAATGGCTGTAGGCGAGCCGCACTACCCCCATTCAAATGAATAGGGCAACTAGGGTTTTTGCCGCACAACCAGTTTGGCTGAATGCAGCCTAAGGCACAAAAAAACACTATAGCATCAGAGGTCATGGTTTGGGTTAAAAGTGTTTATTTTCAGAGCGCAGGAGAGAGGAGCAGAGGAGCTTGGACAGGAGAGAGAAATGAGTGAAGCAAAGAGAAGGTAGCTTATCCTCTTCTTCAAACATCACTACTGACCTAAGCTCAGCCCATGTGCTGAAGTCATTTGTATCTTATTGTAATATGTTCACTACGTAATGAAATTATGACTTAATTTCTTGATATAAACGTACCAAACTGAATGGCCGAGCCAGTTCAAGTTTATTGTCCCTTGGTGCATTTTCAATCTATTGTCAGATTTGTTATCATCATGCTATTCCTCCAGTGCTTTCACTTAATATGAAAGTTTCCTGTTCCTTTATCAATTCTCATTTAAATGCAGTGTTGAGCAGAAAAGGGCAGCTGATTAGAGAGGAGAAGAGCAGCTTGGACAGGAGAGAGGGGCTGGGCAGCTTGGGCAGAGGAGCAGTGCAGGCGCAGCAAGTTAGAGCTTACCTGACTGGAATTAAAAGCAATCTGAATAAAATAAAATAATGGGTTGCAAATCATGCTGGAAAGTTACTTGGGACAATGAGAACAGGAAAACTGAGGAACACATTTTTTAGTGAATGGCAGAACTGTAAAGTAGGCCCATATGGCAACAACAATGAAAAGCAAACACATTTTTGAAAAAGAAAATAAATTAACCAAGTGTCTTGCACAGTAACAAATTAGCAGAATACATCTAGAAAAGACAAAATGAGAAAGCTCTAGAATTAAGCTTTCTTAAAACACTAGCTGAAATTTTAGCTTCAGCTCATAATGTCTTCAGAACAGTGTGCTGTATTGCCAAAAATAACTGGCCTTACTCAGATCATCCAGGACTAACATATATTGAACTGAAAAAGGACAAAATAATAACCTGTTCTGACCTGTGGAATGAAAGAGGTCTTTCCTGAAACTTCACCACATACAGTACATAGGCTGCAACGTCACATTAATATTCTTCAAACATGAATATGACAATATCAGTGTTGTTTGTCTTAGATGTCTGTATTGACACTTAATACCAGCTGCACATTTTGATGTGTTCTCTGTACAAAATTTGTTTTTTGCCTCATGTCATTTTCTGTGCCATGATAATACTTGTTTGAAACTTTATTGGGAATGTGGGCCACTCTCTTTCTCCACAAGGATGTATTTTTATGGATTTCTCCTTCACCTTTTCTTCACCTTACTCAAAGCCACAAATTAAAAGACGGTTTTATTGTGTAGTAACCTCTTTTGCACTCCACACTCCCATTGTATGTAACCACATTTGACTTGCATCATTGTATTATCTATGTATGTATCCCTAGTATGTGTTCAAAAATATATGGATTATAAGTTTGCAGAGACCATTTTGCAGGTTGACAGTCAAAAAGCTGTTGGAGTGCATTCGATCGGTGGCTAGAAGTCTAAGATACCTTAGACCTAACCGACATGTAATCCTGCATCTCTATTCTACAGGCACCACAAAAAATACCTATGTTTTGCACTGGGGGGGTCAGAGCTTATCCAAATGTGTGGAGACAGTGCTGGTGCTGCTCAGGGTAAAAGGCATGAGAATCCTGACCTACATACATTTATTAGACACTTTATTAGGTACACCTTGCTAGTACTGGGTTGGACACCCTTTTTCAGAACTGCCTTAATTCTTTGTGTCATAGATTCAACAAGGTGCTGGAAACATTTCTCCAAGATTTTGGTCCATATTGACATGATAGCACTGGACAGTTGCTGCAAATTTTTAAGCTGCCTATCCATGATGCGAATCCCCTGTTCTACCACATCCCAAAGGCCCTCTATTGGATTGAGATGTGGTGACTGTGGAGGCCATTTGAGTATTATGAACCCATTGTCATTTTTAAGAAACCAGTTTGAGATGATCTGAGCTTTGTGACATAGCTTACTATCTTGCTGGAAGTAAACATGATAGGTGCGATGTGGTCATAAAGCGATGGACATGGTCAACAACAATTCTCAGGTAGGCTTTGGCATTTAATGCTCATTTGGTACTAAGGGACCCAAAGTAGTGTGCCAAGAAAATATCAGCCCCGCACCACTACACCACCACCAGCAGCCTGAACCATTGATACAAGGCAGGATGAATCCATGCTTTCCTGTTTTACACCAAATTCTGACCCAACCATCTCCATCTAAATGTAGCAGTAGAAATCAAGACTTATCAGACCAGGCAATGTTTTTACATTCTTCCATTGCTCAATTTTTGGGACCAACCCAGGTTGTCCTAGATTTCCTGCAGGGTCTGTTCGATAAGTGTCATGCTGTATTTGCAACAGTGATTCCAGCAGAACATGATGATGTCAACCACCTCGTGGCCAGGAGCCAGGGAAGGACTTTCTGCAGGGCACCCACAGGCTGAGGTCTCCCACTCATTGTTTGGTTCCTCAATAGGGCCTTCAGTTGGTGCTAGACAGCTTAGCAGGTCCATCTTTTGAGCCAATGTGTCAGGCAAACCTGGAGGCACAGTCACTCAAGACAGAATCCCTCTTAACCCTGCTTTGACCAAGAGGATGGGTGACTTGTGTGCCTTGTCTGTGCATCCCTCTTGCACGTCTATCAGTGATAATAGTGGGTTAGTGGAACTTCACCCAAATCCGTCCTTCAGGCCTAAGGTCGTCATCTTCTCAGGTCGAGGGTTATTCGCCTTAGGGCTTTCTTCCTCCCTCCTCATGTCAATGGGGAGGAGCTGGGGGCGTTGCATCCTCAATTGTGTGGTTCAGGGGTGTCTGAGTGAGGACATCTGTCTGCCTGCCTTCTGATCTTCCACCTTGACCTTTATGCAGTCGTGTCTACGGGACATGACTGCTGGTTCAATGTCTCATTCAGTGATTGGTGCACTGTCTGGGAGGAACTCGTCTGGAGCAGACTACTGTGGTGCTTTTGATAATGTCCAGCTCTCTCTGGCTTTTATAGTCCAGTGCGAGACTCTCTGGCAGGTGGTGCTTGGCCATTGAGCTGTTGCTGTTTCTTGGTTTTGGCTGGGTTTGGACTAATGTTAATTTGTGTACATCACATCCCTAACAGCTATGCGCCTGCTAGCCCCCTATTGGGCAGTGAGTAAAGATCTGTTTCCAGGGTGCAGAGGCGGAGCCTCGGAGGGTAATCTAATAGCAAAGCCCATTAAAGGGCTACACATGTACTCATAGAGCTGGAGTTACATTCAGGTAACTACTATTTCGGACAGGAGGCACATCAATAAGATACAAACATGCACATGCATCCAAACACATTAGAGCACGTTAGAGCAGTGTGGTGTGGAATGTTTGTGGCATGCCTGCGTGTCATGGTAACCATGTGAATCGTTGTTGAAACCTAAATGTAGTGGAAAGACGCTGGGAAAATAGAGAGTGAATTTCTTGCTTGAACTTCTGATTTTGTGCTCGGGTGAGCGTGTCTGGAGGCGGAGACATGTGTGTAAGTGTGTGTGTGTGTGTGTGTGTATGTCTGCATGTGTTAAACCACCACTCGCAAGATTTGGATGTTTTTTGATACAGAAATGGCAGCACAGCAGTGCATGTTGGTTAACTCGTGCTCCGTGCTGTGTTAAACACACACACACACACACACACTCACGTAAACATACACAAACAGCAAGGCGCCTGCATGTGGCAGCTTCAGTTGAGTCACAGTTGTCTTGTCACCCCTCCTTGCTATGAACCTATTTGACCCAGCCACACACACCTACACAAATAAAACACACACTCAACCACATACACCAGAAGCAAACATGTATTTGTAGTCTTCAAAGGAAGTAAAAGAAAAAAGATTAAATAATACACACTCTGTGCCTCTTTTTCATTCTGACACACACTCAAAGCACACACCTCTTTTCTTACCTCCTGTAGACATTCACACCCATTGGTGACTCTGACAACAGGGCTCATCTGTCATCACACACATACACATACACACACACACACACACACACACACACACACACGTACACACACAAACACACACACAGCGTATGTGTGTATGTGCACATGCATTTGTGTGTGCGTGTGTGTGCATGTGCAAACAGCATGCACATTCCTAGAGCCGCTGACCCGGGCTCTGTGGGTAACCATGACGACCACTGCTTCACCATGGAGACAACCGTTACTCCCTTTACTCGCCCTCCTCCCCTCTCTTGCTCCCTTCTCCCCTCCACCCCACCCTGCTCTCCTTCCCCAGTGTCTTTCTCTCCATTCACCAGTGATATCAGTCGGTCCTCAAAAGACGATCAGGTGGACTCTCCATCACTCTCATCCTCTTGTCTTCATCTCTACCTCCTCCTTTTAACTGTTTCTCACATTCCTCTTCTTTCTTTTTCTCTCCTCTTTTTTATTTTATTTTGTTTATTTTTTATTAATTTGCACAAAATATACTTGCAAGGAAAAATCTATTACAACATGAGGAGAAAAGAAGTAAATAAACACACAGAGAACAATAACAGCACCATCACTAGGACAACACAGGGACTGAGTACACAGGTGGTAAACCGTATAAATGAGACAGAGACTGTGGCACATTGTGTCATACAAAGATTTACAGTTTGGAGTGTGTTATACTGTAAGATACAGTTTCAAAGTTTGCCTAGCCATCTGGGTTTGATTCCCGACCTAGACCCTTTGCTGTAAATCGTCGCCCCTGTCTATAACCCATCTTGTCTCTCTCCGTTATACCTGTCTAATAAAGTGAAAATGTAAATTGGAAGTGCTGTATGATACTTTTTCTTATTAGTGCCAGACTAGAATGTTAAGAAGGGAAGGGTTGTTTTTTTTTGTTTTGATTAGACAAACAGTAGCAGAATTAGGCTAATTGTTGTTAAAGTGTATGTGTATGTATGTGTTACAGAGGAACAGAGCTGATGACAAGACAAGGAGGACAAGGACAAGACACAAGTAAAAGGCCCATTATGTGTAATTTAAGTGTTTAAAAGGCCAACAAGACATATTTGTTTTGCCTTCACTGATATAATTACTTGGCCAGTTCTTTATATGCAACTTCTTAACTTTTTTGTTTTTTGTTGGCCAGTTGGTTTTGTCCAACATCTTTAGAGTTAAAAAGAAAATGTAAAATTACAAGTTACATTAGTATTGAAATGGTTGCTTATGAAATGCAAAATAAATTCATACATAAAGATAAGGTCTCCTGTTTTGGGATGTTTTTTTTTTTGTTTGTTAGTCTTTTGGGCTTTTTTCCATAGACCTGATTGCTTGTTTCTCTTGCTAGATCTGGCAACACTGCTGTAGGGCTGACGGCATGAGATAAGATTATAATTCTTTAAGAGAGGAATGTTCTGTCAGTATGTTAAGGATATTTTCCTGTCTTTCCATTTTAACAGTACGGTCTTATTTGCAGCAGTTAAAGCTAAATCTACAAGCAAAAAGGGTTGCAGTTGTGTTAGCATGTGTCCTACTGGAGCAAACTAGAGGAGCAGAGAGGGATGCTGAAGTCAAGACAGTTCAAAGTCCAAAAAGAGTGTAAATACTCATCTAATGCAGTGCTTGAGCAGTAGTTTTTACTCTACCAGTTGAGTTTTAGAGTTGCATGCTGTGGAGTAGATATTATTGTATAGTGTTGTACACAGATCTTTGTTCCATTTGTCTGAAGGCAATGAGATTGACCATGAGAAGAGAATGAGAAGAGAATTTTGTATATTTATCGATTTAGTTAGATGTATATAGTTTTTGGTAGAGAGCAGAAGTAGAACATTGATTACATATGTCCTGCAGTTGTTCATTAAAAGCCATTAATAGATGTCCCAGGCTAGTCCTCTCTCTTTCCATCGTGGAAATAAAAATGCTTTTTTGCCAATATAAAACATGGGATTGTTCTGTAGTGGAGTTATCCCTGCAATACAATCCAGATAGTCCAGCTTGAGTAACAGATCTGTGAATTTAAAGGCTTATCAGACATCAAAAGGCAGCAGAGGAGTTTATAATTCTCAGAATCAGGAAATCCAGGAAATATTTTCATTGCAACAGTCGAGGTTAACTTGTGAAATAAACAGTAGAAATACTACGTTTGGTTTACAAAGTAATCCACCAGGAATGTGTGCCAGATGGTGTAAAGCTGCTTTGCATCAAAAGTTGAGTCTGGTTCAACTTTTTTGCTATTTTTTACTGGACCCCTCTGTATTGGCACCACCACTGAGCCAACAGACTACTAGACACTTGATGTTTTTCCTTTCATTTTCCACCACCATCTGTACCTCCGCCAAAGCTGTTTTGAACTAATCACTTGCTCTGTAGCACATGGATGAAACTGTATTAAAATATATAAACACATTTTTGATATGTCCTGATAACTAACAAACAACGCTGTAAACGCTGCCTCCATGACAGCGGCAACATTGCACGTTACTGAACAGTAATTGTATTGTACTAAAGGGCATTTTGTTGCTATTTTGTCTGCACAGGTACACAACCAGTCCACCCACACCTAGCTGTCACTACTTCTTGAATCACTACTTCCTGGCCTCTACAGATTAATGTGACTGATCCGAGTTTTGTGGGTGGTAATGTCTGACCTTCACTCAGTGGTTTCAGACAGGATGTCCTGGAGGTCTGTTACAGCACAGACAGGGCAGACAGTCAAGGGTGGCTCATAATCACATAGTTATCAGCAAAATTCATCCTTAGCAAATGTTAAATAAATGGGGAGTAAAGAAGTCTTTCCTCAGCTGTCTCCTAAATTGAATTGGTAAGAAGAGTGATGAGCTATTCCTTTGTGTGTGTGCAGAGGTGAACCCCTTCTCTCTTCACTTGCTGTTCACTGCACTTTCAAAAAGTCAATTTTTCCGAAATTTAGAAAGGCAGGCTTATTTCAAGATTGATGACCATGGATCTTTGAAATCTTATTAAGGATACTGAATGGATTTTGTAGCCCTTAAGGTCAGAAAACTTGCTCTAGCTATAAAACATCACACACACACAAAAAAAATTCAGATCGAAGAAAAACCTGAAAATCTGAAATGTGAAGTTTTTTTGTCCCACAACAGCAGCAACCTTTTTTCACCTTCTGAAGAAAAGCGTAATAAACTGTTCTTTATTAAACTTTATTTTAACATTATTTACTTTTTGTTGTTTGAGCAGTTCATGTTGCTGCTTCTAACATATGTCAACAGAAGTGACTTCATTCACAGAGGATTTATTGTGTTTAATTAGAAACATAGATCTGTTGAAAATCCATTTTGACTGTGTATGTTAAGCTCTCAGTGACACATGCTGTCTTGATCTCTGCTGACATTGACACATCCTTCACACCTTTATGGCAGTGTGAAGATGAAATTAAATGTGTCAAAAAGTGAACAAGCTTTGTACAAACCAGAGTAGGTCGGTGGTTCAAGGCCAGTGCCATGTCGTCTCAAACCCCAGGTCTGATACCAGCCCACTTCTACATTTTTCTGTTCAAAATTGTTGCTTTTGATGTATAATTGTCTTTTTGTTTACTCTTATACTACACTCATACAGAACGCATTTTAAAACACAAATATATGCAAAGTAGCACTATGGCAAACACATAAAGAGAGACTTTATAAATCTTGACATTGCAAATAATCATCCCACAACCTTGATGTAACAAGCTGTCAAACAAGAAATTTTATGATCACAAGAAAACAAAACACCAGAAACTGCAGTTACATGCACGTCTGCACCAAACAGCCAGTCATGTTCAGCTGGCAGTGTTCATGGGTGGGAAGTAGGTGAGGGATCATGCCCTTTTCACTGCACCAGCAATTATATTTCCATCCATCTGTTTTAATGCACATTCTCCACTGAAGAGGAGGAAGATGGAAACAGCAGATCTGTGTGGATCAATGAGGAGACATATTTCCATCATGATTTTTGCATGGTTTACCTTCATTTGAGGTTTAACTGGTGCTCATTTAATGGCACCATCTTGTTGCACTCTGTTCTTCTGCACTGGTGCAACTGGAGAATTAGTGCCACTCATTGATGCCCGACTTCTAATATTTGCATGACAGTAATGGTTGGAAACATTCATCAATTAGCATTTTCCATTGTCAATTTTCTGGAAAATCATTTAGAATTTGTACTATTTGGATGAAAAAATGACGATAGTTAGCTGTGACAAGCATTGCAGTGTGAGGTCAACTAAGGAGAAAAGACCAAAAAAGAGTCTTAAATAATCTTTAAGTGAGAATCTAGACATTTGCAAATTCTCACCTCAATGAAATTTCTAAAAGAATAACGTGTAGCATTAAATAAATTCTACATTCACTAAAGAAGAGACTAGTGGTGCTGCTGCTAAAATATGAAGTGCAAACAAACATGACGAATTGCATTTTTATTATTCCTTATCATGTATCATGTTTTCATGATTGTACCATATTAGTATAATTTCTTTACACTAATGAGTCTGTGGTGTAGATAACTGGAAGCTTGTATCAGTATATATACTTAATTAGTCCAGAATACCCATAAAAGCCATTTCATCCAATCAACTGCCGTGGTTATCCCTCTTCTATTGGCCTCTAAAAAACTGCAACTGTGTTGAAATCAGTGGAGAAAAAAAAAACAAAGTCTTGAATACAAGAATGTCAATAAATTAATTCAACAACACAGTTAGTATTTACTTATTTAACTACTTTTGATGTGTGTCTCCATGGAAATTTTTGGGAATATTGTAGGAAAACAAGGCTTAATTGCACATTGATAGACAGCTGTCTAATCACACTCAGCTCTGCTGGTTTCTTGTCTTCAGTTCTGCTTTGGTTCTGCTCCATTACCCAGAATATAGATTTTCTGTCTCCTAACGTTTGATGTGGTAAACTCCTGGCCTAAAAAAAATGTCCCACAACAAACAAAGGGGTGACTTCACTGACAATGCAGTCTTTGCAGTCTGTGGTTGTTTCTTTTGCACTTTCAAATTCTCACCATCATTGCTCTCATGAAGTTTGAGACAAGACAAGACTTTCACAATCTGCTGTTGCAGGAAATTAAAAGCTTTGCCTTTTGATTGTTTCATGACAATCACATTTTCTTCCTAATCTAACAAATGTATTCTAATCAATCTATAATTCAAAAATGTAGCATGAATTTATAATTTTCTAACTGACGCTGGTTTTACAAGGTAATTAGTGATGTCTCAAAATGAATGTGGAAATTATTCAGTGATGATGAAATGCAGCACACAACACCACTGAAAATCAAAGTTAAAAAAGGTACAAATAAAAACCTGTTGAGCAAAGAAGTGTCATAAAAAGTTTTGTCACACCAGTTTTTTTTTGTTTGCTCATTTTTAGGTCAAATAATCTCATTAGTGATGTGTGGTGAAATGTTGCCTCTGTGTTGTTCTGAACACTGTTGGCTTTCTGTCTCTCTTCCTGTCTCTGTCTCGCTTTGTCAGTCTCTCTGCACTAAAACTGAGCCTTTAATAAAGCTGAAAAACACCATGAAAAATAAACCACATATCGTTATAAATAGAACAGGTGAAATTTTGGGATTTGACGCGGCCCACGCTGTCTCCGTTCATATTATTGCAGAGCAGTGGCGTCATGCACCAACAGAGGTGACACCACAGGTACTTAAGTCTTCCACCGCTGTTTTTTTTTCTTTCTGTCTTTCTTTCATCACATCACCCCCACTCCTCGTCTGCATTCATCTTCCCTGTCTGTTCATCTGCACCGTTTCGCTTCTCATCACCTCCTTTTTTCATCTCCTGTCAAATGATCTCTGAGACCGGTTTGATCCCCAGACCAACGCCCTCCTCCTTCCCTCCCGTCGATCTGTCAGTCTCGCTCTATTCTTGATTGTCTGCCTTTTTTTTCTCCCTCTCCCCCTCTCTCTCTCTCTCTCTCTCTCTCTCTCTCTCTCTCTCATTCTTATTCTCATCTGGCAGCCTTTTTCTCTCTCTGTCTTTTTCTTTGTTCCCTGTCACCTTACACGTCTTTTCCTCCTCTTCTGACCTTTCTCCTCTTTTTTGTCCATTCTGATACCCATTTTCTTTTCTTTAATCCAAACTTCCCCCAATTTCTCTTTTCACCTTTTATTTGCTATCCCTTCCTGTCCCTCTTTCTTCCCTTCTTTGACTCTTTCACTTTTCTTTCATCCTCTTCAACCACTGCTTTTCCATTTGCCTTTCTCGATTACACTGCGTTGAACTTTTCCGTCTCTCATCAAAGACGACAGAAATTTGGCTTTTAAACATTGCTGGCGCAAAAAAACACAAAGGCCATGACTGTTTATCATACTACAGTCCTTGGTCGGAATTTTCCAAAAGCTCAGTTTTTCCAACCCAAAACACCAGCATTGTCAGATTAAACCACTTTCGGAGAGTATTTTCTGGCCTTACTGTGTACACGATCTTCAAGTCCCCATCCATCGTCTAACTTTCCTTCTACGACCTTCCCACCGTTTTTGTTTCATAGTTTTTAATTCTCTCCCTTACTCTCCACTCTCATAAATGCCAGCACCCTTCCTTTACCTCTTATCTATAATTTCCTTTTGTCTCTCTCTTATTGTCTCCCAGCATTAGCTTACCAGTCTGACTCTACACCCTTCCATCAGTTTTTCTTTCAGGCTCTTTGACCTCCCTTCCACTCTTTTCTCTTCACTTTCTCTGTTTCCATTCTGTTCCTTTTCTCTCACTTCCTCTGTCATTGACATTTCTCTCTCTCGCCGTCCCTTTCTCTCACTCTCCGGGTCTCTCGACCACCACTCAGTCTCCTCGCCCCCCCATCCCATCACCTCTCACACACACCTACACACAACACACACAATTGTGCACTCCTCCCTCATTCATATTCCACCTGTGTCAGTCTCCTTGGAGTTGTCTGAGGGAATGGAATCCACCTTCAAATTCATCTTTTTATTCTTCTTATTCCCTCTCCGACTCAAGGTCTTATTCTTTTCCTCTATTCTTCTCTTCCCTGTAGTGTATTTGGATGAGTAAGTAAGTGTAACGGTCTGTGTAGATTTTCTTCAGATTCTGTTGTTTACACAGACACACAAGTATGAAAAAATACTGACATAAATAAAGTATATTCAGAAGACATGTATTTAGTTTCTACACATTGACACAAAACATCTCATTAATGGCAGATGACACAACAGACATGGACGAGGTGAAATGTAAGAGAAAGGAGAAAAGGCAGGATGACAAAAGGGGAAAATCCTGTCTAGTTTCCATGGAGGACAGTCAAGGATGCTTGCAGCTTCAGAGGGTATTACCAGTATTATTGAATTATTTTCTTTTTTCCATTAGGAGCACTGTTACATACTTCCGTTGGCAGTAAAGAGGCGAAACAAAAGGTGAAGTGCAGAAGTAAAATAACTCAGACAACCTTTTTTTACCTTGAACAGTATTGCTTTTCAGTTAGATGCAAGTGTTGAAAGTGCTATGAAAACATGCAATAAAATAAGTGTGGAAGTCAGTCTCATGGTAACAGGTGGTTGTACCATATATAACGAGGAGATAATGTCTCGGTTAAAGGATGGTCTTGATCTTTCTTCAGCCATCCTCTCAGCATCATGTGACTAAAGTTTCACACTCAGGTTACATGATGAAACTGAATGAAGACTGTGAGATGTGGTCAAAAGCCAGTAAGTAGACCTGTGTGCTTAGATTATATTGCCACATATACATTACTACTCACTCTACAGTTTACCATTCTGTCGCTGGTTTTCATCAGATTCTCTGTGCATAAAATACCTAATTTATTTTCGAGGCACTTGAATTAAATTAAAGAGCAGTAGAGGAATTGGCAAAGGACCATGAATGAATGAATCACATGTGAAGTCAGCAGTGACGCACAAGCATCAAACCTTTACAACTGGCAATTAGTGACTGTATATGGAAAAGTCACGTTGGATAATATGATCATAGTCGTCTCATTTAAAACGATGGATGACATTCATTTATACAGCAGCATGTCTTTGTAAGCTTTCCTGAAAAAGCTTCCCTGAAGTTTTAAGAGAAGTCGAGCACAAGAAATGATGTGTGTTGTTAGTATTTTTCAAGATTCATGAAACAACTCACATTCATCATCAAAAAATCCAGGAAAATAATAATCACAATACCATACGCATTATTTGATTGAAATGTGATCATTAGAGGTGCAGTGCAAACATGCCACTACATTGAATACAAATTTGTCACCAAGTTTAAGGTATAAAAACAATGAGAAAGTGACAAATTATTACTGTAAGCCAAATAATCAGATTCCAATAAAACTAGTCTTGGTTTAAGAGTGGCAAATACTTGATGTAGTCAGGAGACTGGTGATTTCTGCTGTAATCTCTGCAGATAGAAAAAGTAATTAAAACATGTGAGAGCTGCTCCTCCTCTAATTCACCTCCTTTCATTCCTTGCTCTGTGACTAACACGGCGTTCTGGCTATATTTAGCCCTCTGTCCACACTAAACTGGCAATTTTCACACCCAAAAACCAAGGTTTCCTCAGAAAAATGACCAAGATATATCTGAAAATGATTGTCCCTTGTTTGAATATAGACAAGGAGAACAGAGCTTTTGTAAATGATGACATCAGCTTGCTCAGATATGGTCAGGGGCTGTGTGTCAGAAGAGTAAAGAGGACAACTTTCTCTCTCCTATAACCCTCTAACTCTATGAGTACGCATTTTAAATGTCAGACCATTCTGCAACACACGTCATGATGATACAGTACAACAGTGATTACTACTACTAACCAGTAGAACTACCAGGCCTATCACCCAGAAAACAGGAGATTCAGTCATTTTCCTTTTTCCTAGTCATTTCTGTCATTGTGGTAGGAGACCTTTAAAGTAAATGGACAGGATTTATTCAGCACTTTTATCCAAAGTGCTTCACAATTTGGCCTAACCATCGGGAGTAATTTGGAGTTCAGTGTCTTGCTCACACTTCGACATGTGGACAGGAGGAGCCAGGAATTGAACTGGCAACCCTGGAGATCATCCACTCATCCTCCTGAGCCACAGTTGCCATGAAAACAGTCTCAAACCACACGTCATATTCACATGTAAAAGGAATTCTCAAATTTAGCTGGCTGAGTATGGACTGCGCTCCTTCTTGCCTCCCCATCTCCTCTCTCTTTCTCTCTCTGACAGGCCAGTGGGTCTCCTGGTGAGAGCTGACCTTTCTCCTGAAGGAGAGAGAGAGAGAGAGACAGGCAGCAAACGAAGCGAGAGAAGGAACGATGTGTGTAAATGGGGGGAATGATAACTTACTGGGATAGAAAGATAATTGTGTGTCTGTCTGACAGAGATGTGCATACATATAAAGTATGTTGGGATGGGGATGAAGTGTGTCTGTGCGCGTTTGTGTCTGATTCTGTTTTTGAATGTACGTGTGAAAGTGTTTATGTGTTTATACATGTTGTGGGTCACACTTGATGAAATGTGTGAGTGAGAAAAGGAAAAAGGCGGCAGTAATTGTACGTGTGCATGCATGCCATATGTCTACGATTTGTGTGTGGTGAACTGATGGTAAATAGAGATATTTACAGCATTGTGTCTTCATGTGGTAACCATGACGACGTCACAGTGGGAGAGGCTGTCTGTCTCAATGCATTATGACATCAATGTTTAACACACACACACATGCGCATGCATGCACACACACACTATATACGGCAAACATACTCACAATGTTAGTGAATGCAGCTGGTAAACACACACATAGTTGCTGCTTGGCTACACACACAAACTGTGCATTTACATAAAAATACACACATGATGCTAACCTGCATGTGTGTGGCACTCCAGCCTGAAGTGGAGAAACACACACTGCTCCTACCTTCACACACACACACACACACACACACACACACACACACACACACACACACACACACACACACACACACACACATTAAGATGCATATACACTCAAGCATTCAAGTGGAACAGGAAGAAAACCTGTTAACACTCTCAGAGGGAAGCATTCTGGTTTCTGAAGTACACATTGCAGAGGGGTAGAACTGTTGGGGGGTGTGTGCATAGAGAGTGTGCAGTTTTTGGATTTTTTTTTCTTGTTGTTGGTTTATTTTTTTATTTTATTTTTTCATTAGTGTATTTAATTATTGCATCAATCTTGTAAAATTGAAAATCGTTATACAGATATTTTTATCAATATTTAAATCTTAATCCAACATGCTACTATTAGCATGTAATATTAAGCATGTTAGCATGTTAATATCAGCATTGCATTTTATTTTTAAGCAGCTAAGCCAGTGTTTTGTCACATTGTTGTCACAAGTGTTGAGAAAGTGGGGATTTTGATCTGTTTGTGGAATTAGATGAAAATCAGGGGATCACCAAAGTCATAAGAATTATTCTCTGGGGACCATGAATGTCTATAGAAAATTTTATGGTAATCTATTTTGTAGTTATTTGCATATTTTTCATTGGAGAAAAGTGTTGAACCAACAGACTGGATAATTATGGTTTATCACAACTTATGTCATGTTTTTGTAGTTTTGTCCATAATTTCTATCAGTTATGATAACATTTTACTCACCGAAGTCATTAAAATCAAGGAACACAGTGGCAACACAACAACAAACTCTGATGGGGTAAAAAATACAAACAGTCAGATGATCAGACAGGTTATAAAGGAGCCAACAATTTAACCAGGCCTAAGCTACTTGACCTGGAGCACAGTTTGGAAAATAATATGACCTTTTATGTGTTTTTTTCACTTTTCTATATATTTGGCCAACCTGGAGGTTGGTTTACAACCTAACTGATTGTGCTTGTTGCCTCATCCAATTTCTTTTTAGCAAATGTTTCAAAATCTTTGCAAATGACTTGGGGACAATTACTTATAAAAATAAGGTGAAAAGTTGCAATAAACTGCAATTATCCTTTAACCTTTAAATCCTTTAAAAAATCAAACATAATGGCTTTCATTACAGATCAGCTCCAATGTTCAGTAATCAGATGCTGAACACTGAGAGAAATCCTTCACAAGAGAGGTAGATATTGACATTCTGCATTGACAGTTGCTTTAATGCAGCAGCAGCGTGTGTGTTTTAAATGAGAGCAGGCGCAGCTCTCACCTTTTAAGCAAGCCTCCTTCTTGCTCTTACCATGCTATTACTCTGACCCGTTGCTCTTTCCATGGCTATATAAAGCAGTTAGATGTGATGTCAATCCATTTTGAGAAAATGTAGAAAATCACAAACTGAATTAGAAACGGACAAAGCAGCATGAACATCTCAGACTGATGATATCTAACAGTGTAAAATAATCTGAAGGAGGGATTTTTCCTCTGATGATACTGAAGTAAAGTTGCGTTTCCAAATACTATCCATCACCTTGCTGTGTGTGTATGTATGTGTGACAGAATGTGTGACAGAATGTGTGAGGTACTGCAGGTGTGTGGGTGGCGGAGACAAGAATTGGACGGAGAGAGAGAGAATGAGAAAGTGAGAGAGAGAGTGAATCATTCCCTGAACAGACCACCTCCACAGCGTGATATCAGATGCATTATTTGGTGATTGGATCGCTGGCTACAAAAGCTGATAGATCTCCGCCTGAAATTGATTTCTGTCTGGATGTGACTCACACACACACACACACACATACACACACACACACACACACACACAGAGGCTATGAGACAGAAAGCCTGGAGAAACTAATTACCAGTTCAGTGTCTGAGAAACCTCAATGAAAACACCTGAAGGACTGGCAGGCTGGCAACTAGAGACAAAATAAATTGGGAAATTAATGTTCTATTATTGGGCTGAGAGTGTGTGTGGGCTGGTTTTTTCACAGGGTCTGATGATTTGATCGCCTTTAGGGTCACTTTTGGTCCTTTTCAGGGGCAGTTTTATTGACCTATGAAATAATCCACTCCATGCTGGAAAACAAACACAGACTTTGTGAGGCTGAGAGTAATTTTAAATTATTTTTTACCAAATTATAAAAAGCAACAAGACATTCTTCTTGTCATTTTTCTGATGCTTTAGGCTGTGCAGTTTCACCTTTTTTAATTTATCAAGGATTTATTAATGTTAAGGAGTACTACGCCTTCAGCCTATTTTGATTCAGCTACCAGTTGTGTTCCTTAGTACAGTTTTGTGTGTGGATGTGCATTAGTGTGCAGATGAAATAGAACCATATTTGTGTTTAAAGGTGAACTTTGGTATTTTTCAACCTGGAACCCATTTTCCCATCTTTTTGTGTCTAAGAGACTAATGTAGACAACTATTTTTGAAATTGGCTGCAATGTAATCCTTCTGAGCAATTGTGCACTGTCAATATACGCCTACTAAAATTGCTTGTTTTTGCCACTGACAGGGTCAGATTGTTATTATAAGTGTCTGACAACATTATGGAAAGGACCATACAGAGATATAACATGTTTTTCTTTAGCTTTCACTTGACCTGGTCCATTTACTATTGTGTCAACTCAAGTTTCTCACAATGAGGGGTCTCATTCTGAAATCTCACAATAGTTGAGTTGTTGTCCCCATTAGACACTGAGACATAAAATGGTGGGAAAATAGGTGTGTGTGTTTTGTAGAGTGTGAGTACTTATTTTTTTCTTGCACAGGCGATAACAGTGCCATGAGTGTGAGATAAGGTTGGTAAAGTTCAGTTAGTTATCATAAGACAAACTATCTCTAAAAATCAGTCATATTGTCAGAAGACTGACTGAGCCAGGCCTTATCGCCCATCATCAGTGGCCTGACCTCACTGATGCTCTTGTGGCTGAATGGGAGCACATCTCTGCAGCCAGGTCCTAAAATCTAGTGCAAAGTCTTTCCAGGGATTAGGAGGTTGTTATAGCAACATATCAACTCCTGCGGTTTTGAAATGAGCTCTTCAACAATTACTAGGGGTGTGTATCTCTCCAGTCAGTCAGTTAGATACAATTCTTTTCAGCTGCAATTAGGAATTGATATTTTTACTTTTTCAATGATAAGTGTGACTAACATAAACAATGGTTATTTTGTTGTGTCTTCTGCCACACAAACAGTAGTAAACATGGACATTAATACACTGGATATCTTTTTTTTGTCACTGAAATAAATAAAACTGCTGACCGTGCATTGTTTATATCAATGTCTGGGTCAATTCCATTCCTTTGAATTTGGTATTTTCAGCAACACTGTATATATCCCTGCATATCCCTGTAAATAAAATAGTGCATAGCTAGCAGAAGGACCTATGGATCAGTAAGAAGTAGCATTAGCAGCTAATGCTAGCATTAGTTTGTGTTGACTTTTGGTAACTTTTCTGTCAGCACACACATTGCCTTCATAAATTAATATCAAGATTTGTGGTTCCCCTGGCATATTTTATGATACTGCTGCACCTTTTGAAGCCTGCAAATGCAATGTAAATGACAGGCAGCAGTTGTACCATTTCTTTCAATGTGGGAATGTGGTGGGTGGTTTGAAGCAGGTGTGTGGTTGGGAAACCTAGCAAGCCAGCAGGAGACACACATACACACATAGGCTAAAGGCACAGTGCAGAGAGAGACAGAAAGGGGACTTTGGGATGATTGGTTTTTGACAGCTGAACTGAATTTTGTGCAGAATGTGAGTAGGATCTGTGGTTGTTTATCAGTGCAGCTGTATCTTTGAGTTTGTGTTCATTTTCCGATATGTATCAGGTAATCTTTACACTCCTAGCAATTACATATCAGTGTCATGTTTGGGTATCCACATATTTTTGGCCATGTAGTGGAGCTCCACCTCTGTGCCACAGAACTCCACTGGCCTACACAAACGATCAGAAACGCTTTTAAAAAAGAGCCATATGTTTGTATTTCGATGTCATCTTCTTCTATTATGATAAACATGCTTGGAAATGTGAAAATTTGCCAACCTTTCTCCCGTTCACATCAGTATAAATGAAAAATCTTTTATGTTTTGGCTGCTCAGACTGATTAAGTTAATTTAAGTCATGACTTGAATTTGATGCATCTTAATTTGGTTAGTTTAAGCCTTAAATGACTTGGAGAAAGAAAGCATTTTGTGCAAAAAGTAGGATTGAAAAGGCAGGTGAAGTGACTTTATGTTCACCTCTGCTACATCTCTGCCTCTGCCTGTGTATAGGAGTAACATTAGTGGTCATGGTGATGTTGTTGCTGGTGCGTGTGTGTGTGTGTGTTGGGTTAGGTTGGGGGGGGTTACCTCTCTGTCAGAACTCTTCTGTCACACTCGGTAATGATCAAAGCTCTCCCTGGGACCCCCTACCGTACACACTCACAACCAGCCAACTGGACAGGAATTGCTCAGCCATGCAGCCCGCGCTCCACACGGCTCATACAGGATCTCACACACACACATACACACACACACACACACACACACACACACACACACACATACACACATACATGCACACTACTGCTCCCCTGTTTCGTGTCTTTCATCCCTCCATTTTCTTCTTTTTTTCTTTACATCTCACAACCAATACCTCAGCCGCCTCGGCTCCCTCGGTTTCCAGTTAAAAGTTCTTTGTTTAATGTATCACTGCTTGTTGTCTCCCTCTCTTCTCCTGCTGGCTTCTCGTGCTGGTTCACAGTTTCACTTGTACTCTGCTTGCTATGTTGTCAGATTCACTGTTTGAGACTTTCGGTTCAGCCTGTTTGCTTCCCTGTACTGTATTGCCTCTTCATGACTCCTCCAACCATCCTTAATCATACTAGTTTTGCTATTTCTCCATCGTAGAGTAGACTGTTCATATTATTTTTCTACTCCTTCTCTCCTTCGTAGGAACTGTTTCTTGCTAATTCATTCATTCATTCATTCTTTCTTTTGCCTTTCACATTTTATAATGTGTTTATAATGTGTTTTATAATGTGTTTTAAAATTCAAATGCATCTTTCAGCTACATTAACAATTACTTAGCAACTGATTGAAATGTCCAGGCTGATTATATATAATACAAGATGTTCATATTATACATATCTGTAAAAGAAAACTAAAGTAGCCTAAGGTTTAGGATATGTAAGTAAAACCAACTGGATACTGTTAGGTCAAGCCAATTTTATATGTATAGCTAAATATCACAAATTTGCCTCATGGGGCTTTACTGTCTGTACAACAGTACAACATCCTCTACATCCTACATCTATCTCCTTAGACACTCGATTTGAATAAGGAAAAATTCCCTAATAAATAGAAATATCAAAGAAACCCGAGGAAGAGCAACATATGAGGGATCCATGTAGTGATCATTGTCATTGTCAAATAACACAAATGGTTACTTTTAGCCGGGTTTGCTTACACCCTTTCTTCCTGTTCCACAATTTAAACATCGCTCTATTTCCTGGAGGACATTTAATGTTGCAGTTGAATGTAATGACAGGAAATTTGTTGTTTCTTATGTCTAAATTGTTTGTAAAACAATGAAATGTAATTTCTAATGCAAAAAATAATTTTCTTATTTCCCACTTTCTGTCTTTTTTGACTCCTTCTCTCAAGACATATCAATACAGTTTTTATTTTCATTTCTCAATCCTCAAGTCCCCTCTATGTCCCTGCTGCTTCTTTTCTCCCCTCCCTCCTTCCCTCTCTCCTTTCATCTTTCTTTCCTCTGTCCTTTAAATGTTCCCTTTCTTCAAAGGCACATATTTGGTTAAGTTTTTACAGTGTTTTTTTAAATTTCGGTGTCTCAGCGTGAATCCCAGCCTCAATACAGTCTTCACAGGATGACGTTAGCTTCACTTTCTCCACCAAAACATTGCCAAGGCTTAATTATCACTGTCTGAAAGCATGAAAAGATTCATAAATTAGCACCAAGTCTTCCCAGGATTATACTTTATTTTGTCAAGAAGTTACAACCTCAATGAAAATCTATATCTGCCGTTGGACTTTCGAACTGTTGTCCCTGCGATTACTGGAGTCATTTAACTCCTCCATCCCCTCATCACAAACAACTGATTCATGTTATGTCTCTTTGGTTTTAAAGGAGAGCAGGCATACCATCTCCCTCCACATCCACATCCCCTCCTCCGGGCCCTGCGACAGCCCACAGAGCAGAGAGACAGGAAATGGAGCAGAGAGACGCGACAGCCCAGCACGAGACTGGAACCAAACACACACACACACACGCATATCTGCACTGATACACCCAAATCACCAGAAAGCTCCATTTGTTTTCTAACTTGTTGCCCCCAGAGATGCTTCTCTGCTTCACTCACAATTGACATTATTCCCCACATGTCCAACATATTGGGATAAAATTTTAAATAAGCTATAAATGCTTTAGATCCCCTGCCAGGAGATATTTTGACCTCTAACTCTGTGGTGAACACCCCTATTAGCTGCAGAGCTTTTGAAGTTCATAAATCTCTTATATCTCGTATTTTTTAAGCATTTTCTTCCAACTTTGAGTTGCAGTGTTCTAGTGAACTGTTTTAACATGTTCGAGGTTTCAGCCACCTAAGTGACCCTAAATAGCTGTGTGTTAGTATTATCAGCAGCTAGCAAACCAGCAGGTCGATTTAACAAGGCAATTGGTGTTCAAATGTCACACATAACAACTAGAAACAAGCACACTTCTTCTAGGAGCTTGGAAAGTTAGACTTATAGACTTCTCTCTTGCCTCTTAATGTGAAGCTAAACATATTGCTAAAAGTTTAAATGTGTTCGGATTTTAAGTATTAACTTTCATTGTTTCACCAGTGAACAACTTTAGAACGCATACATATTTCAATGTATAACAATATGGTAAGTATTAAAATGTATACCTAGCATAAATATTAACAAATAGATAATGCCATAAATGAGTTTTGTTTTGCTGTATTTTTGCTTTTTGATTCCATTAAGTGATATTTTTGTTACTCAGAGTGAATCAAGTAACTCTTTGTATTGTGAAACAGACATTCATGCTGCTATTGTTGGTCAACTTGAGGTTACCTGCAGTAGCTATCCAGCATTACAAAATGAACACATTGATAATCTTACAAAATGATAATTTCTCAGTCAAAAACTGCACACACATTAAAGGATAAGCCTGGCATTTTTCTATATTTTCCCTCATGTGCAGAGCCAAACCAACAATGAACTCATCCTACTTACAAGTATTGTGTGTGCATCCAAAGCCTGATATGTCTTATTCCTCTGTGCTGTAGACCTTCATTGTTGTCCAAAAACAATTAAAAGCACATCAGTGCACTGGGTGACATGTTTCTTCGCCCTGAAGATTACAATCACAGTAGTTTATTTAGGAACAGTTCCAAAGAGCAGCAATCACATTTTCAGTCTCCAGAGAGTATTTCCTTGTATGGTAGATGCCACTGCACATGTGAAGGAACACAGTTTCGAGTCTATCACACAAGGTGTAGATTAAGAAACACCAGCTATTCACAGCTAATGTCTCCATTTAATTGAAGCTCTGCAGGGTAAATGTCTCTTGACTATCTTTATGTAATGTGAACCACAGTGATACCCTGCATTAGTAAAACTGCATATGCTTGTAGGGCTACATTTGTTGATACAGCAAAAACAAGTACTGTAAAAGTCCATTCAGTATAAACAGTACCAATCAAAAGTTTGGACACACCTTCCTATTCCCTTGAATGAGAAAGTGATTCCAAACTTTTGACTGGTACTGTTAGATTTTAGTAACTAATGGAGCCTCGAATTTTCCTAAGGATGAAAGTTGGATTTCTGTAATGTTTGTAGGTCCTTTATAAAGCCTTGTTTTCAAACAAATATCACTATAAGCTGTGGACTCTCTCAATTTTTCATTTTACCTCAGAAGGGAGCAAATTTGAAGCTCATTGTGTCATATTAAATATATTTGCACAGCAGTTTTCCCTGCCACTGGAATGGGTGCGTCCCTCCGCCTTGAGACACTGCCAACCCACCTGAAAGAATCTCATTAGTATTGGTTTCAGCTGAGACTTGTCTGATGTCTGACAGTCTACATGCTGTTTTAGAGGCTTCTCCACGCTGATGATTTTAGGGGGGAACAGTGCTGTGCAGGTAATAACAGGATAAGCATGGATTTTGACTCAACAAAAATAGCCTAGTCTAAATGAATGCACGCTATTTCTGTCTCGCTTGTTAACCAAGACAAAATATAAAAATGTAGCACTAAACTGCCTGCAAAAACCATTAGAAGCTGCAGAACATAGCTCCACAGCATGCACAGGTGCTGCCCCTAAAACCTAAATCCTGGGTCACTCACAGATTACTATACTATAGCTGGCCGGGGCTGACTGTGCACTGCGTCCAGAACAAAGCGGAGAGACAGCGAGAAAAGACAGAGAGGATAAAAGAGCAAGAGCGAAACCCAGAGAGGACGATTAAAAAAAAACCCTGATAGTCATCGGCTCTGTGGAGCTGAAATCCCCTCTCTCAGCTCTCTGGCTGGTGAACAAGCAGGGAGCCACAATGGCCAGCAGATTCCCCCGGATTTGGAGCACAAAGGGTGGGCAGTCGTCCACCCAATAACCCTCAAAACCCCCACCGCCACCCTGCCACATGCCCTCCAACATGGCGGTCCATCCGATCTGACTGTCAATGGCTGCTGCAGTCTCCTGGATCAAGAGACGGCCAACTGAAACAATAGAATACATGTGTGCATATGTGTGCACACACACTTACCAAACAATCATGGACATTTTAGCCAACTGTCACTGTCCTGCCACACAAGAATGTCATAGTTGTGGTAATTGGAGTTTTGCTCTAGGCACACACACACACACACTGGTCATTATTTTCTCCCCCTCTGTTGTATGTGTGTGTGATGACAGATGAGCCCTGTTGTCAGGGTGTGAATGTCTACACTTCAGGAGTTTGCGTAGCAATCCCTGTTAGGACATTGAATTGACTTCCATCCATTGTGGTCAGCCTAACTCAAACCCTAACCCCCTAACCCCAAACACAGACCTTAGAAATGACATTTTTAGGACTGGGCTTTTGTCCCCATGAGGACAACTGGCCTTGATAAGGTTGATGTTTTTACCAGAAATAGTCCCAAAGATGTTACACAAGCACACACACGCACACACACACACACACACACACACACACACACACACACACACTAATCCTTACCCTAATTTAACCATAAATCTAAGTCCTAACACAAACATATGCTGAAATTTCATCTCTTTACAGAAATAACAAGGCTACAAAACTTGAAAATGTTGCTGTCACACACTCACACACCCTAACTTTTCATTAACTCTGAATCTGTGTTTATAAAGTTTTAAACCATCCACACAAGTTCAGTTCAGTCTTGTCCTGGGCTCATTAAAAGTTACCTACTCTCATGACACATGGACCCAGCAGAGGAGAGCCTGTGACCCATTTCCAGTCCCCACCCTTAGTTTAAGAAACTCTGGCTTCAAGTTTATTGCAGCCAGGTGTTTAGCGCACTTGTGTTCGGCATAATCATTAGGTCGGTCTCAGACAATTAAACAATAAGACAATTAAGCTCAATTAATGACTAATGTCTAATGTCTCAGGAACTGTTATGTTCTTGCCTGAAGCGAAGGTACAGAGACAGCAGCAGGTGGCTGAGTGTAGCACAGCGATGGAGCATCCACTTAGCCAAGTTACAACTACCAACTGAGTGTGTGTGTGTGTGTCTGCATTTCCATGAGAGTGTGTCAAAGACTGACTCTAATCACCCGGATTGTGCCACTTGTGTTTGCCATGACAGTGATTGTAATTGCGGCAGCATTTGGCTCCAGTGCTAATAGAAGTGTGATGAGCAGCCAGGCGGCCGCTGAGGCCAACCGCTTCTTCAGAAATGGACATCAGAAGGTCTTTAATACGACACAGTGGTGGGTTAAAACAAAAACAAAAAAACATAATTGTGGTTTTGATGTTTTCTTTTTCTTATCTGTGATGAAAGTTCATCTGTGAAGAAAAGGTGGAGGAATCCAGGGGCTTTCAGACAAGTCAAAATAATGACTGTACAAAAAAGGATTTATTTAAGATAAAATCACAGATTGGAGTTAGGCAGAGTGCATAATCTTAACATGAATCATCATAAAATAACACAGCTCAACAGCCACTTTGCTTTGGTTATTTTTGGGTTTAAAGGACCATTCCACGCTGCCTCCCTCACATGCTGTTTGGGCTCACTCTTAGAGACAGAATGAGGAGTTCAGACTTCTAAAATGGAGACTGGAGCTGTTGAAAAAGAAGCAGTTTTAAATTGTAGATCGAGTATCTAATCAGGATGGCCTCTAGACGCCTCCCTGTGGAGGTATTCTGTCCAACTTAGAGGAGACTTTATGGTTGACCTTGAGTATGCCGCTGGGATTCTGTATCCCATCTGGCCTGGGAACCTCTCATGATGCCCCTGAACAAGCTGCGGGACGTGGCTGGGGAGAGCGACGTCTGGGCTGCTTTGCTTGACCTGCTGCCATCCCAGCCTATACAAGGTGGTGGAAAATAGAGTTTTTCATCTTAACATGATTCCATTAACTAAGACTCATGTATAAGCTACATCGCTGTCAACAATTTCCCAAAGCAAAGTTGAAATATGTTTGAGGTAGCTGTTTGTTTCCATTTATTTCAGTACAGCACACTATAAAAATCATCTTTTGTAAATTTGTGTAAATTTTCAGTTACATTAGTTCTCTGTTAGTGAAATTCTAAACAAGGACTATTTTACATATATATAAACCTACAACTGAGTTGGTTGATCTTTAAAGCAAGAATCTATATTACATTGTCCTTTTTATGACATCCATGTTTGCTGACTTCTGGGTTTAAATCTCTGATCTGGAATACAATGTTTTTTGACAGTCAGCTCCCAAATTTTCCAAAGCAGTCTTGTTTGTTTGCAAGTGCACAACAATAATGTAACTTTGACACAAATCTGAAAAAAACTTTATGTTCTTTGTGATGCCTCCAGCTAGTCGCATACTTTACAAAAAAAGAGCTGTAATAGCTGCATGGAAGATTCAAAATCAATCAAAAAATCATAGTGTAGCATAAAAAATTGTCTACAATGATCTGTGTGAGTGTACTGTGTGAGTTAATGGGCTTGGTTTAGGGTGGTTTCAAACCATTTTGTCTTTTTTTTTTTTTTAAATTATCACATGCCTTTGAACCCCACAAACCTGATAAAACTATATCATTTAATTTTTTTAAAATACTTAGTAGGTTATATTTGCTGATATATGATTTTTTCCTGAGCATGACACAGAACAGGTCCAGGAAATATTTTAACTGCTCAGTCTTTCCTCTGACATTTTATACAGCAGTCTCACACTGCTCCAAACACTCAATCAGTCACAGGTTAACTCAGAAATGTCACACAATTTGTTATTACTGCAGTATTATCAATCAAAATGTCGAGGGTTACAAGCTGTTTATGGACATTTCTTACAATCAATCCTGACTTTCTTATTTTACAGCTGCTCTTTTCAAGGCTGTCTAAGCAGGGACAAGCCACTCTGCAACTAATTCACCACCGTTGAGACAGCGACAAGAGGATCAGCGGCTGAGCTGACCCACAAAAGGTTAAAAATCTGATTTTCTGCTCTCTTGTTAATGTAACCAATGACTCATACCAGACTGCCTTCAAAGCTGGCTTCCACTTCCAAACAGTTTCTGGGCAAATGACCAATGCTATCAAAGAAAAAAAGCTTTGATTCCCATGGCATATTTATTGATCATAACACTGTCTTTTGATATGTGCTGCTAGAAGGGGAGCTCTCCCCTGAATATCAATGACGTCCCACTGACAGGCAGATAGAGTGGGAATATCATCAAGGGCCTATTCATATTTCATGTCTTTCTATTGCAGCCTATTCTCTTCTGTTGTGTTCAATTCTGCCTTGCACTTTTCATTTTCTGCTGTGTATTTTTTCTTCTTGCCTATTTCAATCTTTTCTTACTTCTCCTCCTCTCTTCTCTCACCTTCTCTTACTCCACTAATGTGTTGCGTGTAATCACGGAGCGTGACACGGTCAGGCAGAGCCAGACAGGTTGTAGGAAACATGAAAACCTGATTCTCTCTTTCTTAACTATTTTCATTTCTACCATTTTACAAACGCAACAATACACCAGCATCTTCACATTCAGGCCATTTTCTTTCTTTCTTTCTCTCTCCCTTTCTTTTATTTTACTTTTTTTTAATTTTGTTTTTTTTACATTTTTTTTTATTTGTCATTATTTCTTTATTTATGCATTCATATTAACTTGTTTGTATGCTCATATATCTGTCTTCTGTTATGTTTTAGTCATCTCTTCATCCCTGTGGTGTGGTGGTGGTGGGGGACTGGACTAGTTTGGGACAGCTTGGAGTCAGAGGACCTGATTCCTGCTAAGCCCTTCTCCAAATAGAAAGTTGCTCCTCAGACCCAGTTGAACACACCCCTCCTGTAGGGTTAGGAGCTGTTCTAAAGCGAATCTGACCTGCAACAGTCACCTTGTATGGACCTGGTGGTGACCTAAAGCAGGCAAGAGCAAAGAAAGCAAGGTAGAGGAGGAAGGGAAAAGAGATAGAGATTAAGAATAAAAAAAAGGATAGCACAAGCAATCAAACTAAACAGAAAGAATAAAAAGGAAGAGAAAATAAATAAATAAAATTCTGCCCTGACCCAGCTATCCTGACCTGACCCGCCCCGGATTCCTGGCGCCTCTTTGTCCTCAAAGCCCAACCAGAGATGTCCTCCAAGAGCATTGTAGCTGTGTTTTTTTCCCTTTTTTTCTTTCTTTTCTTCCTTTGGTTAATACCATCTCCCCCCTTTTGCTCTCTCTTCCCTCTATATCTTTCACACAGAAAACACACACACACACACGCACATACCTACACACATGCGTACTACAATTAAAAAGATCTAAGCCAAATATTGTGCTTTTTTGTTTTTTGGTATTGTTGTTCTTGTTGTTATTATTTTGTTATTATTTTTGCTGCTCTTTTGCTTTTTTTTCTTCTTCTTTTGTTTCAGTCTAGTTCCCTCTTTTGTTTTGTGTTGTGTCATATGTGTCTTCATGTTGGTCACTTGTATTGCACTATAAGCAAATAAAACAAGAATAGAAAAGAAAACCTAATTTCCCTTGCTCTCCTAAGGATCAAATGCACAAAGCAATAATCAAAAGACACATTTGATCATTTTTTTCTTTGTATTCTCCCCACCTTTATGATCAATGCATTGAGAAACTACATTAAAATAAGTTTGTAACATAACTGTTTCAGACTGATTTTACTTATAGTTTAAACATTATGAAGAACAACAGACACTTTGTCAAAACTTATCATTCTGAAAAGATGAACTGACCTTCCTCTTCTGCAAAAATATATACATACATAATTCTATTTCTTCCAACTCTAAGGCGTATTTTTCTTTGCAGATGCTGAGAAATTAAAATTCCCCTTCCTTTCCACATTGACTGCTACGTGTTTGATTACAGCTGTAAAATCTTGGTTATGCTTCAGCGCTGCCTGATGCATCATCTTCATATCCGTATTCACAGTACAGAGCAGCCTTCTGCATATTATTTCTTTTTTATAACAGTTGCCAGAATGTGTGCCAACCAATGAGTCTTGTTCGGAGTCGTATACGTTTATTAACTCAAAACCAAAAAACAAGGAAAACAAGATCCCTCAGTTTGCTTGGCTGAAAGTAGCAGTCCACAAAGTTTTTTATTATTATTATTAGTCACTCCAGGGATGGAAATATTGATTCATCTATTGGTCCACCACTTTGGTCCAAACTGAAATATCTCAACTATTGGATGGATTTCCATGGAAAAAAAATATTTTGTCTGCCTCATAGTATTTTGAACACTAACAACCACTGACCTCCCCCATTTTTGACAACAAAAAGTTTAGCACATCTGGCTTAAAGGCTACCACTGTGATAAAGACATCCCCTATGTGGACAACTTCACCACCTTCTACAGCACCTAAGCAATATTCTAAGCATGAAAATCCCACACATGCATACAACAGACATAACTGTGGTAACTTACCACCTAGACCAATCAGCCATCAGGTTGCTCACTTACAGAATCTTGTTCATGTTAAACCTGTTGTGTCTTATCCAGCGGCAGCTGTGGCCAACTGCACTCTAAAGCTGGCATTGCTAAATGTCAGATCCTTATCTAACAAAACCTTTGATATTATATGTAATAACAAACTTAATTGTATTATGCTCACTGAGACCTGGCTGGATGAGACTGGTAACAAAGAACTGACAGAAACATCACCTGAAAATTTCAATTTTCTACATTGCCCAAGATACAATAGGAATAGCATGGGGATTGCTACTCTCTATGCTGATCACTTAACCTTGAATAATATTTCTTTTGGCACCTCTCATCCTTTGAATATGTTGCTGTCATCTTTAAATTTGTATCCCCTACCCTATTAGTTATGCTGTATCACCCTCCTAAGCTTAAGCATGGCTTCTTAGAAGAATTTAGTGAGCTACTATCCAAAATTTCAATTGAATTCAACTGTATTGTCATCTCAGGGGACTTCAACATCCATACAGATAACCCCAATAATCCGAAAAGAAAACAGTTCACTGATCTCCTAGAGTCATTTGAATTCTCACAGCATGTTACAGGAGCTACTCACAAAAAAGCCACATACTTGACCTGGTTATCTCAAAGGGTTTGAATATTACAATTACATCCATTCTAGATGTTGCAATCTCAGACCATTTCTGTATACTTTTAGTATGACCTGGCTCCCTAAGCATGTCATCGCAGTCAGAACCATACATAATTGTTTTTTCCATGAAAATGCAATAAGTATGTTTATCACTCTCTATGTCGACATGGCACCTTCTACCCTGGCTTCATTTGATGTTTATTGACAGCACTGCAGCCATAAACAATGAAAAGGTATCTGTATCACCTAAAGCCCTTGGAGAAAAGTGATAAGAATAACGATGCTAAAGAGAACCTGCGAGAAGGCTGAGCATAAGTGGTGAAATACCAAGATGCTGGTTTACCTTGAGATCTTTAAACATGCATTAAGAGCAATAAAAAATAAATCAAACTTTCTAGACAGTCCTACATTTCTCAGATAATACATTATAACCAAAACAATGCTCAATTTCTCTTCTCCACTACTGCACTATTGACAAAATGATGAACCCAACAAGATTAATTCCTGGTGAGCTTCTCTCTCTAATTAAATGTCATGAATTTTCCACCTTCTTCCAGAAGAAAGTTTCTGATACTAGAAAAAATCTGGCTATAATATACTGATGGATTTGGCCTGTCTCTGCCTCTATATTATCATAGCACTGTGGGCACAATGTATAATTTTTCACCTATTACCTCCAATGATCGAGAAGTAATGACACAGAAACTAAACTCCTCCACCTGCCCCCTTGACTAGTTCCCACAAAGGTTTTGAAAAGTGTAATCCTGACGTATTGATTATTGTTAACAGTTCTTTACAATCAGGAGTCTTCCCTCAACCCTGCTATTATTACACCATTACTAAAAAAGAACAACTTAGATCCATCCATGATTAGCAATTAACGACTAATCTCCAATATCCCTTTTCTCAGTAAAATACTTGAAAAATCTGTCTACAAACAGCTGCATAGTTATCTATTAATCCACAATCTGAAATATGTGTATCAAACAAACTTTCCATTATAGTATTATTAAACCTGACTCCAGTCTTTTATACCATCAATCACAACATTTTACACAGTAGATTAGAAAAGTCAGTTGGCCTATCTGCCCCTGTCATTTACTTGATCTCCTCCTGTCTAACAGGCAGGACATTCTCTGTGTCTTTTGTCAACTTTAAATCTTGCAACTTCAACATCTGGGGTCCCGCAAAGCTCAGTTCTAGGTCCATTACTGTTTAATCCATAGATGCGGCCACATAGTTCCATCATACAGAAGCTTAATTTATCTTAGCATTCATATGCTGATGATGTACAATTGTTTATTTAACTTTAACTTCAGCCCTATGAATGAACTATTTGGGACATTAAAATCTGGATGACCAAAAACCTTCTGCATTTAAACAAAGACAAGACTGAGATCCTTGCAGTAGGTGTCAGAGGTCAGAGAGAGAACCATTCCAAACTGATCTTGCTATCTCCAAAACCCAGTGAGCAGGTTAGAAATGTAGGTGTTATCTCGGATTCAGAACTCATGTTCACAATCCACATTATAAGTGTAACTAGGACAGGATTTTACCACCTAAAAAATATTTCCAAAGTTAAATCCATCTCGTTTCAGTCAGATGCTGAAAAACCTGTTCATGCATTCATCTCCTGTAGGCTAGAATACTGCAATGCCCTTTTTGCCGGACTTCCCAAAAAAGACTGTGGGACCGGTCCAGCTCATCCAAAATGCTGCAACCAGAGTATTCACTGAGACAAGAAAAGCAGAACATATTACTACTATACTTAGATCACTTCACTGGCTTCCAATAAAATACAGAATAGATTTCAAAATAATGCTCATGTTTAAAAATCACTTAATGGTTGAGCTTCTAAATACATCTCTGACTTGCTCACTGCTTACAAACCCTCCAGAATCCTCAGATCATCAGACTCTGGTCTTTTAACTCTACCCATGATCAGAAGCAAAACTGGTGAAGGTGCATTTAGTCATTATGGGCCCATTCTCTGGAACAAACTGCTTGATGATATAAGATTTATTTCTCTTTTCATCTATGTTTGCTACCACTCCTCATGCTAACTTCCCAGTTATTCTGTCTCTTCCAAACAAGCTTCTGTTGTCATTGGCTTAAACATGAAACACTTCACTTGCTGCGCACCATAAAGTGCTTTCCAGAAACACCTACCCAACACCAGGCCTTCAATTATAAAAGATTGAATCCGTATTGCTGTGATCAGTTGGTTATTAGGGTAGCAAAACAGCCGGTATCACTATAAACTGCGTGTTTGATATTACAAATAATCATGATGGACCATTACAGTGATTAAATCTTATGTCTACTATGTTCCTCCTATTTGCACTTGATCTGTGAAGGACGACCAAGCTATTTGTTGTGATGAACCCAGGCAAAGGGCACTCAAGTGTGTCCATTACTGCTCTAAAGAGACATTTAAGATGTGAAAGAGAAATGGAATTTACTCGCAGCCCTTTGGTGATATGGTGTTATACCCTTAATGTTGTATGCGTAAATATTTCTCCTTATAACAGCAACTGAGAAACTATTTGTTCACCAATTCAGAACTCAATATGTCAGACGCCATGGTACATTTAATTTGGGGAAAGCCTTGATATCTGTGGTTTAACACAATATTAGTAGCTTCAGTAATTGTGTATCCATGTGACAGTGAGGACATTTTTAGAGAGTGTGGAATTTTTTTATCTGTTCTCAATTCTTCAAAGGGCTGTTTGTGGATTAAAACTTGTTTTAGCACTAGGTTTTAAGTTAACTTTGATGCACAAAAACTGTGGGTGTGTCTCAGATATAAAGTAAGATCTGGGTAGACGTAGTGACATCATTTGACATGTCTTCATACACCTGCTTCTCCTTTTTAAAACTCTCCTACCCAAGATATCACTCTCCTTTTTTTCTTTCTCTACCCTTGCAGTTTGTCCCTTCATACCCCATAACTCTTGTACTTTCCCTCTCCTATCCTCTATTCCTTAACTCCATCCTCACTACACCCATCTTCTCTTTTCTTCTTCTATTCTACAATAAGATCAATGTGTCAGAGAGACTATATGGGGCCTGTTATTAAATATTGTGTCAGCCACAGTGCCTTAAAGAGCTATTATTAGTCTGGGTTTCAAGGGAGTTTTAGTGTCATGATATGGTCTAAATTCTGTTTTTAAGCCCTGAAAGAGTAAGCTAGAACACTTGTCATTGTTTGCAGCACAATCATGATAAAAGTTAAAGTCAGGGAATTGGTATATTGACCTTCGAAACCCCGATGAGTCAATCCTTAACCTTAGTTCTCATCTCATATAATCCCTTCTTATCTCCCTCACTCTTCTCACATGTGGATCAATAAATACTATTTGCAATAATCCTGTTTACTATAACCCCTGTTGAGTACCAGAGAGATGGTTTACCACAATCCCTGCCGGAGGCATGCAACATCCACAACTTAAATCTAGTCTGTCCATCATGGCCATTATGGAGCCCAAAACTGGTCATTAAGGTGGATGCCAGTAATTTTGTAAATAGTCTAACACAACCTTGTTTTGTAAAAATATCCTCTTTTATATTTCTACATGCTTGAAAGCCAAGAGTTGCTACTTGTGATTCCAACTCTACAACCTATTGTAGCTGTTTCTCCAACCAACTTGCTTGACAGGCGTGCCCACGTTGTTGAGATTTTTAAGGTTGCACATTGACCTCTTCTGCTACCTATTACCCATAATACCATTCTTTGTGTAGATTGATGTTTACATGTATCTTCAAAGAACCATAAATCAGGCTCTAATGGCCCACATTTTAGCAGCAACATCCAAACACCTTGGAGAGCTGCCTCATTTTTGACAGACCTTAGGACAAGGGCAACCATGTTCCATCAAGAGTCTACAGGTTTTCATTACAACTGATCACCTCCACAGGTGATTTAACTGATGACTTCTTCCCCTCTACTTGAAGGAGTGCTAATCAGTGAGTGCAGTCTGTGATTGGGTTGAAAACTTGCAGCGGACATTTTGCTCTTGTTGTATTTTAGGCTTGTTCAACATTCTCATAAATGTTTTTTTTAAAAAAACAACAACAACAAAACAATGTTGTCTACAGCTATGCTAAATTCTCTGTTGAGGTAAATGCTAATGTCGGCATGCATGACATATCAAGCCATGTGTCTGGTGAAACTTGGGAAACAGATGCCCCCTGACAGTCTGCTGGCAGCCCTCCTCAAGGTCAGAATTGCCGTGGATTACATTGTCAGATGCATTCCCAGACCTCATGCAAAATCAAAGCAGCCTTCTAGCACTCACAAGACAGTGACACAACAGCACTTTCTCCAAGCTTCCCAGCCAGTGAAGAAGCAACCACCTGGTCAAACTCCACGCCATGCGATGGCACTGAATGAGTGTTGCAGGTGGAATTACAAATATCAAGCGCCAAAGATGAGATAGCTAACCTGCAAGCTAAAGTACACAAGCTGGAGTAAAAAAATTAAACTCTGGAGGATAAGCTCCAGGACTTGGAAACCACATCTCGCCTGAACAACATGAGACTAGTAAACCTGCCAGAGGGTGCCGAAGGATGGAATCCATGAACTTTTTGGAAAAATGGATTCCAGAGGTATTGATGGTGGAACTCTACAGTCCTAAGTTGTTTTAGAAAGGGCGCACAAAATTTGACCAATGAACGATAACAAGGCTCCACCAAGAACACTAATAATGAAGTTTCTCAACTACAAGGACAAACTGGCAGCCATTGCTGCTATATGGGCTAAAAAATACAATCAGGTCAAGGACCAGCCAGTAGGGTTCTACTCAGACTTAGCTGCAGGAATACACCTGAGGACAACTGAGGAAACAATTTGACCCCATCTGCCAGGAATTGTGCAATGTAAGGATCCGACATGGAGTGATTCACCCTGCAAGATTGTTGGTAACACATAAAGAACAAACCTACACTTTCACAACCCCAAATGTAGTACAAGAGTTTATTAAGAAGATTCGGAAGTACACCAGTGGGTGCTAAATAAAAAAATACTAAAACAGTAAAACATTTGAACATGACATTATATGAGACCTGAAACATAATGTTAATAAAAAAGGACTATTACAAAATCTATTAAATTGAATTTACATATATTAGCACCTTTGAAGCAATATCAGTCATTCAATACTCTCACACACATAATCATCTATGCATAGGCAGACATGTATACTCATACACATACAAAAACATACACACTATGCACACTAAGATATTAAACATACACTTCATGCTGGCATTGTATTTAACAATTGGACAAAAAATATATTATGCACACACGTATATTAACAGACAGACATATGCATGGAAAAACACATACTAAACATTGATTGATTGACTGACTGATTGATTGTTTGATTGACTGATTGATACTTTATTAATCCCTGAAGGGAAATTCAAACATACTACACATATTGAGCTGTTAAAGATACCCTTTATGGTAATGCCGTAATTTACATGTGGGCCAAAATATATCAAGCACACAAATCTATTCTAAGGTATAAATATGCATGCAAAAACACACAAACCAAAAATACTACACATGCACGCTTAAACATACAATTCATGTATACACACATGTTGTACTTAACATGTTGGACTTAAAGATTTAGAGCATGCCTATTACACATGTTGCAGATGAGTGTCATTTGATGTCATAATAAGGATAGCAGCAGCTGTTTTTTGGGTGCAGAGAAAGAATGTTTTCTTGGTGACTCCCACCAAAGTGAGAAAAGGGTTCATGTTCAGTTTGTTGGATGTGGGTTCTAACATCCAGGTTTGTCATGTTTCTCTGTAAGTTTATTTCCATGTTGCAAAGTAATCTAATATTCTTTGTTGGAGATGTCTCAAGGAGTAAATCTTAATTTTGTTTCTTGGAACTGCAGGTTTACGACAGCTTAGAGAAGTTAAACAAGTCATGAATAAAAGAAAGGACATAGACTCTAAAATTATATTCCTACAAGAAACTCATCTGTTAGATAAGGACAATAAAAAGATTAGGAGGAGGTGGCTGGGTTGTGTATTCACAGCACCAGTCTCATCCCAGGTCAGAGGAGTTATGACTTTTCTTCATAAAACCGTTCCATTTTAAGTGAAAAATGCAGTCAAAGACAGAATAGGAAGATATTTAATAGTCCAATGTTCTCTATTATCAGAAAATTTAAATTTAGTAAACTTGTAGCTGATCCTAACTTTTTTATTGGTCCGTTCCTCACTCTCTCAACATTTGCAGGACAATACAATATGGTTACAATATGAAGAATTTGAAAAATATATAGGAAAACAGGTAGATAAGTTATTTGAAATTAATTACTTCATCAATATCCATAGAAAGTAGGAAGAATTTAAAGCTTTTCTCAGAGGATATATTAGGAATACAGGCTCGATTAAAAGAGGGCACTTGAGGAGAGATTATATTTGGAATATAAAATATAAGATTCTCCAAGAAAAAGTTTATGAGAAAAGTAACAAATCACAAATGGAAAACGATTTACTGATTTTGAGAGCTGAATATGATAAGTTGTATGCTCTTAGAGCTGATTTTTGTCTTTTAAGACTAAAGGAAATATTCTATGAACAGGGTAATAAATCGGGCAAATTATTGGCACAGCAAATTAAACAACTAGAAACTAAAGCATTAATCACAAACGTGTTGTTGTAGATCTTTTAGAAATTAATGATGCCTTTGGGGTTCCTATAAGATACAACAAATTCATTTATAAAACCTAAATAGTTTTTTTTAGATGGACTACCTATAGCATGTATCCCAAATGAATATAAAGAAGATCTGGAGCTACAAATTAACAAAAAAGAAAGTGGGCAGGACCAGATGGTCCTCTGATTGACCTGTATATAAAAAATAAAAAATAAAAAAAAAGAATGACCTGAGTCACTTGGCCAACTGAGTCTTCCATTGAACAGCACTTTAATCATTTTCCTGCCAAAACCAGGTATAGTGTCTAACAAATGTGAGAACATGAGACCCATAAGATAAAAATGCAAAATGTTTACAAAAAGTATTTTTTTGTAAAAAAAAAAAAAAAAAAAAAAAAAAATTATAATAGGAAGGCAAGCTTTCCACAATGTAAGAAGGGTATTGAGTATAACAAACAAACAAAAAAACAGATACAACACTTCTATCATTAGAAACCAAAAAGGCCTTTGATAGGGTTGGATTTTCTTATCTTTTCAATTTATTGGAAATATTTGAATTTGGAAATAACTTCATAAAATTAAAAGACTGACCTGCAGCCACTCCTGCAGTGCTGCAGGTCAATCGGCTAGCTGTTCACTTCCTCAATGGCACACATGCGCAGTTTCACCATGGGTAGAGAGAACCGTTGCCATGGGTTACCAGTTACAGTTCCGGGCGAGACCACCATGTTTCCCCTCCATAGTCAATACAGTTGTTGGGGACGAGGTAGCAGCAGTACTGAGAGAGGAAATAAACACTCTTTTGAACAAGAGAGCAGCACAAGTGGTTCCCACCTTGGAGGTGAACAAAGGTTGGTACAGCTGTTATTTCATTGCCCTGAAGAAAGAGGGAAGACTACATCCTATTCTAGACCTGCGAGCATTGAACAAATACTTACGAACTATGGACCAAAAGTGCTCCCATTTCAGTCCTCTACTGTGGAGAGTGTTTTGATGTTCCTTCAGGAACTGCTGGATAAGGGTCTCTCCCTTGCCACAGTTTTCGGTAGCAATATCTATCTGCCTGTCATGTTGGCTTTGATAGAGTGATAGCAGGCACTCGCCTGCTATCACTCTTGCAATGCAATGCAATGCAATGCATTTCTTAAAGGGAGTCCATTGGCTGAGGCTTCTCATTAAGTCTAGCATCTCCTCATTGGATTTGACTTTGGTGCTCTTGCTCTTTGTGGTCTCCCATTTGAGCCAATTGAGTCTGTAGATATGAAATTTCTTTCAAACAAGACTGCACTGCTTCTCACTTTGACCTCTTCAAAGCAAATGAGCAACCACCAGGCTTTATTTGTGTATCCCTCTTATAGCCAGTTCAGTTCGGATGGTTCCAAGTGGACATTATACCTGAATGTGGAGTATTTGTCTAAGGTTATCCCTGCAGTCTAAAACTATGGCTTTTGAACTCTTGAGCTTTGTCCCCTTCCTCTTGAGCTTTGCCTCCTCTACTCCAAGGAGTATCGGAGGCTGTTTTCCATGTCCTCTGTGGTTTTACCATTTGGATGTGATAGAACCACTGTCAGTTCATGCTGTCCTTTCTGCTGGGTTTATGATGCACTAGGGTGTTGGAGGTTTGTCTCCAGTTCAACAGGAAGTGAATACATACTCTATGTGTTGTACCGGGTGAATCTACTTCAAGAGAATGAAATGTTATGACTATAATTTCTGTTCCCTGAAGAGGAACAAGGTACCTCTCCTTCACCATGTTGCCCTGCCTCACAGCTAGGCTCTGTGAAGAGCAGCTATCGAACTGAGGGATGACTGTGGTGACAGGAGTATATACAGTATGTGCAGGCAGGACCTCACACCACAGGTCATCTGCCTTAAAGGCGTGAATAGAGGTGTCATCAGTCAGGCCACGCAGGGGCAGGATATCCCATATTATATGTGTGTTGTACCTCAGTCCTCTCCTTCAGGGAACAGAAGTTATAGTCATGACATTTCATTATTACAATTCATGCTGAGGGGGAATATGTGTACCAAATTTCATGTCAGATTCATCCAATAGTTGTTGAGATATTTCACTCAAAACCACAAATGAGCCTCATGGTGGTACTAGAGGAAATTCCAAGGGATCACCAAAGTCATTAGTGTGCATCGTCTGGGCACCATGAATGTTTGTACTAAATGTTGTGCCAACACATCCATTAGATTTTGAGATACTCCAGTCTGGGCCAAAGTGGTGGAATGAGCAGCAGACAAACATTGCCATCCGTGGAACCACACTGATTTCATGGCTAAAAAAGGTCCTTTATAGAATACTGTACTGTTGGATTTCAAAGAGCTGGGGTTGGAAATAACAAGTTATCTTCATTTATGGGGACAAGGAAATGAGAGAATTATAGATAATTTTAGAAATCATAATTTAAACTCATTCATAGCAATCTCTGCAAAAAAGTGATGAACTGTAGATATATTTTCAACTCTTGCATTCAACCAAAAATCATATTATCCCAGGTAAAACACGATTTTGACCTGACTCAGATCATTTAAACATTCTGGGGGTCGTATCCGCTGGCATCCTACCTGTCTGGTATTTGCATTTTAAAACAAATTTTTCAAACATAATTTAAGCTGTGTGATGTGTCACCTCTCATTCTTCTTTATTATCATACCCATCTTTCTCTTTCACTCTATTTAACTCTAGTTTTTAAAACATGATTAAACCAGGGAGTTCAGAACAAACCCATCTGACTTTAATGGCCTCCAGAGGAGCAAATGATCCTTAACAATGATTTTACTTTTAATTTTGTAATCAGGAATGAGGACCGAGGGGGATACTTAATTTTCTCTCTCTTTTGCGTCTTCTTTTCTTAGTTTTTCCTCCCACACGTATTCACTCCTCCTTTTCTCACCCCTTCATCCTTCACTCTCACCAGCTCTTATCTTCTTTCATATCTTGCTCTCTCATCCGCTTCTTCTCTTTCTTCCTCCTATTCCTGCACCATCATTCCTCTTCTTTCTCCTTCCCCTCTCCTGTCCTCTGTCATCTCCTTCGCTTCCTCTCACCTCTCCTCTTGCTTTTCCTCCATCTTCTTCTACTATCCCCTCCTTCCGTCTTAACTGTCTTTTCCTCCTTGCACTCCTTCCTCCCTGCACCTTCCCCTCTTCACCTCCCTCTGATCTCCTTCGTCTCATCTCTTCTTACCCCGTTAACTCCCTCTCCTTCTTCTAACTCCATTTGTACCATCCATCCTGTCTCCCAGTCTCCCCGAGGCTCCCACCTACACATCCTCCTCCTTCCCTCTTCCTCCTCCTCCTCCTACTTCTCCTCCTCCTCTGCCCAGCCTGACGTGGGACCAGATCAAGGAACTGTGTTGCCGGGAGTAACGGGGATTGAGAGCGACGCGTTGGAATGCAACTCCAGCCGAGCCCCTGAGAACAGGAGGAGGAGGAGGAGGAGGAAGAGGAGGAGGAAGGGGCGGTTGAGAGCAAGTATTTCCACTTTATCCCTGTGAAGTGTTTCTCCCAAATACTCTCTTTCTTGTCCTGTCCTCTTTTTGTTTTCACCTTCATCTCTCATCTTTCTGTGTCTCTCTATGTTTTGTCTGGAGACATTTTGGGGTCCTTCCCCTCCTCCATCCTTGAGAGGAGGTGCCAAGAACCATTATTCTCTGTCTTTATCCCTCTTTTTGCTGTCTCTCCTCATCTCCTCTCTGACTTGTTCACCTGTCTCTCCCTTCATTTTTTACACGCCTAAAGCTTGATTTGTTTTTCTTCTCTTCCTTTCATTTTTGCTTGATTTGGATTGTCTTTTCCTTGTTATCTCTACTCTGTCGTTCGACTTTGGGAGCTTCTACAGTATTTACCGTCTGTCAGTCAGGCCGCACACCCAGCCGTCTGTTTGTCTGGCTGTTCGCAGTGTAAATGCCAGTGAAAGAGACAGAGGGAGAGACAGGGAGGGCAAATACATGCAGATGCAGATGGACACACACTCAAACATGCACACACACATTCCCTCGCGCCACCGTGCCACTGTACACACAAACACACACACACAATCACACACACACACACTCTCTACTTTATCAGCAGAATGAAAGTGCTTTCTGGCGGTATTTGAATGAGACAGAAAAGAGCCCTATTCAGCCCCTCTACCCGGCTTTTATTAACACTGCCCGTCACTGAGGCGACATAAGCCTCCCCTCCCTCACACCCCCTGTCTCTCTGTCCACACACACACACACACACACACACACATACACACACACACACACACATACACAGAGGCAGAGGGAGGTCTCCTGCTCAGGTATGATGATGCCCCCTCCTCATCTCCTCTCCCCTTTCTCTCTCTCTCATCCCTCTTTTTCGTTGGCTCCTCCTCACTCAGGGGCTTTTGTTACCTCACCCCCTCCTCCCCTGCTTTTTTCACCACATCTCCCTCAACTCTCTCTCTCTCTCTCTCTCTCTCTCTCTCTCTCTCTCTCTGTCTCTCTCTCTGTTTGCCTCTGTCGCTGAATGGAAATACGCACAGATGCGTAAAGGGGCGGTCAAACTTCACATATCCACCGGTGGCAGCGGCAGCATCACCGAGCCCGTCTCTCTGGGCAAGAGGACTGAGCAGAGGACAAACTACTATCTTGGACAAGTGTTGAGGCCTCAAGCAGAAGTGGCGAGAACCCCCGAGCACGAGCCTGGAGCCCACCTGTTTGAGGTCGGACCCTGTTTGCTCGGATCACCCGGAGCCCCGGCAACCCGGCCGGAGGACGCAGGGAGCGCTGGTACAGAGGCGTAGGAGGACCCCACGGTGTCCCGGCTCGGATGCTCGGATGGATGCTCGCTTCTTTTTCATGCAGCTTTTTTTTTTTCTCCAGAGCTGCTGTTGCTCGTCTGTGGCGATCCAGAAATAGCAGCAGCTCGTCTAGAGGTTGTATGAGGAAGCGTCTGAAGAGGTTTATTTGCAGTAGTTCTTTTGTTGTCAGCGACGAATTTGCCAGTGTTGTGTCATTTTTTTGTGTGTCTCTCTCGTCGCCTCTATTTTGAGTTTCCAGCTTTGATGCCACTTAGTCTGCCGGAGTCGTACTACTAATTAGTGGCTTGATTGACAGCTCGGTAATTGGATTTATTTCATATCCGCTCCTTGAAGTTGTGAAGCCTCTTAAGGCGCGACAGGAATGGCTTCTCACGCTTTATTTCTGTAGAAAACAACAAGAACATACCTGCTCTAGACTTGTGGGGATTTTTCGGGGGTTTACTCTAATTTTAATGCAGCCACTTGCCAAATTCTCAATCCTTTTCCAAGTCATTCCTGGAGCCTGTGAGGTCCAAGAATCCAGGACAGATCAGGTTATGTATTTCAGACAGAAGAGAAGGATTATTTAATATTTCACTAGTACAAAACATAACCTCCACTGCAGAAATATCCCTCTTATTGAGTCTGTTTTTTTAATCTTCTTTCTCCATTTCTTTCAAGTGCACCTGACTTGTTCCAGGAATGTTCCAGAAAATATGGCAAAATGAGGAGGGTCACCATCCTGGTATCAAAGATATGACTCTTGATTAAACCATAACATGCAACAAGTTGGTTGCTCTATAAAACAATCTTCTTTTCATTGCTTTTGAAAAAACGTTCCAACACTTAATCTGGCTGTGTTAGCAGCATGTGGTTCCTAACCAAGAGGACAACAGGTGCCACAGAGCTTATTGGTGGAAAAGATGACCACTCCCCTTTAAGAACTAATTATTTAAATGAAGGTTTTTATTGAATCCTAATAGTTGGCTTTACACCAACACAAAACGCCTGATTTCATGTTTTTGGGGCACAGGTCTGGAAAATGAAAATTGTGGCTGTGAAAAACAGTTTTGATCTAATTAACTGAAAATATATACAGGCTTAAAAGTTTAATATATGTAAAGAAAATGTATGTAGAGAGTAAATGTTTCAAAGTCTGACCTAAATCATTGTGTTGATTGCAACTGTTTACTTGCAGATACTTGTTGCCACGGAGGAAACAACATCTCAGCTGTCCAAAAATTTATTTCAAATGAACATTGTCGACATGTATGAATGTCTACGTATAGACATCCATCAGGGGAACAGGTATGCGGGTTGTCGATTAAAGCACTTGCGGTTACAAAGGGTTCTATTTGTGTCCTTGGAAAAGCTGAAAGGAGGGAGCGTGAGTAACAGGAGTTAGGGAAAAGGGCAGATGTGCTGTAAACCAATATCCAAAAAAAAAATGCAAAGTGACTTTCTGTACCATCCAAAATATGTCAGTAAAGGTTAACAGGTCAAGATTCATCAGATGCATCCTATACCAGAGTGGCGCGGTCTGATCATTGTGGGCTAAGAGCTGTACAGTTTAAAAACCTGCTGCCTTGGAGACAACACTGTGGGGAAATAAAACCCATTTTCTGTGCTCATTGGGTGGACGTCACACCCGTTGCCACACCTCAACAGCAGGTGGCATCACTCGTCCTTGATGAGGCTTCACGTGCTCTCCCTCTGACTCACACAGCGTCTGTCTTCTGGTCAGTGAGTCGATCAGTCCTTGGCCCGCTGCGATGCTGTATTCCCAGTACACCGAGTATGCAGGAACAAGTGTCATTTTCTATCAGCTCTGTGTCGTCCTTTCTGGGTGTACGTGTCCTTTGCCTGCTGTTATCCTGTTTTCTAGTTTTGCAGGCCCTGGGATATTATTCGGTTGTCTTTCCATCTATCATCTCACTCTGTATGCGTGTGTGTGTGTGTCTTTGTCTGTATGTGTACTTGCTCTTAAAATCCAGTCTTCCCAATGCCCAGTGCGCTGTATGGCTTTTTATTCCTATCTGACTGTACTGATGGTTCATATAGGGATGGAAGCCATGCACCGCGCTGGAAGCACAGTGCACTGGACCATGGATTTAAGCCCTGTCACCTCACACACACACACACACGCACGCACAAAAAAAACACACAAAAGATATATATATAAGCACAGTCTCAAGAGCCTACATGCTCACGGAAGGCAATGAATGGATGCACACGTCCAGGAGGCCGTGAAGCGAAAACCTGTCACACACTGAGAGATATGGATGCACATGCACTTCACACATAAACATGTATTCATTTATGTGTATGCATGCAATAGGTATGCATATGTATGGGTATGGTGCATGCATCACACACACACACATACACATACAGGGCACTCACACAGAAATGGTCCCCTGCTCCCATCAGGTACTGCAGCGAGTCAGTCTGAAGCTGTCTGACTGTATCAGCTGACAGACAGCTTTCTGAAGTGAAACACACACATCTGCCACAGAATCCCAACAAGATCGATATGGATGACAGCAGAGCCCAGTGAAAATTAAATTGATGTGAAATGAACAGAATTGATTTGGACTGAAGACACAGAACTCGTTTCAGGGAAACCACACAGACTTGTCTCAAAATAATAAGAGAATGAACAGAAGAATGAATCTAGTCATGGTCTTTTACCCACTTAGTTGTTATTTGGGGCCCAGTGGGGAGAAGACATTTCATCGCATACACTGGGTGGAAGTCAGTGAAACATCCAGGACATGGCTGACACAGACAGATGACCATAACCACATATTCACATTTGAAGCTAGTTTAGAGTTTGAAGTCCTTCTGACATAAAAAAAAAGTGAAAATGAGAAGGGAATCTAATTAATTTTATCAAGGTAGACTGAGACATTGTGACGCTCCATTTTCAAAAAAGTAAAATCAAAAAATCAACTAATAGCAACTGTCTATTAATAAAAACTTTATAATAGAACAGTATCAGTGAACAGGCCTGTTACACTCTTAGAGGAGACAATATTTTCCATGGATGATGTGGAAAAGGCCATTTTGGAACAGTGCAGAATGTTATCAACCCTTAAAAGAAGAAATATTGCACTTTTATCATGGTGTGAAATGACCTACTACACATTCAGGACTTCAATCTGTCACATTTACTTAGGATGACCTGTAATCATAGGTGGAAACTTAGAGTAGCTCCTCTGCTTGTGACATAGCTACTAAAAATCTGTCATTATTATCCAGGTGATTTTATCAGATAGTTGGCCAGAGTCGGCTAATGGTCTCATGTTCCTGTTCAAATTCCACTTACTGTCATACTGAAGTAAAACCTGCACCAGAATTCATGAATGATATTCTTTTCTTTCTTGTCTGATTATTGCTTCATTTTCAACATATTCTCCCACATACACAGACTGTACACAGGAGAAAGTGACCCAGACCACTGATAAATAAAACATTAGAAGAATACATCCACCCTGAAGGTCTCTTAAACTGTATTTTGTGACTTTTATTAGAATAAACTTATCATGGGACTGTGGCTCTGACCTTCAACTCTATAAAGGCCATTGCTGGTTTCATTACATCTCACATAACACAGTTTTCTGAAGCATACTGTAGTGTTTTATATTTTAAATCTTTCATTATTCGAGGCGACCATTGAGTTTCATCCTTGACAGTTAAAGATGAACTAGAAACATGACATTGAGTTAATAAATCATGTCTTTTATTATCTTATTATTACTTTTTTCGATCAAAAGTTACATTATCATTATGTAGTAATGCAGCCGAAGGTGGAGATAGATTAGAAAAGTCAAAGCGCTGGTGTGAGGTGTTCATGTTCTGGTAGGAAACCGCATAGCATGCTCTTGAAATGGTTTGCTAGAATGTAAATCATATATGATTAGTAGTAAATAAAAAGGAAACGTGTACAAACTCTGTTATAGCCCTTTAATTCCAACTGCCTTTAATATTGAGGATTTTGAGGCTGGAGTTTTTGTAATGTTTGGACTTATCCCTTTGGCTAAATGCTTCAAATATAAAAAATGAACAGTCCCCTACGTTGCCAGATGGTTGTGTAGCCACCCAGCATGAGTGTTTCTTTTTTGAAACCCCATGAATATAATATATTAATGTGTCACTGCAAAAACTATCAAAGGTCAAGGTGATACTTTAACACCAGATGAGCTGGAATAGAGACAATGGCCTCACATGTAGCACAACATCGCCCCTCAGTGTCGAAAAGTGGTATTATATTGCTCAAAAACCAACCACAATGTATATGAAGCTTACGAGTTGCCCCGCAGATTTAAATTAGCTGCATAGATATAAAAATGTATGTCAATAAAATTGCAGATACAGAGTTGTAGGGGTTAAGAACAAAGAGGAAAACATGTTGGGTGGTAATATAGGGTCAGCGACGAAGAAGAAGAGGACCGGACGTGACGACAGAGTCATGTCGCCAAAACAACCGGTACGCAGTGTCTGGTGTTATGAAAGCTTTTGAGTGAAATGTTGGATAACTGCTGTTTCCTTTACTCTTACACAACTACCCGTGTGTGCAGCATCATGTGGAGAGCCGAGGGACTTCCGCTCGTGTAGTTTGGCCAAAATAGTTTTATTAAAAAAGGAATTTTTCATTGAGAAAGTGACAGAAAAGACAGAGACGGCATGGCAAAGCGGAGAGAGTGTGCAGAGTCACCTGCAGATACAAAGAAACTGAAGCTGAAGGCACAGAGCAGCGCAGCGAAGGCAAGAGCGAAGAAGACTGATACAGGTACAGAAAGGACTGATGCATCGCTCTAATATGTCACTAATGAACACAATATCTCCCCCCTCTCACTGTCTGCTGCAACGCATGTCTGCACGTTTGCACCCAGAAAATGAACGAGAAATCTATAAAATAGCTCGAGTGTTAAACAGTGTAGAGAAGCTCAGACACACCTCCTGTTAGATAATTGGTGTGTGTGGTGAAATGTTAATATAGTATTACTGGTAATGTAGCTTCTACAGTTTCATGCATTGATACAGATAAATGACACGCTACAACTTTCAATCATCAATGTTGCAGAGTTTTCCATGAATCCTCAATTCACAGATCAGACTTTTGTGAAACAACAATGTGACATAATGATATTATCACAATATGATCTTAGTAAAATTGAATTATCGTGCCTAGTGAGGGATGATTCGGTTTATTTTGGCTCTTGAATGGTTAAACATAGATAAATAGTCAGTGTTGTTTTATTATCATGTCTACCAAGAAGATACTTTTCAAGCGAGCCATTGTTCAGGTGCAAGGATGGATGATGCACATGGTTAGTGGAGTGGATACGTTGGCCTACATACACACACATCTGTGCTCCGCTTCATCAACACATGTTTTTGTGAAAGAAAAAATTCGAAAATATTCTTCATGAGTGTGATTCTTAACTTTAAAAGTGGGATAAGACATGCAACAATCTCAGTAACTGTTTGTGTATCTTCATTTTCTTACTGGGTTTTTTTTGCCTCTCTTGTTTTGCTGTTTTGTCTTAATTTGAGTGTTTCTGCTTCTGTTGTTGTCACAGTTTGAAATGCACATTTAAGCATCACTGTTCCTCTTTCTTTTTCCTGAAATCACCACAACAGCGTTATCTCAGATGTGCTTTTTGTTGCTATTTAAACAGCAGCATTATTATTACTGGGCTGTATTTAGTATAAACAAATGAGACCATGGTTGAGATGATTGGTAGCCTGTTTCATGTCTTAAATGTTTCAGACTGGTTTTTGAGATAAACCTTACGGCTTCCAGTTGTGATACTCCAACTTTAATAACTTTTGATTATTGTTTACTCATGTTCGGCTTTTCTCTTGTTGATAATTATCTTTTCCTGTGGCTTTTAAACAATTTTCTCTGGACAAAACAAGCACCACTTTACTGTTTTACAATTTTTCTTCTAAGTATTATGCTGTTTCTCATGACATAAAAGGCTGTGCAGAGGCTGGCAGACAGGGTGCAAAATTAACTTTTTTGTCCACCAGCAAAATGGCAAATGAATGTGTGTTTTTTTTTTTTTTAAACATTCATTTAAATTTTACCTGCCATTCAATATATTACCATTGTTTCTTTGGCTGGTGAATAAAACAAATCTACAAATCATTTGCATATTTTAGCAGCATTTGGTGGATGGTGCGAATTTTGTTCCCTGTTGGTAGAGATAAGATAGTGTATGATAGTGATATGGTTCATTTATGCTAAATTTAACAGCTTTAAATTAAAAGATTTCAACTATCAAAAGCCAAAAGCAGAGAAATGGAAGACTGAAAGCATTACTTTATCATTTTAAACTACTCATTCTCATTCATTGTGTGAACACAGCTGCTAAAACCCATTTCTTTTGTCACAGAGGAAGAAGAGAAGATCGAGAGGAAAGTCAAATCCAAACCACGTTCCTCCACAAAACGAGCTGCAAATAACACGTCTTCCACCACATCCACCACCGCCAGTGCTGTCAAAACCAGTAAATACTTCCTGTCACCAGCGAAGGAGGAGGAAACTGACAGTGAAGATGACTTTGACATGGTGACCTCAAAAGCACCTGTGGTTAAGGCGAACATCAAGAAACCAAAGAAGGAAGAAGAAGAAGAGGAGGAGGATGAAGAGGGGGAGGAAGACAGTGATGAAGATGATTGGGAGGAAGTGGAAGGTAAGTGAAGGGTCATTTATAATACATTATATACATTATAAGGGTGTATGTACAAAGCAAATTCTCTCTGCGGATGAGGTTGTGTGGTTGTGAATGTTATCATTTTCACAAGGAATACGACACATTGGGAAACAGAAACGTGTGTATGTGTGTTGATTAGAGCTGGATGAGCCTCTTGGTCCAGTGGAGCCAGCAGAACCCGTCCTGCCCACTCAACCAGTGGAGATCGAGATTGAGTCTCCAGAAGTCAGGAAAAAGTAAGTGAAACGTGTTATCATTGTTTTTGTACTGAAAATACACATGAAAGATCGTTAAGCAATGATATTTATGTTTTCATTTTATGTTACTTGTGTATATTTACCACATACTTAAAGTAATTGTGATTTATTCAAATATAGACCATGTGGCTGTGATTTTAGCTCATTCCAGCTCACATCAATTTGAGCCACAGCAGCAGAAAAAATAAATAAATAAATAACAATGATAATATTAAACTGGCACAAACTCAATAGTGTTATGCTCCTTTGGGGTTTGAACCCTAATAATAATAATAATAATAATAATAATAATAATAATAATAATAATAATAATAATAATAATAATAATAAATGGACTCATGGAAGAAATGTGATCTGTTGTAGTCTCAAAGTTTTCCCTGGTTTAATTCCTTCAGAAGTGTTATGTTTACGACTGAGCATCAGAAAAAGGTTTTCAGGCATATATTTACTTAGTCTGGCTTTTAAGATACTTTCTCTCTATGTTCTGTAGTGCCATATGTTCCTTTTCTATTACAATTTCTTTTCGTCTTCAAGAGCACCTAAAGAGTCGATGCACTTACTTCATGTGAAACTGACCGAGCACGTAGCTGCTGCTTAAGTATGATTACAAACATACTTTTGTATGAATTCCACAGCCCAGTGGATGCGCGTCTGTATATATCTTTTTAAGTGTTTTGTCTGTCAGTTTTAATTGTTTGTTTCTAATCATTATTTCTGATTGGCCAGGCAGAAGAGGCAGGCTGAGTTTGAGGCATATTTGAAGAGAATGATGAACCGATTCAAGAAGGACGTGCTGGCAGACACGCACAAGGTGAAAATACACATCTGCGCTGTGAACGTTTGTCTGTGCTGCTTCTAATCCGTCGTGTGATTTTTTTTTTTAAAAGTCACCATAGTGGGATTTCGGTCACTACTAACTTCTGATTGGTCTCTCAGGTCCACCTGATGTGCCTGATAGCCAGTGGGATGTTTCGCAACCGTCTGTGCAACGAGCCAGACCTGCTGGCTATCACTCTGTCACTGCTGCCTGCTCACTTTGGCGTGGTTGCCAAAGAACGCATTGACCAAAACTACATATCTGGACTGCTCAAATGGTGTGTTCTCATCAAATGTTAAATGTTTAGTATATAAGTGGTGCCTGGAGGTTCTTTTCATGTCAGGATGTGTAAAAACAATAAGTGTTTCCAGTGATGCAACCAAATCCTCTCTACAGTCATCAACCTCATTGTATCCATTATTATTACCTTTGTGTATACACCAATGTAGCTTTTATTAACAATTTTTTTTTTTTTTTTTTTTTTTTAAATCTCTCCTCTCCTCCTCTCCAGGTTTAGAGCAACATTCACCCTCAACCCGAGTCTTCCCTATGAGGAGCGTCCAGACCCACGGGCTCTGCTGGAGAGGCGGCTGGCCAGCCTCTCGGCCAGAAACCACCAGGAGATGACTCATGTTGGTAGTTTACCTCAAAACTACTAAGTGCAACACAGCACTCGCGTGTAAATGAGTAAATTGGCAAAGTAATTACGCTTCCTGTGTGTTTTATGTTTCCTGCAGCTGTTCTTGTTGGTGCTGAGGTCTCTGCAGCTCTTCTGCCGGTTGGTCCTTTCTCTGCAGCCGATTCCTCTCAAACCTCCGTCGGCCAAGGTACCAACAATCTGTTATTCAGCTCTTAAGAGGATACTGATGTAATTACAGCAGCCATATTTAGTCAAGGGCTGTAGTTTAATGTACAGAAAATTCTTTCCTTGTCTGTTCTTCTGAAGTAATTATATTAAACACTTCTTAAAGACATCGGAAAACACTGATCATCTATTAACAGGGTCCCACAGGCCTAACAGCACATTGCAATTGACATCCATGTGCAGTATGACTGCTAATTATAACTGAAACAGGAGTATAAACTACAATAATTTTATCAGAGCAGAAATAATAATCCCATCAACTACGATAACATAACATGAGCTGAGTCTTCTGTTCTTGAAAATACACATACTGTAAATATCTCTTTGTCCTTTCTCCAGGGCAAAGGGGCTAAAACATCTTCTGGTGCCCAAGGAAAGAACCAAGGAACATCCAAGACCAGCCCGCAGGAGTCAAAGGTTTCTCCTGGCACCAAGAGACCAGCTGAAGGAGGAAAGACCAAGGGAGACAGAGGAGGAAAGAAAGCTAAGAGGAAAGAAATTAAAGACGAGGATGAGGGTGAAGAGGAGGAGATAGTAACATCAGGGCGGCAGAAACCGAAGAACTCGAAACGCCGCAGTGTAGCCTCAAAGGTCAGCTATAAGGAAGAGAGTAACAGTGAAGGGGAAAAGGAAGAGGAGGGGTTTAGTGATGAGGAGGATTTCCAGGTGACCAGTGAGGAAGACAGCGAAGATTCAGAGAGTGGGTCCAAATCTAAAAAGGGGACAAAGGGGAAAGGGCGGAACAAAGCCAAAGTGACCACTAGCAAAAGCACCACAGCCGCAAAGAGAAGGAGCGGTGGAGGGAAAAAACAGGTGAAAGGCGACAAAGAGTGTGAAGAACAAGAAGAAGAAGATGGTGGTGAAGAAGAAGGAACAACAAGCAACGGAAACAAGCGAAGGAGTGGGAATAAGAGAGAGGGGCCTGGAGCTGATGAGTGGTTGGAGGTGTTTCTGGAAAAAACCTCCTCCTGGGTTTGCGTAGATGTGAAAAACGGTGTTGGGATGCCTCAACTCTGCTCCCAGAATGCAACAGCGCCGGTGACGTACGTGGTGTCAGTGGATGGGGATGGGTTTCTGAAGGACCTGGGAAGGAAGTACGACCCCACCTGGATGACGTCATCCAGGAAGAGAAGGGTGGAAGACGAGTGGTGGGAGGAAACGCTCGAGCCATTCCTGGGACCAGAGGACGAGAGAGACATGAAGGAAGACAAGGAGGTGAGACGCACAGACGGAGCCACAGATTTACTTAATACACATCCGACCTCCAACACATATGAACTCAAACTCATTCTGTCAAACACACACAGACCAATTTAATACCCTAAATTGTTCCTGTTATACATTCTGTTTTATTCTGAATACTATTTTGCACACTCTTTTATCACTGTAACACATTTTTAATTTCTACTTAGCATGTGCTGATAGTGTTAGTTGTGTATATTTACATAATTCTCTTCTCTCATTTCAACTGGTCAACTTACACATTAAAGGTTAAGTCTCTCTTGATCAGCAGACTGCTGGTGTTAGTACTTACTGTAAATAGTTTAACTTACATTATGTTAATTGTTAGTAGACAACTATTATTGACTGAAAAGTGGAAAAAAGCAACTATAAAACCAAACAATTAGCTATCTTAATAAAAAAATAATGTGGATCTTTTCTGTAGGACAGTTGTAAAAATGTACATGATACAAAAACAGCACAGTTTTTAACTAGTAAAGAGCAGTTTTCCTGTTTACAGCAAAAAATCAGTAACAAATTGAACCAGATAACTTTATCTGGATAAGCTCAGTGGTTCTGCTTTTTTAGGCGATGTAATGGGGAAAAGGAAATCCAAAGCATGAAACGATTAGATGTCCTTGCTCACAAAACATGAAAATTCAAACTGAGTACAGTCTAAATACTCACTCACAATTGGTTCAACACTGAAGACTACTTTTTTTTTTACTTATTTACACCATCCATCTTCTCTGTGTTTTCACCATGTTGCCCATCCAGATCCAGAATAGACTGCTGAACAAACCGCTGCCCATCTCTATAGCAGAGTATAAAAACCACCCACTATACGCCCTAAAGAGACACCTGCTGAAATACGAAGCCATCTACCCACCCACAGCCACGGTACTGGGATACTGCCGAGGAGAACCGGTGTACTCCAGGTCAGTAGTAAAACAGTCAGATGTGGATACTTTTTAATTAAATCACTTCCCAGGATGCATCGCTGGACATATTTTTATACAGTATCATCTGTGTTAAACTAGTTTCTTCTCATTGTGAATGCTGGTTTGTACAGGACTATGAAAGGGACATTGTTTTTGAAAGTTAACCGGACATGTTGTGAATCACATATATGGAAATATTTGCCATAAATCTGTCAGTTTGTCTGTTTGCCAGTTATGCATCATGGGTTAAACTAAAACGTCACAACGCATACTGTAAACTACGGTATTATTGAAGTTAAATGATGGTATTTATACTTTGTCGGCCATTTAAGGCCAATATCTTCATAAACTTGGAAATATTTTATTTTACAAGTTGTACCATTAGTTCTAGTCAGATAGTCAATCAGGACTCGTGGTACTCTGAAGAATGACTTCATTTATTGGTGCTGTGGAAGATCAGATGAATTAGGACACAGCTAACGTTGACCTGCACATTTATATTAATTGTTTGTGTATCAGTGGCCACCTGGTGGTGCTGTTTTATTAGTTAACCTGTCATGTGCTTAAAGCTGTGTTCACGTGGAGATAGTGATCTTCTAGCTGTGAAATACATCTCCTTTTGACTATTGATGCTCATTAGGCCTTATTCACAATTGGAACAAAGTGCTTTAATCTTAAAATACACCTGACATGCACCCAAAAGACAGTGAATCTGCATTGGCTTCAAGACATGAGCAAAATATTAAATTGAGGTAAATAAGAATTTCAGTACGATCATTTTTTAAATTATTATTATTCTCATCACATTTAAATGTTCTTTCTCTCTAGGGATTGTGTTCACACCCTCCACTCCAGAGACACATGGCTGAAAGAAGCACAAACTGTCAGACTAGGAGAGGAGCCATATAAGGTGAGAAAACTTTTCTCAAATTTAGTTTTCTTTTGTATTTATTTCCCCTTTTGTTTCTCCTCCAGCCATGATTGCTCTTCTCTGTTTGTTAGTTTCTTGGTCACTTCTGCTCCTCTCTAACTTTATCTCACACTAGCGTCTCTCACTGTAGCCAAATCAGTTCAGCAGCCTGTATTTGCATGATTCATGACTGATACCAAAAAAAGAGGAACAACATCAGGAGCAGTTAAATTCAAACACTCCACTGATGTCCAATTACCCACCAAACACACAGTTAACCAGAATTAATCACTGCTCCATCATAACCTCCTCCCTAACATTGAAGTGGATGAGGAGGGTTGATTTGAGCTGTGTGTGATGTGTAGTGAGACCTCACTTTACCTCACTATGTAACATATTATTCAGTTTGAAGAGGAAACTTTCTTCCTGCAGTGTAATTACAAACTTTTCATGTGTTACTCAGAAACGGCAGTCATGACATGCAGGTTTTCCCTCTAATGGTTGCATACTGTAATATTCCCTCTCAAACAGGGACCAGACAGGGTGAGCTCTATGGAGAATTTCCACAAATTGAATTTACTGAAATGTATAGCAGGGCTCAGGAGATATTACCTCGGGATCTAAAATTTAATGATATAACTTAATGATAGCCTCCCTGATATGAAATCCCGTCCCAAACAAATGACCACATGAAACAAAGTTAAATTTATGGTTTTGGAAAGCTAAGTTTTGTCGTCAGCATATTTCCATCTATGCTTTGGGGAGAAATTATGCAATTAAATCTCAGTTTGTCTTAATTTGATCAGTGAACAAAGTTGCTGAGAGCAAGAATCTGAGAGTGAGTGAGTGAGTGAGTTGTGTATCTTGATATTTCAGCAGGGGAGCACTGATTAGATGGTAAATGGCTGCATTTACATAGCGCTTTTATTCAAAACGCTTTACAGTGTTTCTGCTGCTCATCACACATTCTCACACTCGCATGCCGATGGCAGCAAGCTACCATGCAAGGTGCTGGCACAACCATCGGAAGCAATTTGGGGTTCAGTGTCTTGCCCATTGACACTTCGACATGTGAACAGGAGGAGTCTGGGATCGAACCAGTAACCTGAACATGTAGAAATTTGGCTTTGCAGAAAATAAATCAGAGAAAATCATTGCTCTATTAGCATTTTCATATGCACTGACACTGAAATGATGTTGTGCTTTTAGTTGATGTCCAGACTTTTGCCCAGTACTGGATGTCTTGACTGCAGGCAAACTGGCATGCATACATTGCGTAAGCCAGTAGTAGAGAAGGTTTAAGCAGCACATGCTGGTACATTAAACTCTCTATTGGCTGGTGAGTCATAAACACATCAGCCCATGGTAGGAACCTTGGTGGTTGTATAACTGAAAGTAGGTAATAACAGAATATATATAATGTCTTCCACTGTGTCTCTCTCTCCGTCAGATGGTGAAGGGCTTCTCTAATCGTTCCCGTAAGGCCAGGATGATGTCTGAGTTGAAGAACGAGAACGACCTGGCTCTGTTTGGAGAATGGCAGACTGAAAACTACCAACCGCCTATAGCCGTGGACGGAAAGGTAGCCATATTTTATTAATAAAGATCTAGACTGATAACTAAATAAAGAAGGTCACTGAAATGATGCAAACAATCAATCAAATATTAGAATTGTTATTGATGAGTTGTCTGTCTGTTCCCTTCAGGTTCCCCGCAACGACTTCGGTAACGTCTACCTGTTTAAGCCCTGTATGTTACCGGTGGGCTGTGTTCACGTCAGGCTGCCCAACCTGCACCGTGTGGCCAGGAAGCTGAACATTGATGCCGCACCTGCCGTCACAGGCTTCGACTTCCATGGAGGATACTCACACGCTGTGTAAGACGACGCTGTAACAGTCACACTGAGACAGGATTAGTCACACACAAGGAAGAAAGTGAACATAAGCAGCATGTCAGTGGATTTAGTCCCATCCCACTCTATTCTATTTACTTTGAAATATGGATATCACTTGCTCTTTTAAGTGTAGCTGTATTATTCTCAGTGAGCAACCTTTAATCTCATATGTATATTTATATTAATGCACATTGTCGCTCCAAGGTTACTGTGTTCTTTTTTGTTTTTTAACTTACTATGCATCATTAGGAATGTTTCTGCTCTTTCTCTTTGCTCTCTCAGGTGAAACTACTCCATCCTAAACATTTGCATAGTCTTATCAGAATAGAATTATAAGTGTGTGAAATCTACTTAGGAAGTTAAAAAAAAACACAGTTGTTACAAAAAATATTTTAAAAAGTTTTGTTTGTGTGTTTCAGCACTGATGGTTACATTGTGTGTGAGGAGCATGAGGAAGTTCTCCGAGCTGCCTGGGTAGAAGAACAAGAGCTTCAGAAACAAAAAGAGAAAGAGGTTTGTGTATGTGTGTGTGTGTGTGTGAGACTGACTGTGTTGTTTTGTGTGGGTTTTATTGTAAACTAATCTGTGAATTTATTAGAAACTAATAACTTTATATGATGATGCATGACTGATTTTGCAATCAAGGTGGGGATTATACTAATTAAGAACCAGATTAATTTTATGTAAAAGCAAAACCAGTTATTTAAGCCACCACGTTATTTTTGTCCTTCTTCCACTTTCTAGAAAAAAGAAAAGAGGGCGACCTCCAACTGGACTCTGCTTGTGAAGTCACTTCTGATAAGAGAAAGGCTTAAACAGCGTTACAGCAAGAAGAACCAGGACCTCGGGAGCCTCGCTCATACGAAAGATGGTGCAGGCGAGAATGGTGGTTTTTCATCTGATGAGGAGGCGGTCGAGGGTGGAAATGCTGCAGCCTTGACGGCGTCTGAGACTCTGGCCATGTCCTGGCCCCAAAACAGACAAGCAGAGGAGGATGGAGGGAGCGTCAGTGGACTGAAGAAACCTAAACGACAGAAGAAAGGGCAAGAGAAACATTTGTTCCCCTTCGAGAAAGTGTGATGTCAGAGATCAAAAAGCTGAAAGCTGAAAGAAATAATTCACTAAACTTCTCAAGACAGGAGACCTTTCTAGCACTCTGTAGCACTTGGGTCGACTTAAATCAAGAATATATGATTATATTTTGACATCTGTTGAAATTTACTTTGGAAGATATTCACGTATCTTGAAAGCACTGTATGCCTCAGGTGGAACAGATTTGAAATAATTTTTGCAGGTTTGTTCAAACCTGCAACCTTTGGTAGTAACACTATAAGGAGGAAAAGAAGAGGGAAAGAGAGGAGGACGAAGAAGGAGACGAATGATTTCAAAGAACTGATCTGCAGATCAATCTGTTTTCCTCCACTGTATGTTCTGTATTATTAAGTCTTTGTTTGAGAGCTTAACGGAGATGTGCCATTTGATGAAGTATATCAAATCCAGCAGGTGTGTTCTTGTCTAGAACTGTGTTTCCAGGGGGTTTTTGAGAGAACAAACTCAACATGAATGTGAGAACAAGGAAGTGTCTTTATAGTTTCAGATGTGTGTTTAACATGAAGATACACCCAGCCCTCTCAGTCAACACTGCAAGGCCCTAAAAGATCAAAGTTTCACAGAATCTCCACTACATGCTGCTAATTGATTATAAGCTGATAGAGACTCAACGTCATACCTGCCATCTCATATGCTGTCTTCACTCCATTAACAAACAGCACACCTGACCAAATGAAGCACAGCTATCAATACTGGATGGACTTCACACCATGTAACATGAACAAAGAAACTAGTATTTCCAGGTTGTCACACATTCAGCCGTGTCTTTAGCTTGGCCACTGTGCATATTTGAGTTGATATAACTGCTTCGGGGTTGTAGATAGTTGTCATGAATGCTGTACTTCCTCCTTTTCTCTTTTTCCTTGTTGGGCTTCCACATCCCTGGAGGTTCACTTGTTTTTGTTGTACTCTGTCCCGTTTATCATGTTCAGCATCTCTTACTAATCTCTTTCACACTTTTGTCACTATTTCACACGTAGTTTTCTGTATGTGTTAGTTAAAAAAAAGCATGGCTGTATTTAATATAGTAAACAGTTTTTCTATGAAAAGTATTTTTGTAAGAAATCTTTGAATACCAGTAAAATGCAGAACAGCCAAATTGAGTGTGTGAGTGTGTTGATGTACGTGTTAGATCATAAAATATCTGAGTGTGTGAAACAATAAACTCCAACCAGTGTGTGACAGACACACACAAATCCCGGAGGTGGTCTGTTTACACCTTCAACACACAGTATAGAAATAGCATCTTCTGAACTTATCTCTAGACATTTTTGTAAAATTGTGAATGTGTTGTGTAAAATCTAAAATGTAAAGCCTAAAAAAAAAACCCAAAATAACAAAAGCTCAAAGCAGATATAGACATATTATGTCTACATCTTACATATTATGTCTACATCTGCAGGTCCAATATATCCAGGTACATGTGAAGAGACAGAAGGAATTATACACTGTCATATGAGATAATACATGATAAAGGCTCTTTATATTGACCACATAGATTGAAAGGCACACTATACAGAAGTCAAATTTACTTATATCACTAGTATGAGTAATTGTGGTATTGCAATATGATTTCAATTTAATGATAGTATGTAGCTGATTTATTTAATTAAGAACATCTGTGTTAATGTGGAAATGCTCCCTTAAAGCTTTCATTCATTTAGTATTAACAGTTTTTTAACTGTGCTGATGTTTACAAGAGAGTCTAAACACACATTATTGTTTATCTGAGTGATGGACTTCCCCTTGTGGAAAAGATAAAGTAGGTAAAAAGTATGTTTTCTATAACATCACCAATCAGAATTAGAATCAGATTTATTGCCAAGTATTTTTGCATGTACCAGGAATTTACTTTGGTGTTGAGGTGCATCAAAAAATAGAAAGTAAGAGAAAAAACAAGTACCTTTACAAGGTATACGACTACTACAAAAGACAGGTGGTAAAAGTAAAGAATACAATAAAGTATAAGTAAAAATCTATTCTATGTGAAGAGAGCTGCAGGAAATGTGCACAGATGTGCAATATAAGACTATTATTTTGTGTTAATATAAGATGCAGTGTCCATGGGTGGGATAGAGAGGGGTGCTGGGCCTTGCTGATGAGGCCAGCTGCAAAGTGCTAGTAAAATACAGATTTAAAAACCTTAAAAGTCCAGACAATAAGGAGACTAAATCTTATCCAAACTCTTGAATGTCTGTTGTGAGAGGGATTTAGGTGTACAATTTGGTGAAAGTGAAAAAAAGGTTGCAACACTCATAACATGTTGAAATACAGAAGGGCTGTTCAGTGTGAGGAAAGGACATCGGGGAAGTTTATAGTTTGAAGTGAAGTGTTTTCCTTCTGTTTGTAGATTTGTCTGTAGATTTAGATGTGTGTACACATTCAGTATACTGGAAAAACCAGAATTGTCACAAAGTCATTAAAAACATTAAAACCATGCAACTCACTGAAGATAAATCCTGTTTTTTGCAAGATCAAATTAAATAAAACATACTTGCAATGCAAGTCAGACCTCCTGCATTAAATATGTCTGCTAATAAAAAGTATTAAGATGTTCCTCCTTGTGATACTGTTAAATACTAATCATGAGACTTCATGGAGACGAGAGCAGGCTGAGAGGAGCGGATGTGACGTCACTGGTAAGTACCTCTCTAACCGTCTATCTTCCGCCTACCAGCCAGGCGAACAGGGTGTAAGTCGCTGTTTGGATTTCCACACACACAAAAACACTTCTGGCTGTGACTGCGGGCTGAGCTGACGCCGCTCCGAGAGGTAAACACCACCGACTTTAATCAGTGGAAATTAACGCAGCTGTTGTTTGTGTGTGTCTGTGTACCCCCGAGCTCCGGAGGGCCTTGTTTACATCTCAATCCCCGGACTAGAGTGGGCGAGAGGCAGAGGCACAACGAGATGGGACGTTTAAAAGGAGGGGTGGTGGGTGCTTACCTCGCTAGCGCAAGCGTTGTAAATTATTATTAGAGGATAAAATTTTGCAAATGTTTTCTGAAAGTACCCAACAATTTAACTCGTCAGACTCGTGGGTTTGGTTGCTGAATGTAGCTGCCAGCAAGCTAGCCAAGAAGCTAATCCGGCTAACGGTAAGTTAGCCAACCGCTCTGTGGATTTGACTTCACGACCGTTTAGTTGGACCGAAATGCCGGTGTCCAGTGAAAACCAAGCCGCTTTTTATGTTGCTCAATCCCGTCCCGAACCCCTCACTTCCCTCCCCCCAAAACGTGTTATCAGACCTTTGCTGAGTCGCGGTGATACATTAGCCTAGCAAGATGTATGTCACCCAGTTTTCAGACTATTTTTAGCCCGGACCGGGCGTCTGTCGCCGGGCTGGCACCGGGGCCGGCTTGCTGGCTGTCCCGGCTAACCTTGTTTTCTATCCAGGTGGATATTTGCGAAGTCACATTTGAAACCCGGTGCCAGTAAACTGCTTTGATCGGTGTCTTTGTACCGTTGCGGGTAAAGGTCTTCATGTTGTGTTGTGTTATTAATGCTGGAGCACTTTAAGTTTCACTATGAATGAGAAGTGCGGTAGAAATGAAATCTATCATTATTATTTGTACAGTTATTATTAAGTCGAAATACACTTACTTAAGGCTCAAGTGGAGTCAAAGTTTATATCTTTCAGATTGAAATTACAGGGCTCCTGTTGGATGGTGGATAAACTTTTAACATAATAAATCAATTATCTCGCCTTTTGCATTAAACAAACACAATATTTACTGCGATAAACTGTGTGTGGAGGGGGGGGACTTCATTTCTGACCAGGTCTTGATATTTGGCTGGACACTGGTGCCACAGAGCTGTGCTGGTGACCACTTTCCTCAGTACATTTTGTACTTGCAAAAGGATTTTATATAACATTAACATAATCTGTGTAAGTATAGGAAAATCCTAAGTGATTTGTGAAGCCAATGTCCAATACTTTTATTTTAAACTGACCCTTTTAAGTATTTTGGGAATCATATTAGGAGAAATCTGGCCTATTTAAACACACAAATGTGTATCACGTTTTAGAATATGAAATAAACTCCCCCAAATGATTAAAATTGTAGATTGAAGACACAAAGAGACATGTTGGCCAGCTGTAATTTATATCATGGGTGAGCTGTCTTTTATATCAGGAATCCGGTCACGCATCACTGCTTTGTTGCTGTGTGCTTGCAATTATCTTTTAGTTTTTATTTCCACCCGAGACAGTCCTTCTCATCCCGTCCTGTGTCCAGTGTTACTCTCTGGTTCGCTACCTAGTTAACTACAGGTGTGGTTTCTGTTGGGTCCGTCATCCCTCACAGTGAAAGCATCCTGAGCTAATCCTCTAAACGGTGAGATTAAACCTTAACCCATGCCTTGTGTCCTGCATGTGTTCAACATATCTTCGGTGTGGTAGGATAGAAAAATGCAGGGTGTTTGAGTGAGAGCTGATGTTAAAACTAAAATCCTGTCTTTGTGGAGTTCAATCCAGAACTAGAAGCGGACACAAGGAGCAGAAGTAGAGTTCGATTGAATAGGATCCTTAAGAAGGAAATAAGGAGGATATTAATTGTTTATATACAGTAAAAGAAAAGCAGTGAGTCAAATAGTGAGTAGGAATTTTGTAGCTGTGATCTAATCGAGTGTGCAGATTAGTCGAGAGGGAGGGACCTTGGACCTAATCATGGCTAGTCAGCCTTGTAGTCTGCAATGACAACTATCAGTTTGTCCACAGGCCACACTATCTAGCATATATATCATGCAGAGACCTGATGTTTAAGAAGAAAGTTGTTTGAAAATGGGGCAATATTTGTGTTCTGTATACGTTTTTTTTTTTTTAACATTTAATCATTATACCACAAACGATCACATGGTTGTCTTTTCCTGCGAAGGCAAATGACACAAGTTTTAAAGATACATGCATGTAATCTGTGGGCAGAACAGGAAGCTTTTGTTATTCTCCACACAGTGGCTGGTGGTTTCTGAACACCACCAGCAAATTTAGCTGCATCAGTATTGTTTATGGAGAATTAAAGAAACCCCAGACTCCAGTGAATACCTGCCATGTTAGAAATTGTACCTTTTTTTTATATTTATTTATTTTTTTGAATAAGCAAAAAATGAACACTGCTCAGTACTTGATACCCTGCTTCTGTTTTGTTCAATTTAATAGAGTGGATTGAACTTTATAGAGTAATGGTTCACTACACTGTTTGAAATATAACATGCTTTATGAAATTAAATGGATGGAGTGATATCAAAATGTGAACTTGTGCTTGAGAAATTGGGACCCAAAATACTGAGAAGATTTTATCATCAAAGCCACCAGCTCTGCTGTTCTGACTGGTGGAGTCAACAAGCTTTTTCTTTGAAATGCATGAATATTAAAATCCAGCAGCTACTAAACTACCTTTCAAACATATTTCTCAAAAGTGATCAGTGGAGTCACCATAGTTCATTACTTAGATATGTTACTTCGATAATATAATGTAAGATATGAAGAAAACACCAGATGATTTTTTTAATGTATTGTCATGGATCTTTGGCATCTTGCATATTGAGGATTTTTGGCTCAGAATCTCCACCAACATAGATAGTAAAAAAATATTAGGAAGGAAATAAACTTGAATTTGAAAATATTTAATTGTGTATTTCTTTCAAAGTAAAATAACTGGACCCTGACAACAAGAAATGACCCAAATTTATTTGTTACTGGTGCTGTAAGAAATACCGCACACACATGGCCTTCTTCAGATATTTTGTATGCTGACCTTTTGGATACAGCCGCCATGTGCGTGTGTGTCTGTGCGAAAGTGTCTCCGCTCTTAGCAGTTTCCATTAACCTCTCCTGTAGTGATAATGCAGACGACTGGGCTTTCTGTCAGTGTATGAGTTAGTAATTGATTCCCTCCAACAAAAAAAAAACTTTGGAGAAGCTAATATTATACAGTAATATTTGTTTTTAGGAGGACTAGCTCAAAACAGTCAGGATTCTTCATACTGTCCGTATCTCTGAACTGTTGCTGCTTTGTTCTGTAAATGTATCTTTACTTTGTCAGCCAGAGACTCAGTGTTACTGTCAAATATCTGCAGAAAGACTCCCTCAGTGTTTGAGGATTATCAAGACGCTAGATGTTAGACAGCCATGGCACACTGCTCTATTTCACCTCATCTGTCACTGTTACATTAGCTTTGTTTTCTCATTATTGATGATTTTTTTCCATGTATGTAGCTGAATGTGCTGTGACTGACTCCTGAATGTTTTGTACTGTAGCAGTAAAGTAGAGAAATTTATTTGAAAAGTTTGGAAAATTAACAGAAAATATGGACCAAATGTGGAGAAAACATTTTTTTTTTATCAACCTCACTTAGTCACACAGTTCAATCTCTCAGGAGACTCGCTGTTACTTGACATACACAGATTAAGATTGATTATTATTTAAAAATGACATGTTATTCATAAAAAAACATTAAGAATAATCAGCAGGAATTGTCAACAACTTTGATCACTTATGTGTGTTTTTGTTCTCTTTCCCACTTTCTTTTTGCTTTCTCCACACTTCTTTCCATTCCTCCTTTTCTTGATCACTTGTTCCTCCCGTTCAACTCTCTTTTGCATCTTTGCTTCTTCTTCTCCCCCTGTCCCCCCTTTCTCTCTATCTCTCTCCTCTATCTCCTCCTCCTCAGTCTTCTTGTCCCCTTCAGATCACCCTGTAACCAATTTCCCAAATGAGTGACGGTGAGTGTGACTTCTTCTGCTTCTTCCGCTGCTGCTGAGCGCGCCCCTTCCGCGCCTCAGTCCGACAAGAAGTCAGGGTGTCTTTGAAAGGCGACGCGACCGGGTGGGAAGGACAGCGGCTAGGGGGAAGCGGAGGTGGAGCTTCATACGAGCCATTTCAGCCGATTGGACCGCTGGGATCCGACAGGTAGGCGGGCCGTCTACCTGTGCGGGTGGTTGTTTCAATCGACTGGATGTCTGTGGACATGAACAGCCAGGCGTCGGACAGCAACGAGGAAGACTTCGGGGTAAACTCTGAAGAAGAGGAGGATGAGGACGACGGAGGAGAAGAGGACGATCAGGGTGACATCGCAGGGTACTATGAGGGCGTGGCCAGCGACGTGGAGCAACAGAGCGCTGACTCCTTCGATCCAGAGGAGTACCTGTTCACCTGTCTGACCTATAAAGAGAGTCAGAGGGTGCTGACGGAGGAGGTGAACACTGTGGCTGCTGCACTGAAGGTGAGTGTGTGTCTGTAGAAGGATTGTGTGGTGTGAAATAAAATATTCTTATATTAGTATTTCCAAAAATAGAACCTGAAAAAGTCAGATAAATTGGTGCGAGTTAGATCTTGATCATAACCGTTAAAGAGGACGTATCATTCACATTTCCAAGTCTTTTATTTATATTCTGTAGGTTTCACTGGTGTGTCTTTGCCTTCTTTAAATCCGTATTTATGTTATACTGGCCCTTTTATGCAGCCTCAGTTTGATACAGGCCACTGTTGTGCCTATCTTTGATCTTAATGGCCACTGAACACCGACTATGAGTAAAGCAATTAAAAGCAAAATACTTCTTTACTGGATATTGCTTTGTTTAGCACAAAACAGCAGTAAATCACCACACTGATGCAATTTTGACTTAGAAAAAAAAACCCTGGTCTCTGCAGGTTGAACTTATGGTCTGTTGCCCCCTCCTCGTCTTCATGATTAGTGACACCTTTAAGCTGAACGTGCGTTTTAGTTGTTCTCACCGGCATATTTTTCTGCCTCTGTCATCAGAGGTTTGCATGAATGTAAGATAGTGATTCGATTACAGCTCATTAGTGCTAATAAAAAAAAGAAGTAATTCCTCCATTGAGACTGTTAATCAAATCACTCTTCCATGCTCGCAAAGTAATTTGACAAATTAAATGTAAACACCGATCGATGACATCAATCTATCATCAGTCTTCAAGATAAGTGATCACAGGAGGCGACACAAAGTAGGTTTTGTAAGATTTCTGCTATGTTGCAACGCAGTGTGTTTGTGAGGGCGTATGCCTTTCTGTCCGCTGTGGAATGAAAACTTTAGATTTAGTAGGTGTTCACAGGAAGTGCAGCTTTGTGTCTGCAGAAAATGTAGTGTGAATGGAACGTGAGAAGTGTTTTCAAATTTAGCCAGTTTGTCCACTTCCTGTATATACTGTGTATGTTGTTCGTGTGTGTGTGTGTGTGTGTGTGTGTGTGTGTGTGTGTATATATATATAGTTGTTTACATTGTATTATAATTATGAGCCTGGAATGCATCGATGAGGACACTCTTACAGCACACTAATATGATCTCGGTCTGACATTGTACATTTTTCTAAGTGATATTCATGCATCCTTATGTTTGACCTGAAGAAGATGAACAGTAATCATGAGGTTATATCATCTTGAATATGGTCTTTCATGCTTTTAGACTCAGTTTTTATTCCTCCGTGCTAGTGACAGCTGTGGCCAGAGGCATTATGATTTTGGGTGGTCCGCCCGTCCGTCCCTCCCATTCTCTCATGAACACAATTTCTCAGGAACGTCTTGACGGAAATTCTTCCAATTTAGCACAGATGTCCACTTGGACTCGATGGATGAACTGATTAGAATTTGTTGGTCAAATGTGTCTGAGACCTCACAGAAATCGTTTTTGGCCATAACTCAAGAATTCATACTTATATTAGTATTTTGTAAAACATCCATGTTTTAGAATTTGTAGCTTCTTTGCAGCAACATTCATATCTGAAGCATTGTCTACTGTCACGACTACAACTTTATTCTATCAGAATCAGCGTTATTGGCAAAACGTGAACACATAGAAGTAAAATACATTTAATACCTTTTGCTGAATTCCTTCAAAGTCACTGTATGAGTCTGGACAGACATGGAAACACCATGCATACACCACAAAGCTGCAATATTTCTAGTTTTTCTCCTACTTTTTATTTATCTAGGTGAACTTGTAACACCTTACTTCATACTCATTTACACTTAAACACATGTGGGAGCCGCTCAGCCCTCTGTTAGCAGAACTGAGCAGCTCCCAGAAGAGCAGTTGTGTGTTTCTTGATGGCAGTAGGTGAATGAAGGGAGCACTTTCCAGTCATTTTATTACATTTTAATCATTTACTTCCAGGCTTTTCTAACAATGTAAGCCCTTGACGTCTGGCTTGTGGTGCTAATGTAATCCTAAAAACTCTGAGTTCACTTCATCTAATATTTACTGTACAGTAACAGTTGAGAGAAAATATCAAGTCATCAGCAGGAACTCGGTTATCTATTCTGATAATTGATCAAGACAGTTAATTGAGTCAATGCAGTTTTTTGTTTTAAACCAGTGTTTTGTATGTATGGAATATAAAAAGCTGTTAATTTTTAGTTTTTGATAAATTGCTAAATCATTTAGTCGAAATAATGTCAATGCTGTTCAAAGTGATTTCTGCCGATGGCTTAGTTTGTCTCTTCCAATGATCAATAAACCGAAAGGTGTTCAACAATAAAACTAATTATAAAAATTATAATCAATTATAAAAACTGTCATCGATATATTTTCTCTTTGTGGGAAAAATAAATAAATAAACATAAATAAAATAGTTAGGAAATCAGGTTAGGTTTCTGTGGGCTGAGGTTTCCTGCTCATCAGCTCTAGTCTCAGTTTTTCATCCATTAAAGTAAAAACAAGCAAATCTAACATAAGAGCTGTGTATCATTACAGATTAGTTGACTTTCAAAGCAGCCATCACTCACTTTGTCATTCATGTAGCAACGTTTCAGTGGTCTCTCTCTCGTTCTGTCATTCTCAGGTTTTACCAGCGGTAGCGAAACTGATCCTGGTGCATTTTCACTGGCAGGTTTCACAAATATTGGACAGGTATGTCTCTTCTGCGGCACCGCCATTCCTGCCAACTCGTATTTTTCATCAACATTCATCTGCTTCTTTAATTTAGTTACCCTTCCTCTTTTTGCATGTTCACTCTCGCCTTCCTCAATTGTGTGTTTCACTTTTTTTCTCTTTTTACTTCTTCTTTCATTCTGTCTTTCACATATTAACTTTCTGTGATTTTTTTTTTTTTCCTCTGCAACTTTTTTTCTCACAGTCTTAGTTGATTCTCACATTCTTCTCTACTGCAATTTCTAACGTTTTCAGTCACAACCACAAGTCCTCATTTGACCTTTGACTCTGTCCATGTTTCCCACAGATATAAGTCCAACTCGTCTCTGCTGTTGTCAGATGCTCTGGTTCAGCCCAGCAGCACATGCAGATCAGTCACTGTGAGTAACAAACATGCGAACAATGAGGGCTGACCAAAGCACAAATACTGTTTTAGTTGATTTTGAAACACACATATTTTGTTTATACCTTTTTTATTCTTTATGTCATTCATATCTTATGGACATGACTTATTTCAAAACTGCTCATTGGATACAAACCGAGCCCTTTCTGGCATCCATCCTACCTTTGTGTGCAAACACTATGAGTAAAACCTCTCATACCATACACATGCATTGGTAAACATTGTAAAATGCAATATAAAAAAGCCATAAAGTCCTAAGAGATGGTCTTTATTGTGGGTATAATGAGTAGTTTGAACCTGGAATCAATAATCAGTCATTGTGTGTAGCCACTGATTTACTGCTATTTACATCTTCACAGAGGAGTAGCTTTAAGGACACACAGTCATTTGATTGCTATAAATGCAGTCGCAGGAGATAATTCACCAGCACTGAAAGAATCAGTTGATTCACTGATTAGTTGACTGACATAAAATGTATCAGTTCTAATGGTTAGTTAATCATTTAATTCATTAATTAGAATATCTCCCAACATTTGTTTCACAAATGGGAGAATGTGCTGCTGTTCTCAGATTTTCATTCACTGTTAGCAGACACTAAATCATTTTAATCACTGTAGTAATGTGAAATGGGAATTTTGTTATTTTTTTATACTAAGCAATAAGTTGATTCATTGGAAAAAGTAACGGGTAGAGTAATCAGTAGTGAAAATGATCACTTGCAACTCGTAGCTACTTATTATACATGATATTTATAGACACTTACCTGCATTATAATGAAAAGAGGTCCTAATATTTGACCACCACCAAACTCTATGGCCTCAATAATAAACATAAAGCAGAATTGTCACCTTTCTAACAATTGCATTAGACTGCACAGGTGTTTGTTGAATATGATACAAATGGGTTTTTATAAATATGCTCAGAGCTGATTTTCACATCTGTTGTGTGACCTGTTTTTAACAACAAAAAGAATCAGTGGGTTTAGCTGAGTTTAACACGACATGTCTCTAATTTTCCTAAATACTAGTGTTAGAGATGTTATTTACCTTTTTTGCAAGCGTGTGTGTGTCTGTGTGCATGCATATATATATATTGAGCACTATTTATGTGTTTGTGTGTTTCAGGCCCCTCAGTCCCTCCAGTGTGGTGTGTGTCTACAGGTCGTACGGAGAGACTCTCTGCTGGCACTTCCCTGCCAGCACTCCTTCTGCAAAGCATGCTGGGAGCAGCACTGCACTGTACTGGTCAAAGATGGCATGGGAGTGGGTAAGTAGAGAATGTATATGTGTGTGTGTATGTGTGTGTGTTTGCATGCATCTGTGCAGCAATCAAAGCTGGTATCAGAGTGGGTGACTCATACTTTGTTTGATCTGAGCTCCCAAGTGTCTCTTCATGTATCTGTACATCTGTCTTTCTTCTTATGCGTAGGTGTGTTTATTCACCGAATGTTTCAGCCTCTGATCCTTTTCAGAAGTTTATTTTAGCTTCGGCTTTCCTCCCAGACCAGCAGGGTTTGCAGACCGGTATTTAATTTTAACACGGCGAACTACATCAGTCGCTTAATTATATTGTTTGTAATGACAGAAAACCCTGCAGATCCTGGCAGGATGTTTGTGCACAGGTTCATGTTTGTTTACGTGTTTGTGTGTGTATGCAAAAATCCAAGAGTGTCTTGTCACTTTGAAGATAAGGGAGGTGTAATCTGAGGTTTTGATGACTAACATCTGGTGTAAAATTTAGCAGGCAGGCGTGTTCCTACAGCAACCTTATAATTATTTGTCTGTGTGTGTGTGTGTGTTAGCAAGAGAGCAGATGGGTGTGTGTGTGGGTGTGTTCACAGATTGGTAATATGTTTTTGTGCAGTATGTGTGTGCTAAAGTGCATACAGTTTACCAGACTCCTTGTCCTTTATTTGTGTGTGCGTGCGCGTGCCAGCATATTTGTACGCAGTAACTCGTGGTGTGTCCCTGCGCTGCTTTCAGTCTGTCTGATAAAGTCGGTTCACATAACAGAGGCCTTCTCAGCCTGATAAGTGTTTCTCTATCAGCTGGTTGAAGGACACTTTTATGATGAAAGATGACCCCAATCAGGTTTCTGGGTCACTGTAACACTAGAAACCAGCTCCCTTAAAACCAAACACAACCTCAGTGGAATGTTTGGAGTCACACAAAGTTTAAATGATGACGTCATTTTGCAAAGAAACGCACCATTTCAGCCTTTGTCACTGTCACTGTATTCTTTGAAAGATTCAGGACTCTTTTGAACCATTTTGTGTGTGTCTGTGTGTGTGTGTGTGTCCAGGTATCTCATGTATGGCTCAGGACTGTTCCCTGCAGGTGCCAGAAGATTTTGTCCTGCCACTGCTGCCAGGAGAGGAGCTGAAGGACAAATACAGACGCTACCTCTTCAGAGACTACGTCGAGGTGTGTGTGTGTGTGTGTGTCTGTCTGTGTCTGTCTGTATGTATGTGATGAATCTGCCTGTATAGCGAATGAGATGTCAGAGGCATGTGGAGAGGGAGTGAGAAAGAGAGAAACTCAGTGAGTCTTTGTGTTTGTTTCGACACGTCAGTCTTTTGATTCTCTTTCACACAGCATTAAGTCTGAATCATCAGTCTCTTCACTGTCAGTCTCGCTAGCTGCATTTTCATCTAAATGTATTTATGTAAATGATGATATCTCTAATTAGACATTCATGTTTTCTTGAAGGATCGTTCACCTAAATTAAAAGAAACATATTTGTAGTTTTATTTGTCCAGGTTTGGAAATTTCTGCACATAAAAATTGTTTGTGGTGTTCATAAAAATTATGATTAAAAATTCAAGAGCAGCCAAGCTTCCCAGAAACAATGGATAATCTGGATAATCCGCAGAACACAATGACAAGTTCTCATCAGAAAAATTTTTCCAGTAGAATGCCAGTCTACTAATCTCTATTTTTTTTATTTTTATTTGGATGAACGTTTGAGGTGGGGTGGATCATTTAGTTGAACTCACAGCTAAGTGATCCATCAGTTCAAAAGAACGAATAATTCTATATATAATCACTATGATTTGTCTGCTGACAGTCTTTATGCATCTTCATCTCTCTTTCCGGCCTGCAGAGTCACTTCCAATTGCAGTTGTGTCCGGGTGCAGACTGTCCCATCGTCATCAAGGTGCAGGAGCCGCGGGCACGGAGGGTGCAGTGTAGCCGCTGCAGTGAAGTCTTCTGGTAGGACACACACACACACACACACATGCATATAGACAGAGAGCATGCAAATATACAAGAGCTACACTGATGTTTGCACAGATATTTGGCCTAAATGCTTTCATGTTATTAGATTCATACTAACAATGTCACAGAAGTACAGGATTAATAAAGTTTCATTATTGCTCGACATTTTAATACAGTTTTAAGTTTTATCATGGTCAGTCTGACACTTTGTTCAGATTCTATTCTATTCTAGATTCTATTCTAACATTTTATACAGTCCAAGAAGTTACTTGGACAAAGTGGTAATAAGTGGATGATGAAGATGTTTTAGTAACTTATCTGTTTTTGTTATGCTGCAAGCCAAATTCCCCATGTGGCACAACCACTGATATTTGCATGTTATCTGCTATTGTTTTTGACTCAAATGTAGTCAGATTTCTTTTAATGTCAGTATTTCATGAGGATGTATGTTATGTTCTTGTTCCTCTCTCTCAGTTTTAAATGCCGTCAGATGTATCACGCACCCACAGACTGTGCAACAATCCGGAAATGGCTGACAAAATGTGCAGATGACTCAGAGACGGCTAACTACATCAGCGCACACACTAAAGATGTATGATGGATTCGCACACGCATGCACATACACATACACAACCACTGTCACTTCAACATGCTCGCGGACATACTTCAGTTCTGGACACACTCAGGTCCGCAGACAGCCTCACACACATTTGGAAATGCTTAAAAAAAAAAAAAAAAAAAAAAAACACATTGTTATTCATAAGTATCTGCTATAATCTGTCATTTGCTCTAAATTAATTGTAACTGCTGTACAGATTGAAATGTGAAATGACTGTTTTCTCCTCCTTCAGTGTCCTAAGTGCAATATCTGCATTGAGAAGAATGGAGGGTGCAATCACATGGTGAGTCAGAGCTGAAAATCACACTTTCCCAAGTACACAGGAAATGCTAAAAATATATTTTGAATCTGAGAGAACTGAAGTCTGCAACTTTTAATAGTTTGATACTTTCGTTCTTCGACACTGAATTCCATGCACCGTATGTTTGTCTTTTGCTCTCCTTATCATATTTTCTGAGTACTGTGCGTCACGGCAGATGAGTCAAAGCAAGCATTTTATGGTTTTCTTTAAAAACATTCTGCTTCTCAGTTGCTCTGATTCATTCGCTTGTATTGGTTTGACATAGATGGTTGTTTTCAGGTTTCTGCTTCACTAATTTGACTTTCTTCTGTGTCCTCTGTTAATTTCAGCAATGCTCCAAGTGTAAACACGGTAAGTAGTGTGTCTCAGAGATTTGCACTTCCAGTATAATCCAATGAAGCATAAACTGACTGTCCTGTGAAGCACTTTGCATCCACCTAGTGGCATAATGTCACACGGATAGTAGGCATCTACTGTAATTACAAAGCAAGAATGAAACAACTGGTTGAATAAAAAGTTAACTTTAGAATGGTATATAACTTGGTGTTTGTTTCCTTATTGTACAGTAACAATTAAATTAATCTTCAACCAATCTTCAACACATATCATACGTGCATTCAGTATTTTCAGACACTTTCCATCACAGTGGCAAACCTGATGTGATTTTCATCAACAATAACAGTAACAGCAGATGACATTGCCGTCAAAAGTTAAAATATTTTAACTTTTCTGCTCGCCTCCTCAACGGAATTTACAATCAGATGTTACGTAGAAACAAGAGAAGCTTTCCACTGACCAGGTCCTTCGGTCAGACCGTTTGTTTGTTCTGTGCCGTCCAGGAGGGATTGTCCGTCTGCCTGAATACATGTGAAGCCTAAAGCAGCATAAAGCCTTCTCGTCTTTTTTGCATCATTGCGTTAACAGCATTTGACCTGTTTTTAAAGCAGCATACAGTTCATACATCAAATGCTCAAAAGAATTAAAAACATTTGGAATAACTTGTGAATCCGTCCCACAAATCACCAGAGTCGTCTTCACTTCAGATTTTGTAAATTAGACCAGGAATGTGGTTAAATCAATCTGTGGTTTGTCATCTGGAAACATTTTAAATATATTACCAACCACAGTCTATTATCATCCAGTTTAGACTGGCTATAGTCTGTTTGGTAGAGAACTTAGCCGACCTTTTAGGCTGCTCTGTAAAAGGAAGCTTGTAAACATGTCACACGCTGTTTAATGCTTGTTACTAGTGGGGAGAAACACTTCAGAGTCCATAAACATGTGCATTTTGTCCCCTGACAGACTTCTGCTGGATGTGTCTTGGTGACTGGAAGACTCACGGCAGTGAATACTATGAGTGCAGTCGCTACAAAGAAAACCCTGATATAGTCAACCAGAGCCAACAGGCTCAGGCCAGAGAGGCCCTCAAGAAATACCTCTTCTACTTTGAGAGGGTGAGCGTGTGTTTTTTTTTTTTTTGTTTTAAGATCTCATTCATATTTTTCTTGTATAAAATAAAGTTAAGCAAGAATGCTCCTTCCTGGATAAAAGTAATTGGCTAAAAAAAAACTTTCCATCCTTTAATTTTGTTTACTTTTCTACCCAAATACTGAGACTAGAGGAGAAATCTGAGTCTGGATAATATTCCAAGTGTCAAAATGCTGTTTTGAAGATGCTAAGACTGAATCAACTTGTTATTTCATATCTCTTTGATCAGAGGGAGATTAATGTTTAACAGGTTTCTTGTATGAAAAATTTGAGACCGTTGCATCAGAAAAGGCAACTTTATTTGTAAAAGCATATTTCAACAACAAGGCAATTCAGAGTGCTTCACATAGATGAAAGGCATCAAGCCAAAAGAAGCTAAAATAGCATAAAACAGGAGAATGAAAGTTACAATGCAGTGTAAGATATTAATGGTTTAATAAAAGGCAAACAAAAAAGTCTTCAGCTGTGGTTCAAAAGAACAGCAGACCTGCAGTTTTCTGGGAGTTTGTTTCTTCATGTTTAGTTTTTACTCTGGGGACAGAAAACGGACCTGATCCAGACAACTGGCCCTAAACTGTTCAGTGCTTTATAAAAATTTTTTTTAATATATATCAGTCTTTTGACAGACAGGAAGCCAGTGTAAAGATCTGTCTGAGAACTTAATTAATGTAATCTACTTTCTTGGTCTTTGAAAGGATCGAGCAGCAGCATTCTGAATCAGCTGCAGCTGTCTGATCGATTTTGTTTTAAGAGAGACCTTTTCAAAGACATTGTTACAGTAGTCAAGTCTGCTGAAGACAAAGGCAATGACATATTTTCCCAGATCCTGCCGAGTCCTTTAATTCTTGATATATTCTTCAGGTGATAGTAGACTGACTTTGTATTCGTCTTAATGTGGCTGTTTAAATTCAGGTCTATGTCCATGACGACACCAAGATTTCTGGCTTGGTGTGTAGAAAAGCCATTCTGAGGACAACAGACACTCTTCACTGTCCGAAGCCCTCAACAAGAGCATTTTCTTAGCACGGAGACAGGTTTTAACCCAACAGAGCTCTAGATGTTCAGGAGAAACACTCTTATTTGTTCCATCTGTCATTGATTTATTTTATTTTTCCTCCACCAGTGGGAGAATCATAACAAGTCTCTGCAGTTAGAGGCTCAGACGTACCAGAGGATCCAGGAGAAGATCCAGGAGAGAGTGATGAACAACCTGGGGACCTGGATCGACTGGCAGTACCTGCATAACGCTGCAAAGCTACTGGCTAAGGTACTTGCAGACTGAACTGTGCCTGCGTGTGTTGCAGATGCAGAGTGAAGAAGATGTCAAGAGTCAGTGATGTGAGGAGGAGATGCACTGAAAGATGGTTACATAAAACAGGTTAACTGAGAGTTAAATTCACTTTAAAACTTCAGTTCATTTCTGTCTGCGGAGAAAGAGCAGTGAGCCTGATGGCTAACTTTAAGCTTTTAGCTGCTAACAGAGCGAGCATGGAGTGTCACACCTCTTGTGAAATGTTGTAAGAAAAAGATGATTCTTTATCCTCATTTGATGATTTCAAAACTTTGCCATCTGTCTTATGATTTGTCTGTGTCAAATAACTTGACTTTTAAGGTTTAATATGATTATTTAATCTCTAGTAAAGCTTTGAACATTTTTCAAATATTTTCCCACTCACTATCACTGTGTTTTGTTTACAGTGTCGCTACACACTGCAGTATACATACCCCTACGCCTATTACATGGAGTCCGGCCCACGCAAGAAACTGGTGAGAAACACTCTGCCTGTTCTCTGCTGGAGAACACATGTGATGTAATTGTGTAGTAACAATGTCAAGGATGATATTAGTTCCTTCCTCAATTTCCCTCTACCTCTTACTCTTTTGCCACCCATTTAGAGTCTTGATCCAATTATGTTAATTGTCTTTTAATCATGTTTTTGTTTTTAAAACTGATTCATTTTAGATGTTTGTCTGTTCTTCTCTGCAGTTTGAGTACCAGCAGGCCCAGCTGGAGGCAGAGATAGAAAACCTGTCATGGAAGGTGGAGCGGGCAGACAGCTACGAGAGAGGAGTAGTTGGAGCCGAGGGGGAGCTCAGCGCCAGTGACAGAGGGGTGAGAGAGGATAATTAACGATGGGAGTGTGTAAGAGGAGGAGAAGTTGCAAGATGAATCAGCTAGAGGAGTGGAGCTGACAAATTCCAATAGAGGAAGATCAGCAGTGACAGACAACTAAATGAATACATAATATTTTGTCCTGTTGATTGAAGTATCTACTAAGTGATGAGAGCATTGGCCTGTTGTACCACAGAACCTTTTTTATATCAACAGTACCTAGAGAGTAGAAACCTGAGGAGGGTAAAGATTGGTCAAATTTACATTACATATGATTTAAAGCAGCTACTGTTTTGAACAACCACAGATAACTTTCTCTTTTTCTTTAAAAAGTGGGGGTGAGTGGCATTGGGCTTTGGGAAAAAGTGCACAGTTAACTCTTTTCTCAGTGGAAAAATAAATAGTTGTGAAAATGGTATAAAAAAAAAAACATCTAGATGAGTTATATTTAATTTAACAAGTATCAGTTTCCCAGCATAGTAGATGGTAAAGTCTAGTAAAGCATACCATATCTCTTCTGTGCACACGTATGATTTTGCCGTTTTATATGCTCCAACTTTTTGTTGAAGTTGCACTTCAATAGGACAAAAAAAAGTTATTTTATTCAGTAATGTAGAGGTGAGAAGAGTTTTAGGTCTAAAGTAGATTTTTTTTGTCTGTGATGTTTTTGCAGGATCTGGAGAATCAGATGCACATTGCTGAGCAGAGGCGACGCACGCTGCTGAAGGATTTCCACGACACCTGAAGCTCCAATCGCGACTGCAAAGCACCAGCATCTCCTTCCTTTCTTACCTGCCTCCCACTTTTGCTTCCTTCCATGACCATCCCCTCGGTGCAGTCACGCTGACGTCTCTTTATGCTTTTCTACACTCGCTCATCAGCTTCTTTCTTTCTGTCTTTCCCTCGTTTCACTCCTATAATGCTGCAGGGTCACAGAATGGCACGATTGTATCTCCCCTTCCTCATCCTCATTTACATGTTTTGGCTTCAGAGCATCACATTCACCATGGTTACACTTGTTGCAACATTTCAGATCTGGTCGTGAAGGTCAATTTTTTGAGGTCTCGTGTGTCTGAAAACAGTGGGTTTGCCCTTTTTTTTTCACATGAGGAGCTAAAGGCAACCTGTTGCCTGCTAAATGTCAGACCTGTTCTGGGAACCAGGAAAAGTTTTCTTTAAAGGACCAGTGTGAAGGATTTAGTGGCATCTAGTGGTGAGGTTGCAGATTGCAACCAACTGAATACCCTTCCCCTCCCCTTTCAAGTGTTTGAGAACCTTCAGGGATTGTGAAACCTGCAAAAAACATGAAAGGCCCCCTCTAGAGTCAGTGTTTGGTTTGTCCATTCTGGGCTACTGTAGAAACATGGAGGACCTGCTCCCTATGTAGATATAAAAGGCTCATTTTAAAGTAACTTAAACACAAGGCTTCTATCTACAGGCAATTATACGCTAATTAAAACATACTTATGATGATTATTATATTCCATTTCGGCCAAGTCGGTTCTGATAGATGCCACTAAATTCTACACACTGCACCTTTAAGGAGATGGTGCTGATAATGAATTTGGTGGTTTTTACAAGATCATACCACCCAGCAGCCACTTGCTGGCTGTTCAGGATTTGGCCTGAACACTGAAATTCATAATTTTCTACACCTTAATTTTCAGTTCTCTCTCCTCAGGTGCAATATGTTGATATAAATGAATGAATAAAACGTTTCACTACGACAAATATGACGGGAGTAATTCTTGAAAGTTGTACGGAAACAAATGTTTGTTTACATCAGCTGTTGCAAAACCTGAAAGTGTACCGGCTAGTGGAGTGTGATACATCTGGATGAAACATGTCATTGCTGCTGTTCTGGCTCTGTTTTTAACAAACTGTATCAACCAGGACATGTGCAATGAACAATTAAATGGCAGAGTATGAAGACTTTTCATGGTAGAAGTCCCTTTTTTTTCCCCCCCTGATATTCTGCCGTATATATATATGTGAACATGGTGTGTTTACTGTGAAAAAATGGTGACCTCACAGACCCCACGTACTCCCTAAATTACTTGAAAAAAAACAAATGAAATACAGTATTTTCCTATGTATGATGCATGTTCATTTACAGCAGAACCTACAGAATAAGATGAATGTGTGTTTAGATGACAGATTTTGTTGCCAGTGTTTCACAATACACACACCTTTCCCCTGTTTGTTTGTGTTGGTGCCAAACCTAACCTGCTCCGACCAGAACTGCCAGCAAATAGTTGAGGTGGTTTTGATCAAAGTAAGACTGCTAAATTATTTGGTTCCAAACTTGCGTCTTTTTATTATTATTATTGTTATTCTCATACTGGTATTGTCGCTTGGTTGTGTTCAGCTAATGTAAATCCAAACCAGTGTGAGCCTGACCTCCTCCGTCACGGCAGTGTGAGCAAAATCTGACTTTTGCTCACACCCACTGATCAGGTGGTAGTTGTTTTTGAAGCAGCAAGTGTAATCTCATCCACTCACTCACTCTCACTACATCACCACCCACTGACATGGCATGTACACACACATTCACACACACAAACACACTCACTCATGCTCAAACACTCCGCAGCGGAAGATAAACATTAACTGTTAATTTGTCTTCTCCTTCTCCTCCCCCTCTCATCTCATGCTCTCCTCTCTTTACATTCATCCCCTCACTTTATTTCTCTCTTGGGTTTTTTTTTTCTCCTTTTTTCCCCGCTCATATTGTTCACGTTTCTTCTGGAAAATGGCTGTTGATAGATAGATCGTTTAAAAAAAAAAAAAGAAAAGAGAAAAAAACTACCAAAAAAATTGCTGTAATTTTCAACGGTTGTACATTAATACAGAAATAGAGTTACTGAGAGTTTTTAAAACCGGACCCTGTCTCTTGTGTATTCATTACACACACACACACACACACACAATCTAGAGAAAACCTTTAAAACTGAATTCTACTTGTATAATATTTGGGAAAGTGCTTATTTGGTGGTGATTTTTACCATTTCATCTCAGTTAATGTGATGAGTTAAAGGTCCCTGAAGGGGAATTTTCTCTTTCTTACCCTTTAACAGAAGGTTCATACGACATCAATTAGAGAAACAATAACATCTTCCAAGACAAAAAACCCTCCTGGAGACACATTTTTTGCTAAAAAAAAAAAAAAATAAATAAAGTGCCAACTTTTATAGATTTAAAAAAAATGCAGCTGAAATATGAAACAATACAGCATCAGTCAAAACTTTTGATATATCAACAGCAACCTTTATTTTGTAAACAGAAGCAGGACTGTTAATAATAGACAGTTGCATTTTGCTGATTTAATGCTGCAAGAGGGTCAGTGTCAGTAAGAGAAATCACAGGTATACAGTCATTGAAGCACCTGAGGACAATAAATAATCAATATAAAAATGAATTTTAGTGATGTAAAGCACAGTTTTGAGGTCTGTATTCACTTTATGATAAAAGATAACTATTTAAACGCACTCGTAGTATTTAATGTCTATTCCATACTGTAATTATATGGTTATGGGAAGAATTCCTTGTGATTATTAAGATAGTGATTCATATTATGACCCTCACAACCAAGCCCTCTAACATATGTGATCAGTGGACCATTCAGGACTTCATATTTGCATCTCCCACATCTGTGCTACCAGTCTGAATGATACAAAGAGAACACAAACTGCAGGTGTTCCCATAATGCATCTGTCATGCATTAGTAACTGTAGACTTTTCCAACAACAATATTAAATGCTGCATGTAGCTCTCTACAAAAGAAGGGCACATTAAGTGAATGTAAAGAGAATCGGTGGGATTTGGCCCAAGTTACAGGGGAATTGGAACGATTTGAGTGTTTCTCAACAGTCACTGCAGTGTTGACATGTGCTGCAGAAAGCCAGGCCACCTCTGACATTATCAGATTGGCACGTTTCACATGGGACACGGTGCTTCTGCTGCCTAATATAGTTAATGTAATAGTGTGCCAAGATGGTATTAAGTGCTTCACTGCTCTCCATGGCCTTTTGTATTTGACCCAGTTTAACCATGTCACAGTAACATGGAGCATGAGGAGGATTGCGCCATCGACTGTTTATTTCTAAAATAAGACGGCTCTATGGGGGATGTTTTGCACTTAGCTGTGGTAAAGTAGGTTGAGTTCAAGACACACTTTACTTGCCTTACTTCTGTGAATCATCAACCTATATTTATCCTCTAACTTATAAACTGTAAACACATAACATGAGGTCATGCTGATGTCACGGTTACAGAATTTTATCCATCTTTTTGTTGTAAAGCCAAATATTAGAGGTGATATACTTTAGGTGTACAGATAAATTAATGCACTAAGTAAACCATTTCAGCTTCTTTATGTTCCACTGATTTGCATATTTCCATTTTCTCTGTTTAATCGTTGATATATTAACAGAACTTCTATATTCTTATAATAGATCAATGGTTTTGATGTTGACAGACCATCTTAAAAATCGAAGGACCTGCAAGGGAAACGCAGGAACCGTCTGCCCTGTGATTGGACAGCTTGACTCTGCGTTTGACCAATCAGATTCGGATGTAAAAACACGGTCAAAATGGTACTCTGTTAACTTCAGTGTCAAACGCACAGTGTGGGAACTTTGAGCACGCTGTTTTTTTTTTTGTTTTGTTTTGTTTTGTTTTTTTACTATGAATCTGTAGGCAGGTGTACACAAAAACACTTCGTTTTTCTCAGAGTCTTTGTGTAACCTCACCGCTGATATCATTTGTGCACAGATTTTATTCACATATTTTTAATCATTATTATTATTTTACGAATACAAATCTTTTCTACATTAATCACAAACATGAGTTTTTCATGCAGATTTTTTCCCTGAGGTTTCAGATTTATTTTACAACTACAAACTCTGGAATTATTTGTGAGCATTAATTTACAACCTCAAATGGTCAGATGGTCCCCGAGTTGGAAAGTTTTTCTTCCAACTTCAATATATTCATGAGCTTTTAAGTTGTAATGTGGAAACAACATGGACGCTACAAAGAAGATGTGTTGTATTTTGTCCCAGACTTGTTGCTGCTCCAGTACACTGTAGTAAACCACTAAAATATTGCTTTACTTGACTTGTTATCAGGGTTAATGCTAATATATAATTTTTCTAACTGATCTAGGTCAATACGTGGACGGCAACAAATGGTTAAAACCTAATGCCATATTACAAATTACATGTCAGCAAAAAATTGATATGCAACACATGAATTAGTGTATTAGTATTAGTGTTTCTAGCCATCAACCAAACATTTACATTACGTCAAATTTCGGCTCGTCGTGTACTAAAATTTTCGCCGAATTTTTTTCGACGAGTTATTTGTTTTACTTAGCTCAAATAACTGAATTCAAATAATAAATAATCCACATGTGGAACTCATCCTCCTCCATATTTCTCAGTGGGAATCTCATTTTTACGATTATTCCGACACCATCTAAATGCCACATTAACGACATTAACGCCCAAAGGTGGGTGTGGCGGGTCTGCCGGACATGACGTCAAGTCGGAAACGCTGTCAGACAGGAACAGACACACGTGTTGAAGAGAGCTGCAGCGAGAACATGAGCGTGCAGGTCTTGCTGACAGAGAGGCCTGAAAAAGAAAAGATAAGCTTTCATACCGACATCTTATTCGGTTTGTAGCCGCTAACAGACAACAGAACCTCCCGGCTGCCTACAGACCGGTGGAGTAGGACGACGTCGGACCGTTAACCGACCGACAAGGAGAACGAAGAAAGTTGTCGGTCTGCTGTCCCCGGGCCTGTCTCTTTCTGTGTGTACTCTATCGTTACTTTAGCAGCGTGTACATTTCTGAATAATTTAAGACACTGAGGAGGACTTTGAGGGGTTATTTGCACGTCATGGCGGACTACCTGATCAGCGGGCAGACCGGTTACGTCCCTGAAGACGGTCTGTCGGGACAGCAGCTGTTCAACGGAGGAGACGGACTCACATACAAGTAAAGACACCATGTTCACTCCCGCTCTCCTGCCTGCCTGGCAAAGACACGCCACAATTACTTTTACCATTACCATTGTACCGTCGCTACTTAATTAATGTGGGACGTTGCTCAGTTGCTCAGCAACTCGTTTTGTGTTGCGTTAAAGTCAAACTGAGCTAACGTTACATTATAACCTCCAAATGAGATACTGTTGCCTAAATAGTAGTTATCAACATTACATAAATGAATGAATGAATGAATGAATGAATGAATGAATGAATAACTGCAAACATGACTTTTGAATATTTTGTAATTCAGAAATGGGAAAACCCAGCAGGCATACAGGGAACATGTGAGCGGACTGTTGAGCAGGACGCAACATGAAGCGCTTTATCGAGAATCCCCTCAAGGTTATCATGTTACAGTATGAGGACATGTGTTGGATATTTATGCAGAGAACTGTTTAAAATGCAGTTTAATCAAAATAAGCGTTTACTGTCCGGTTAAAGGGGTAGTTAGTCTCTACTATGGGTCAAGCTCCAAAAAAAGACTACATTTCCCACAATGCAACCAATAGAATTTTTTCATTATACTCGCTCTGCCTTTCTTTGCAAAGCATGCTTTCTGTTAAGTTATATTTTAAGCCCACAAATAACTCTGACATCATATGAGTTTGCACATTTCTTCAACTTTAAAGAGCTCCCTTTAGAGCCACAGAGGACATCATACAACTATTTTTTACAGGCTGAGTATTTACTCCTCATGACAAGCAAACCACATGTCATGTTTAAAATTGGTGGGATGACCCTTTAAATGTCCACCGTAATTACACAGCTAACTTAGAAGATACCATGCTTTAAAATATCTTAATAAATGTTATTAATAAACCAAAAAATGCAATGTATAACATGAAACTGAAAAAAAAATCAAAACAGCAGTTGCCTGGTTTGCTGTCTAGTTAGATTATAAGGACAAAGTTTGTACTACTAGCACCCTGCGCTTATATAACAAACTGGATGAACCATTGTTGGCAGCATAGCAGGCAAGTTTGTCTTTGAGTCAGCAGTGATTATGACTGCGTACCCTCAAGCAATAACCGCTTTCACCTTTTGAAATTTTCTATTGCCAGTTAAGACAAGATTGCTGGTAACTCAAGCATCAAGCTTAGAAAACGAGAACATATAACATTCTGAATTACAGCTTCCTGGAAATTCATGTTTGCAAGGAACATTCCTGGTGTACACACGCTGCTCCCAAATTTAGGATCTGGCTGACACGGTCCTGTGTTGTTGTGCTGGACTGTGGACCCGGGCTATATTTAGAGCATCTCTCATCTGGATAGTCCTCTTTATAACGAAGTGCAAATAGTAGTGATGTGTAGTGACCTGCTTTTAGTGCCATTTTATGTCCAAAATCCCAGATAATATCTTTCATAATATTGAGACATCAACATATTGTGTAATACATCTACTGGCTCTACAAAGTGACATTTTAAAAGAAGTTGGTATTAGATGTTGAAATGCTGAAAGGATGTGTCCGTTGATTAGTCAATAGAAAGAAAATTTGTAAAAAAAAAAAAATTTTAAAGGGAAACACAGCAATTGTAACAGATTAATTTTTTCTCAGTTATCAAACAAAAATATCAAGTATTTGCTAGTTCCAGCTTCTCAAATATGAGGGCTTATGTGTTTTTTTTATCATTGTAAATTGAATATATTTGAGTTTAGGACAGTTGTTTGAACAAAAATCTGAGCGCATTGTCTTGGCCTCCAGTTAATAACAATAATAATATCGCTAATTTATGACATTTTATTGACTAAATGATTCATCGATGAGTTGATAAATCATATCATGGCAGTGATCTGTTGCTATACACACACACCAGCTCTATTACATGATGTTTTATAATGACAATCACTGATACAGTACTTCACAATAAAAACAGAACACAGAGAGAGTAAAACAAACTAAAATGCCATGCATTATAAATGAAATCACAGAAAAGCAATTTTTAAAAGTGATTTTAAAAGATGAGACCAAGTTTGCAGCCCTGATCTTCTCAGACAGGTCATTCTAAAGTCAAGGAGCTTTGACTGCAGAGACTCGTCACCTTTGTGCATCAATCTGGAGCTTAAGACAACAATTAAAATAAATATGCAGTTTAAAAATTGCCTCCATTTCATTGATTGCCCTGATAAAAGCAAAATAATAGTTAAACAGTCGCTCGTGCCACGTGCTTGGGAACTCCGTCGTACTCTGTTTCTTTTTTTGGTCTCGCTGCCACATGGGCCTCACTGCGACTCGTATGCTACATAGAGCGACATGCCTTGCATTTACGTTCCCTGCATGTTCTCATACTGCAACACGAGAACCTTCGGAGGATTCCTGAGAAAGACATTCATGTTACCTCCTTCTCAAGACTCTTTGCAGTCACATTTTGCCTGCTTGGTTTTCTCTATCGAACTAGAAAATGTTGAGCAAATGTTCAAAAAAAGCCCTCTTCTATTACTTCTATCTATGATCAAATCTATAAACAAACTGTTAAAGCCACTGAAATCTGATTGTGATCTTTTAAGGGCTCAACTTTTTTTGTTGCTCTAACCCTCTGTTTTTTCGTTGCCTCTCCTTCAGCGACTTCCTGATACTTCCAGGCTACATCGACTTTACAGCAGACCAAGTGGTGAGTGGTCATTAGGGTCAAATATTTACCAACACACACACACACAATCTAATTAGCACAGCTGTTGTGCAAATAAACTAGTCTGAGTCTGGGATGACGCTTGAGGTGGGAGTGAGGATTATCACTCCTCCCATCACAGATATTCCCTGAATCTGACTCATGATGCGTCCACAAACCAGAACGGGGAACTGTAGCGTCCCAGAATTCATAGTTGAGCCTGGTATTTTCACTCAAAGTGTAAATCTGACATATCATATGTTTCACCAACACCTAATATACGGTAAAACTATACATCTGGCTGCGCTTGAACATTTCTGACTTTTAATGTTAATATCTTAAAAGATTTTTAGTCTTTTAAGGTTTTTAATTTATCTGCTGTATCATACATAAACAAAATATTAAAATGTCTATGTGTGCTGTCTTTTTTTTTTCTTTTTCTTACAGGACCTGACATCAGCACTCACCAAACAAATCACCATGAAAACTCCCTTCGTGTCCTCTCCCATGGACACCGTCACAGAGGCCAACATGGCCATCGCCATGGCAGTGAGTACAACACACAAACACACATTGTCCTCAGATTATTAGGAGGTTTGTTGTTTCACGTTTTCATGCTGACGTGTCGTCTCCTCCCAGCTAACAGGTGGCATCGGCTTCATTCACCACAACTGCACTCCAGAGTTCCAGGCCAATGAAGTCCGCAAAGTCAAGGTAGCGATGATGACTGTCCGTGTCGTTTATTTTCACTCTTTCATCCGCTCTGTTCTTTTAATTCATCTCCTCATTTCCTGTCTTTCATGACTATTTCATATGTTCACACTCTTGTCTTTTTGTTCATTTTGTATGTTTATCTTCCTCTTCTTCATCTCACATAATCTTCTTGTTTGTGTTTTTCTGTCCTTTTTAGTTGGTGCAGTCAGTTTGAGTTGTAGTTAGATCCAGTAGAACTTTGTGATTTTGTTCTTCCTTCCCCCGTCCCTATTTTCTCTCATCTCCTTCCCTCCCTCCCTCCCTCCCTCCCCTCCAGCGGTACGAGCAGGGCTTCATCACAGATCCAGTGGTGATGAGCCCCAACGAGTGCGTGCAGGACGTCTTCCAGGCCAAAGCTCGCCACGGCTTCTGCGGCATTCCCATCACAGACAATGGAAAAATGGGTGGCAAGCTGGTGGGCATCATCTCTTCCAGAGACATCGACTTCCTGAAGGAAGAGGACCATACCCTGCCGCTCAGCGAGGTGAGGGGAGTTCACAAAAGACTTTTTTTTTCACCTACATGTAGTAGGTGCAAGAATGTTGGGAATCAGCATCCACGAAAAGTGTCTTGCACGCCTTATTATTATTATTATTATTATTATTATTATTATTATTATTATTATTATTATTATTATTATTACTACTACAAGTTAGTAGACAACATTTGATCCCAGTCCATCACATTAAAATAAATTTGTGTTAACTTCTTGTTTTTGTTTGTGCCGGAGAGACAAAAGTGCTTTTATAGAGGATCTGTTCTAATGTTATATCTCAAAACCAGCAGAAATTCCTTCGTTCTCGACCCTTCTCATTACATTCAAACGTGTATTTTATTTTTACCCTGTGTGTCTTTACAGGTGATGACAAAACTGGAGGATTTAGTCGTTGCCCCTGCTGGAGTGACACTGAAAGAAGCTAATGAAATCCTCCAGAGGAGTAAGAAAGGTGAGCATGATGTTTGTTTCCAAAAGAATTATTAATGAAACACTAACACACTTAAAAATACATATTCATAACAGATTTAAAGAGCATTAGAGGGAAAATTCACCCCTCTGAATATGATGGTTTGTTAAAACTAGGTCACCTACATAGTAGAAATGTGCAGTTATTTTTGAAATTGGTGCCATATGACTAGAGAAAACGGAGAAAAAGTCTGTAGATTCCACATATCGTTCTTAAGGGGGAATTCTACAACAACCAGAATGCTTTGCGAGCTTCCCGTCCAATCAGATCGACTGATTCCACTTATGGTATGTTTACAGTCTGCAAGGTGAATCTCCACATGTTTTAACCCCTCTGATTGCTCCTCCAGGTAAACTGCCAATAGTGAATGAACAGGGCTCGCTGGTGTCCATCATCGCCCGCACAGACCTGAAGAAGAACAGAGACTTCCCTCTGGCCTCCAAAGATTCCCGCAAACAGCTGCTGTGCGGCGCCGCCATCGGCACCCACAATGATGACAAATACCGACTGGACCTGCTGGTGCAGAGCGGGGTGGATGTGGTCGTACTGGTGAGGAGGACTAGTAATAAAGATTTACTATGGAGACTAAGGAGAATGTAGTCTGATATAAGGGACTGGTCTCAGACTGGTTTGTACTGTTTTACTGGGATAGATATTTGGTTTAGTGGTGCAGATGAGGAAAGTATGCACTTTTCTTTGTTTGGAAGTGAGCGGTTTCACGTTTGTTAATGGGTTAACTGAATTTACTCATAGATTGAGTCAGTGTGCAGTAGATGTTTGCACATTCACAAGGCATAAAATAAATTAAGTTGAGTTTGCACACTGTTAGATTTGTTCCCACTGAGTATTTATAAGAGATAAAGATCCATACAGGACGATAACTTTGATCTCTCTTCAGCTGTGGGAGTGAATTTAATGATGTGCAGACTCCTTTGATTTGATCTGGATTCACTATAACATTGGATTGCAAAATGAAAATAATGTTTTTTTAAGAAATGATGTTTCTTCTGTACCTCCAGGACTCATCTCAGGGCAACTCAATCTTCCAGATCAACATGATCAAATATATCAAAGAGAAGTACCCGAGCCTACAAGTCATCGGAGGCAATGGTAATTACCTTCAGAAAAGGTGTTTTCATTGATCTCAGCTACCCCTCCAATGTAAAGGTTTGTAGAGAACTGGCTGTCCTAATGGCTGCAGTAGACGCTCTTTGTACGTTTCAACTAGTCAGGGCCAGACAGACCTGCTAATGATTAGTCAAAATTATTTTTATTATAAGGGGAATGAGGAAGCGGTATCATCTGATACTTGTCTCAGCTATGATAGCGAAGAGATAAGCCGGGTCACATTTCTCAGCCAACAAGGTCAGCTGGCTCATCTGCTCGGTTAATGTTTTGTGAGCATTTTGTGAGCAGCCTCTCTGTCTCCCTCTGTCCTCTGCAGTGGTGACTGCAGCTCAGGCCAAGAACCTCATCGATGCAGGAGTGGACGGACTGAGGGTGGGGATGGGCAGCGGCTCCATTTGCATCACACAGGAAGGTGAGTGAGTGACCACCAAACTCAACAACAACACAGTCAGCGTCGCCTCGCTGTTCCGGAGCCTCTGATCTGCTTATTGTAGACGCCAATCAAAGTGGGGAAAGGATCATCTGAGTGTTTTTTTTTTTTGTTTGTTTGTTTTGTTTTTTTATTAACTTTGGTGCCAGTTCTGCAGGGCTCAATGGAAACATGAGCATCTCTGACCATCTCTCGCATAGTTTCTCTGTGATACTTTGGATGCAGTGGTTGTTGGTATCTCTCCGGTCGCTTCTGTCTGATCAGCTTCATAATCGATTGGGGTTCAAGAACGCAAGATACTAGAATCACCTGATTTGGCATTGTGACCATCTGGAAAGACAAATATTGTGTAGTCTGTTGATTTTAAGAAATAAAGTTGTAGGTTAAGTTATGCAGTTAGTGTTGTTGTGAGTCAGTAATCAAGAAGAATGAAGCTGATTTTGATCTTTTCTATCTGGTGTGAAAACAACTAGATTCTGGATTTAGAGAAAATATCATTATCTTTGTGCTTCTTGTTGTCTCTTCATCTTGTCCAAGATTCCTCTCAAATCATGAGCAATATTTTTTTTCCTCATTTTTTTTTTCTTTAGTTTACTGTTTTCTTAATTTTTTGTCTGTCCTCTTCATACCTGCCTCTTCCCCTTCTTTCTCTTTTTCTGCCTTCTTCCTCTTAAATCCTCTCCTACCTCCTGTGTTTTGTATGGTGTGTGTGTTTCTGTGTGTCCATGTTCAGCTCCCCTCAGTATACCACCAGCAATAAAGCTCCACAGCCCCAAAACCCCAACCACTGTTACTACAGGATACTACAGTAAGTCCCCCCCCACACCCTCTTTGGCCTGCTCTGGGCTCACATTGGCTCCACTATCACAGTGTGCCCCCCCCCCACTTCACAGCCTGCTGCATTGATTGGTTAACGGCTTTGCATCAGTAGAAGTAGTGGTAGTAGGTTTGTTTTTTGAGAGCTGGCCTTGGGTGATGTGGGGTTTTGGGGTTTTGCTTGTTCCTTTGTCCTCACTAATCTGTCAATCATCCTGAGTGAATGTTGCTCCTTCTCTACTCGCTTTACTGACCTCTTGGTCTCGTCTTGATGACATCATCAGAATGAAACACATACATCGTGTGTCTTTCGGTTAACAATGAATACCAATCATCAGATGGTGGCTGTTTCAAGTCCAAACCCTCGGTGTTGCTTTTGTGACAAGGGTGTGATTTTGTTTCCCCCGGTTACATCTGGCCATCAGCCATTTCTAACCTGTTTCTAGCACACATCATCGACACCATACAGCTGTTGCTGTGTGTTGGAGCAGCCCAGTAAAATAAAAAGCAGCCACAGGGTGTCCCTGTTTAACAGAGGTGGTAGTTTTTGTGGGCTGGTTGAGATCATTCAGGCTATATTCCAGTAAAGTCATCATAATTAATCATTATCAAGGACGAGGCAGCCTCCATAGATATTGTTTCCTCTTTTTGAGCCATGTTCTCATATCAATGACTTGCTTTTCTAACACAATGTTTATACAGGCTGTGTAGTTGAAGGGAAACTTTATTATTTTCCAGCCTAGTCCCTATTTTCCCATCTTTTTGTGCTGCAGCCGCAAAACAGGCTGCAATGTAATCCTTTGGGGTGATATCACCCCGTCAATGTATGTCCACTAAAAGTGCTTGTTTTTGTCGGCTCAGATTATTATAAATGTCTGACAACATTATGGAAAGGACTGTACCTTTGCACCGTTTGATTACTTTGTAGCCTGTTAAATGGCTGCTGGCTGCAGCTCTCTCATTCTATACTGGACTGATTTCAAAAATAGTTGTCCTCATTAGTCACTTAGACACAAAAAGGTTGGAAAATGGGGTCCATGTTGATATGAAGCAGCAGCTTCAGCCATCTGTCACTGTCTACACAGTTCAAGCACGGTACTGTGTAGCTCACCTGTGTTTTAGCCCAGTACACAATCACTGTAGTTACACACGTGAAACAGAAGAAAAATAAAAAATAATAAAAATAATATGATTGATTTATAAGATTAGACAAAAATTCCAACCTGCACCCAAGATGTTAAAAGACAAAGAAATAAAAAGAAACAGATTCAAAATAAAAGTTTAACAATACAATTGTGAAATCCAAAAACACAGCACCACATTTTAACAAATAAAGAAAAAAGTAATAATGTCCACATCAAACTGACATTTACTCTTTGGGTCACAGTTACCTGTGTAAAGAAGGTCTGAAACACCACAGTTAGTCTGCATATGGACATGCGGTAGCATGTGTGCAAAAATTACGTAGAAATGTGCTGCCAGCTGTGATTGTTGCACTGAAAGGTGACACAGATGTAGCATGGATGTCTGAGAGGTCTGCCCTGTGGAGTTTTAGCAGCATCGTGGCTGGAAAAGGATCAGGTGTTTTTTGTTTTTAAATTCTGATTTGTACATATAGTTTCTGAAATGAGACAAATATCATGATGTGTCGCTGGAACTTATTGAGCCGTAATTGTATCAGGTTTCTCTCAATCATGGCCATGAATGCATAGCAGGATTATTGGTTTGGTAAGTACCGTGCAGTCCTGAGTTTACAGGAAGAAAAACAACTGAAGTGTTAAAACAGGAATTGTGAGGGTTCTCTTTTTTTGGCACATAGTAGTATTGATTGTCAGTGTCCTTTCCCTGATGTGAAACATTACTGGCTTAAAATCTTTCAACCAGCTGTGTTTGGCTGAATAGAGGCAGCATATTATGTATGTGTACAAATGTGAGAAAAGTTTGGAGACTCACTCAAATGTGGTATTTGTCTGCTGATTTGACAAGTTTAACTTCCTCATTCCCACTTTTCTTTTAACAAATATCACTACAGAAACCAGCGTGTTTTTTTTCACACATTACTTACTGGGAGTTTCCACCATGCATGCCATTTTAAAACTTGGTCCAAATCTCTGAACTCAGTTGAGAAGTTTTGTTTATAAAATGATCAGAAAGCTGATGATCCCTGGTTCCGAAACTCATTTGTACTTTCAGTGTTTTCAATTCCTACTTCGTCTACACTCCAGGGTTTAAAAAAAAAAAGATTTCTGCTGTTCCAGCCTTGTGTAGTGAGCTGTGTTAGCATTTTGCAACCACCATCAGCGTATTTTCTGATAGGTGAAAGGTGTTATTATACAAAACTGGCTGCATGTTCGAAAACCTACAGTCAATGGTCATGAGACTAGAAACCTGTGGTTAAGATGACTAATGTCTTCAGCTGTACACATTGTGTCACATCATTTTAATCCTCTGTCTCTCTCCTCCTCCTAACAGTGCTGGCGTGCGGTAGACCCCAGGCCACAGCTGTCTATAAGGTGTCGGAGTACGCCAGGCGTTTCGGGGTGCCGGTCATCGCCGATGGCGGCATCCAGACTGTCGGACACATTGCCAAAGCCCTGGCACTGGGAGCGTCCACAGGTATGGATAGATTGAGAGTCAGTGTGCAAGAGTTCATAATGACTTTAATTTCAGAAGATTATAATTTGAACAGTTGATTTTCACATCTGGATTAAGTTTATTTACTTTCCTCTGTTCCCCACTTTCAGTCCATATTAGCCTTTCAGTCATCATCATTCATCCAGTGCCATAACTTAACTTTTCTAACCAACTTCTCTCTCCGTCTTCATGCAGTGATGATGGGCTCCCTACTTGCTGCCACCAGTGAAGCTCCCGGTGAATATTTCTTCTCTGATGGTATCAGGCTGAAGAAATATCGTGGCATGGGCTCCCTGGATGCCATGGACAAAAACCTGGGCTCCCAGACAAGATACTTCAGGTACAGAAAGGCACAAATTAAACTTGACAGACTGTCAAGTGACCTGCACTGCACTGTTAAGTTAATGCACACTTGTATATCTGCAGGTTAGAACACAACAATACAATGATCTCATTTTTACCCTAGAAGAGAAAAAAAAAAGATCCATTTCCATCTACACAGCACCACTCAGCCTCACTACCCTGCTGTTAGAAACTACTTTAGAAAGCTTTCCCATCCCCCCCTTCCTTATCTGTGGTGGTGAAGAATGATGAGCTTACTAGAAAAAGACAGAATGTCAGACATTTTATCCACTAATGCTGTAAAAAAAACATCTTTATTTGTGTCTGAAAGTATCACAAGAGAGAGAGAGTTCACAAAACAATCTGCTTTGGATCATTCACCTTGTCCTTCACCCACTAGGTGGCAGTACGCAGGCTGGAGAAGATCATCTGACCCACTGCACCACTCACTTTTTTTTTTTCTGTTTGTTTTTTCTTCTCCTCTCTCCCACAGTGAGTGTGATAAGATTAAAGTTGCTCAGGGTGTTTCCGGAGCAGTGCAGGACAAAGGCTCCATCCACAAGTTTGTCCCCTACCTGCTGGCTGGCATTCAGCACTCCTGTCAGGACATCGGAGCAAAGAGTCTCACACAGCTCAGGTGAAACAAACACACACAGTCAGTCTGCCTGAGTCCACTGAAGGTTAAAGAAACATACAACACATCTATGAAAATGAATGTTCACAGATTAGTAGAATGTATAAGGATTTATGAAGTTAGTGAGTTATGAGTTAGCGTTGTCATGTGAGCATGTCAGTGGTGAACCGTGACTATTAGAACCCCCCCCCCCCCGAAAAAAACACTTTAACTCAGGGATCTTCTCTATATTCAATATAAATAAGTCACCAAAAACACAGATCATTTAGGCTACAAAATGAACCCCATACAAAGATAACAAATATAAAACTGGCCACACAGAATATATATAATTCTTATCAGTGGATATCAAAATAGCCTTTGTGTCTCTCAAGCCAGGTGTCAGGATGACGTGACTAAGGGTACTGTTAAAAATTGCAAAAGAGCAGTTTTTTTTCATAAAATTGATTGATTTTTACCATTATTTGGCTTCAGAAAAGCTAAACAACAGCACAAGGCTACTGTTTCAAAATGAAAGAATACATTTATTAATCAGAGGAATCACAAAACCACCCCAAATCTCTACAAGCAGTCATTTTTGCTGTTATTATTAATGTACAAATGAAATGTCTTAAAACCTATTTTGTCTGCTGCTTAGAGTTTTAATAAATACTCTAGTATTTGCAAATAGATTTAAGTGGACTGACTGACAGGACACTAATCCTTGCTTAGCATGAAGCTAACAACATGTTAATACAATGGGAAATCCCATAGAAAAATGTCTAAGCTAGCAGAGTTAGCGTTACACTATTTAACTTAAAATAATTACAAGATATGTACACATAGTAGTCTTTTATGAGCCCATAATAATGTTTAGGATGTAACAGGAGCATTTCCAAACAAGCAACATGATAAGGAGCCTTGAATTAAGACATGACGAACGTAACTACATCATGTGCAGTGAGTGGAGCTACAAGCCGGATAGCTCTGGCCTTCAGGAAGGCCTAGGGGGGTGATTTTTGGAGCCACCCACTATAAATCAACATGTCATCAGTTAAATCAACCGTCTCTTTCTAACAAACACATGCAGCTCCGGGGGCTACGGCCTTCTGGTCCAGTTATGTAGTCCTAACCAATGAATGAGCAAGTGTAACTCTTTTCTGCCTAGAGACAAAAACAACAAAGAATCTGATTGGATAACTGTATTTTCATGGTTTCAGGACAGTAACTGTTTCATTTCTGAATCAAACTGGATCGAATTAGAAGAAAACGGTTATTAAATGAAAGAGATTAAATTTAAAGTTTAAACTGCTGATGTGTTTGGCGTCCTCTAAGGGTTCCTCTGTGCTGTAGCCTCTTCATCTTGTTTCTACACTCTGGGCTCCACAGAATTCCTCTCCCAGCATTTACATGATTTCCCTTTTCTGGCATTTGTGTAGAACTGTATTTGTTCCCCTTGATGTTTGGTGTTGTGCATAACAGTGTGTGCGTTTCTTCTTTCTTCCTGGCAGAGCCATGATGTATTCTGGAGATCTGAAATTTGAAAAGAGAACAACGTCAGCTCAGATGGAGGGCGGAGTCCACAGCCTGCACAGGTACACACTTAGAGACACACACTTAGAGACACACACATGCACACACAAACGCAACACAAACTGGTGTTTCTTCAGTACGGATCCACATCATTCTGTTCACTTTCATATTCTATCATCTTAAAAGTTCTTAGTTTCATGTCTCGCCACAGCTGCGCAAACCTTCAGTTAAACTTCCTCTTTAGCGCCTCCACTCTGGCTGCTGTTGCGTCTGTCTTGACAGGAAACGTCAGGGAGCATCATGGATAGTCACGTGACTTTTCCTTCTCCTCTCACTCTTGTTTTTTTTTTTTCCCCACAGTTACGAGAAACGTCTGTTTTGAAGAAAAGCCGGCCGTTCATCCTGCAGACGGAGAATCCTTCCAACACACACATTATGCAAACACACTACTTTCCAGTCCTTCTTGTTCATACATCATTCTACACACACACAAACTAACTTCTCATACAAATTAGTCTTTAAAAGATAAACTCACACACACATACACACTCTTCCAAGGATCCATCAGTCTTCCTGCCAGTATCATCTATGCATTGTCTTTGTTTAGTACATGTGTGTTTGTGTGCAAAGGAGGGAAACTAAGCATTTATCAGTCAGTGCACGCGTGATTGAGTCCTCCAATGCCTTCTATGTTGTGATTAAATAAATTGTCTCCAGTATTCTGGTGTGTCCATTGTAAGGCAGAAATGTTGTCAAATAATAAAAGCCTATGTGTTTTTTCCACAAGCTGCTGTGATCTATTGTTTTTTTTTGGTCGACTTTTATCATTTGGAAATAAGCAGATATACACAAGATTTTGTGTATATCTTGTCATAGACACTTCACAACATGTTAATGCTCCATGTTACCAGGGGAAGAGAAGTATATCCTAAGATAACGTGTTGCAGCTTGTGTATCTACTGTGATATTGTCACCTCGACAACCCAACATATATAGTTCCTCTTTATATAATTTTGGAAACCTGGGGTGAAAATCTATTATGTAGAAAGACCTGACTACAATCCATGTATACTCATAAAATCAAGCATTAATGAAATATCGGCATTGTTCAAGGCAGACCTGATACATATAGCACAATACCAGACCAAATAAAAGTCAGACATTAAAGGCTGAATTAGGTCAAATCTTCATAAATACTATTAGAACATGATTTCCTTTTAAATTGTAGGCAATTCTTGAAATACTGGTCCTGTAAGTTTTCATGTCTATCTTAAAACAGTCGGTTGCCAAAAAACACAATGAAACAGGTTTTGCTCGCTGTAATTATTGTTCCTGTTCATATTGGATCAAAAGATCATTTACAATGGAAGTGATCCAAAGTCCTCTTTTGTGCAAAAATGCATTTAAAAAAATGCATTATGAGTGTCTTCAGTAGTCTGTTAGTCATTTCAAGTGAATATCTGACACATTTACATTTTTTTTAGCATCTAATTCCCTCTTTATGTTTCCCTGTTGAGCTGTGGTGGAACTATAGTAACAAAAAGAGGCACTTTGGCACTAAAAAGACTAACGTTGAAAGATATATACTCGATTTGACTCATTTGGACGCTGAAGCTTCAGATACATTTTTCAACGCTTTTTTGCACAGAAGGCCCCTGGACGACTGGATTTTGTCTCCCATCACTTACATTGAAAGCACATTTGGAAAGAATATTTTATTGTCTGGTATGAACAGGAGGAATAATTGCAGCAAGAAAACCTATTTCAATGTTAATTTGGGCGAATAAGTTTGTTTTAAGACAGACTTGAAAAATTGTGAATCTATCCTTTAAATACAGTCTCCAATTTACTTAAGAATTTACATTTCAGTTTTAGGATATTTGGACAACAGAGGACCCGTAAAATAAATGTACCAAATTTTGTTAAAATAATCACTTTGTGTAAATGCTTGTTATCAGTTTGCATCTTGATAATTTCACATGGTTCACTAGAAATCAATCTCACATTCAACAAAAGTGTAAGGTAAGCCTTAATTTCCCAAAAAATTACAATATAAGTCAAAGGTTTGGACAAATCCATTCAAAAAGGAAAAAGGTTTGAAAGAGAAAATGTGTCCAAATCTTTGACTGGTGCTGTATAATCTTAACAAACTCAGTTTATACACTTCAAACTAAAAATCTGCAAATAACAGTTTCAGATAAGGTGACTTGGCATCATTTAGTTCACTTTAATTTAGAGAAGTAGAGGCCCAGTTTGTTGACACTGTCTAAACCGCTAATTATCAAAGTACATGCAAGGACAAAGCGTGGGAGTGATGATCATCAGTTTCCTCCATCAGAGAACAAACAGCCACCTTCTCTCCACCTACCTCACCTCCAATCTGCCTGCTGGAGGTCTCCTGGGAGGATCAGATGCTCTGCCAAAATCCACCGGACTTTCCAGGCTGAAACCCAGACAGACTGATGGGACTCCTCCTGTCACACTCTGTTGGTCACACCTGTCTCACATCATCCATCATGTCACATGCAGATGTTTCTAATTAACACACAAGGAAAGAGTCAATTTACAGGCCTCAGTTCAGTTCTACTGGAAGAATCGGACACTTCCAGTACCATCACCATTAGAAACACTACAGTACTGCTGCTTGTACTACTGGTGGTGCCACTACTGTTCAAGATTCAAGAAGTTTATTATCATATGCACAGTAAACACGAGCTGTTGCACCATACAATGAAAGTCTTACTTTGCTAGTTCACCCTTTCATGCAATAAATTGAAAAAAATGTTAATTTTAAATTTAAAGTCAGAAACCATGTAAGTTATATATAATATAATATAATATTACATGTACAGTATTGTGCTAAAAAGCAGAGATCCTGACGTGACCGAGCAGCAGATCATAAAATTCATACACTATGAATTATTGTAACAGTGTAGAAAATGATCATAAAGTTAATACTATAACAACCCAGGAATCTTTTAGTTGGTAATTTGCTGGTCAAAAGATGTCTCGATTAAAACCAAACTATATTTGTTTGAAAAGGTTTTTTTCAATGTAAAAAAAAAAACAACCCTAAAACATTTAGGTTGCATGTAACAGATTTCAGATTATAATTCATTAAGATTCTAACATTGAAACACTGATATATTGTATTGAAATGGAGTTAAAAATGGTTATATGTAACCTAAATGTCTAAAAACAACAACTTAGACGGCTAGAAGACAAATCACCAAATTAATGTTGACTGGGAACCAGTACTGTTACTGACACCACTACTATTACTGTTGGTACTACTACTACTGCAAATACTCTTTATACCACAATATATGTACTACCAGCTAAAGAAAACATATTGCTAGTATGACAACAGATGTTTTTTGTATGACACTTACCTAAAAAGCGTCTTCACGCTAATTGTGCTTTTCAAATAAAAATAACAAGCAATTTAATAAATGTGTTATAAATATGGTGAAAATTCAGGATAAAAATTAGTATTTTTCAAGGCAGACCTGGGAAATAAATTTAGTTCCAGGCCAAGAAACATAAACACTAAGGGCAGAATCAAACCAAGACTAAAGTACATGAATAATATTATTGGTACATTTTATGTACTGCCGTGTCTGACAGTACCTGTAACTTTTGGTAACGCTTCATTTTATACTAATTTCATGGGAATTTTCTATGTAATTTGCAGTTATTGCAGGTATTGCAGATAACTGTGGTGATGCAATTTGGAAAAAAATATAAGATAACAGATATTTTAACAGATATTTTATTTTTAGAAGTGTTAAGTTGGTTTAGTCATTATACTTAGTTTTACATGTAGTTTTTAATTAGCAAGTTTTAATAAAAAGATTAACAATTCTTTAACAGACAGAAAATACTTTTCAGTGTGTAGTTTTGTGTGGAAGAGCCAGTGTTAAGTACAACAATTTAACATTTTTTTAATAAAATTTTATTTTTACAAATTACACCACTCTTTCTGTAAAATTAACTGTTAAATACCTGCAAATTACTCTGGAAATTTCCAGGCCATGTAATGTAAAATCTGTAAAATAAAGTATTACCTAATTTTCTAATTCTAACAGTAGTTAGTATTAGAAAATTGGGTAATTACTACTATTCATTTTCTGAATTTAAACTGGACAAATTTAAAACAAACAAAAACACATATACAGAACTACACAGTCAGAATGAATTATAAGTGCATAAAGGTTCTTACCTTAAGTCTTGAGTTTTTAAACTGAGGAACATGTTGAATGAGATCGAGGATTTGTCTGGATAACAAAGAACTAAAAGATCAGCAAAGCAGTGAGGAGCTTCAGTCACAGCAAATTAAAAAAAAATGTTTGGGTCAGTCCACCCAAATTAAAAAACATTATTTCCCCCTGTATATCTAGTAATATCTCAGAGCGCTTTGGTTTTATTTTGAGATATTTTCTAGAGTTTAGTTTGTGTTGTTCACAGCACTAAAACACCAGCATCTCTTCCCCAAAACCCAAGTCCTTGTTTGTCTGAATGTTCCTCAGTAAACACCGTCAACAGTTTTCAATGGGACTGTTTTCTTTTGCATCAAGTATTTTGAGTGAAAACTTTTCACAGAGAAGTCTGTCCAGTCTTGTTTCTGGAATGACACATGGTTGTTGAAATTTTATCTCTAAACTCAGCAGATAAAAACAAAACTATCTGCATGCACAGATACCGTTGCAGGTAAGTGATAAAATGTTTTTTTTATTATTATTATTTGGGTGAATTGATCCTTTAAAAAATGCAAGCACTTTCAAAAGCAAAATAACTAAATAAAACTAATAAAATAATTAGTCAAAACACAAAACCATTAAGACAAACGGAGATCAGGTTACATAATTAAACAATTTTACTTCTCTTGCCTGTCCTGCAGTTATTAACATAAGAGCATATAAATGTCTACATTTCTTGTAATATATGTGCACTTTTAATTCAAATTCTACCTAATCAGTACAGGTTTAATAAATGAACTGGAAGCAAACTTCACATGACAGCTTGCTGTGGAATTAAAAGGCATTTTCTTCACAAACTAACAGGTAAAACTGTAAAAATGCAAACATTCTTACAAAAATAAGCATTTATGTTCACTTAGTGTGTATTAGAAACATATATTTTTTTAAAAAGAGCAAGATAGTAGCTGTTGTCGCTCTCCAGCAGGGAGGGAGTGGATAAAGGAAGGAAAGGAGGAGTTTTGTCTGATCAGGAGAAGTGAAAGTGAAATGAATCTCTAGAGTATTTAAAGAGGAAGTTTGGACTCCCGGAGTTGTTGGCAGACGGGACTGCAGCGGAGGACACACGGCTCATTGATGTTGGTAAGCTGAAGAATTTTTTCATACTTTTCCCCTCAAACTCTCTTTTATCAGTGTGAATAATTCATACAAGAGTTTTGCCGGCTCCTTGTGTACTTTCACTTTGCTTTCATTCCACTGGCTTTGTTTCCAAATGACAGTCCTCACCCAGGCTCCCTCCTTCTCCTTATTCTAGCTTTTAAACTTTATCCTCACTTTTTTTTTCCTTGTAAAATCTTTGTTTTATTGCTTGTATAGAAAGTGTTTGTTGCATCTTTCGTCTCATTGTAAGAAATCTTAAGAGGATTCTGGTTTTCTTATCGAGGGTTAAAAGTACAACTGTCAAACTGAAAGTATAAAGTAGCTTCTGTCACTTTATCAAAGTCGTCTCTTTTTAAATAACCCCCCCCCCCCCCCCACACACAAGGTTTAGTTTTTTTTTTCTTTTTTTTTTTAAGATGTGAGAGTTGAAGCCAGCTTTTCAGATCAGCCTTTTCTACAGGAGGAGTCCTTGTATGTAAATCTCTTCCTTAATTTTTTTTCTTCAGCTCTCTCCTTCCTTTTATCGTTTTATCAGCTCTTCCTTGTCACGCTGACCTCCCTTGCCCCTTCTCGCTTGCTTTCTTTTTCTCTCAGCAAGATAACTCACAACAGGTTTTTCAAGACAGAGCAGCCACACAAAAGTTTATGTATGTGTGTCACACGGTTAGTGACAGGTCAACATTTCCTGTTGTTAAAATATTTGATGTACGGTCTTGGAGGAAAGGAAGATAAGCTTTTAATATGAGTGTTTCAAAAGCAGAAGCTGTCAGTGTGCTGTTAAAGATGTGAACTTTGCACATTTTCCTGCATGGTGTAGAAGGTGCAGGGTTTGTGGTTCACTGTAAACTTTTAAGAGGATGTGCTACTAAAAAAAATCCTACTCTCTCTTGTAAACTTTTATTAGTTTCTTAGATAAAATATTTTCATTAATGTTTGACTTGAAAACACAAGAAAACTCTGGTTTATCTAATTTAAGAAAAGAGAATATGATCCATTCTGTAAAAATACTAAAGTAACAAGAGAAAGAAGCTTTTTTTCATCATCATTTTACAATGTTTAATCTGGTTTTTACTACTTTATTGTTTTGTTTTTTTTGTTTTTTTATCATAAGCATCTTTTCTTAAGTAGGCAACTTTTGGGTATTCAAACTGTACTGTACACATAAAACCTAGTCTTCAGTGATACCGAATCAAATTTGACTTGATTCATAATTTTGTGGTTTCACTCAAGATTGAGTTTAAAACCGATAATTTGGATGGATGTCTTGTTTTACTTGGATTCCCTCAAACCTGTAAACAATTATGTTTCTGCAGCTGTTGTTAAGTGGAGTTCCGGCAGCAGAAAAGTGACACAAATAATTCACGAGATAAAACCGAATATATAAGAATATTTCCTCATTGAGCATCCACTCTTAACAAAAAGCTAAAGCTAAACTGTTGTAACTTACATCACCATTGCCACACAACTCAAAACGAGAATCTGAGTCAAATCAAATATAATTCAAACCAAATGTTGCAAAGTGCGATTTGATTATGTGATTCATTACTGACCATATGAAATAAGGTCATATCAGGACAAGAAAAACAAAGTGAGCAGAGGAAGTTGATGCCTTATTATTGTTTCACATAACAACTTACTGAAAGTGGGAAGAGAGCTTTGTTTTCATTTGAACTGTGATTTATGGTCAGATGGCACGTTTAAACAGGAGCGTAAAACAGGTTTTAAAGGGTCAATCTGCCCAAGTCATAAAACAAAAAAAAAGCCGATCCAACATTATGCCATTTTTATTTAATGTTTGTTTTTCAAAAATTAAAAAGCTATTATTGCGACATGGTTATTATACAGAAGAGATTGTTATCCTGTATCAATCAAACACAGGAAATGCTATCAGTAAATGAAACATGTGAGTTCATAGATGGTAACTTGCAGGTCACTTCTTTCCATTCACATTTTCAAACACATGCTACTTATCTGATCATGTTTTACTTTGAAAATCTGTGACTAACAGAACTGATTGGAAACTTTTTCATATTTTTCTAGGATCTGATACAGCGGAGATGTAGGATTTGTTTTCTTTCCCTGGAAAAAAACCCATAAAATTCTGGTCAATCAGTCCCACTTTTTCTAACCGTTTCTAAATTTTTTTTCTCCTTTTCTAGCTGTGCTGTCCTGACCAGATCCCGGCGCAGACCTAAAGCTCGTTTTGGTGGGTGGGATTGTAACGGAACCCATAATGCAGCTGTGATTCTGAGCTCCAGCTGGTTATGGGGTCCGTTTCCATCCCACGATGCACAGGACATCCTGAGCAGACGGGCTGAGGACACACGGCAGACGGGCTTCTCCCTTTCTGAACGAGAAGAGAAGATCCGGCGCAGGGCATCCTCCTTCCTACCACGAGTCATTCATCACATCCTCACATTTAACCCCAGAACACTTTGTATTTGTTAGTCAGCCTCACTTTGAAAATGACTTCTTCACGTTCTTTCCAGTAAAAACTTTATTGTTCCACAAAGAAAAACAAAACTTCAAACAGTAAAACACTCATAACAGTATTAAAATATCTACAGTAAAAATACACATCTCGGCCTCTTTAACCTTTTTAGTGTTCCCACTCTGACTCATAAAAGCTACAGTAGCACTAACGGCTCACTGCTTCAAATACTGATGATCCATTGACGGTGGAGTTTTGTTTCTGTCAGACGCATAAGGAAAGTGAAACTAACCCAGTAACTCTTCTTTTACTGCCGTGTTGAACAGGGCACACTGGTGTTTAATGACTCTTTATTTGCCTGATGCAGCAGGTGTTTTTCCTCAATGACACGTTTTCTCCCGGATTGCTGACAACAGAAAAACGCAACCGGGAATTTCGTGTCAGCCAAGAATGACACCTATAACTGCGTCTTCTGGGTCCTCTGTGAATTATTTTAGTCTGTTTTATAACTGTATAGTATTTGTATTTGTGGGTATTTCAAATAAATATTTGAATATATTGTATCAGTATATTATTCTTACAATAACCATCACCATACGATATTTATGACCTGTGCTACAGACAGACAACCATTCAGGAACCACTGAAGAGCAGCTTTTCTTCTTCTTCTTCATCTTCCGCAGTGGTGTAGTTATAGCTTACTCTGGTTTCTTCTCCCTCTGGGGAGGAATGACTGAAACATATTTACATCAGTGTTTAACACAGCAACGCTTTCTCTCAACGCTGTATTACAACAACGCTTTTTATTTGCTAAGGAGTTTAGTTCATTTCACACAAGCATGCTGAGCTGATAAGAGGAACACAGCCATCCATATGTCAGATACTCCATTACATTTTTTTGGGACTTAGTTTTCCTCTCTGCTGCTAACTGAAGGTTAAGTTCACACTGAAGGCGTTAAAGTCTCCAATTTTAGATTTTCAGCCTCACATGACACAGATCTGATACTTTTTTTTTTTTTTTTTTTTTAAATCATCCCTGTACAGCAAGAGTCTGATTTCTCTTCTGATCTGCACCACATGGACTCTGAACATCTGAATACTCGTCATACATTAGTTAATTCACACATTCAATGATTTTAAAGTATATTTTGAGTCAGTGCAGTCAAAAAAGGTGTAATATGTAAATAGTCATTCAATGATTGATTATGTTTTGATATTCTCTACATGATTATACATCCACTAATTCATAATCTAGGAGCCAGTTAAAATGACTTCATCATTTGGGCTTTACAGTTATTGAATTTAGATTTCTTTTTGTATATTGCGTGCAAGATTTGGATTATAATATGCATTTTACAGCTTGTTTTGGGAAGTGGAACAATAGTGATACAGTAAACTATTAAACTGCATTGCTCCATTTAAATTAGTGTTTTGTTATTGTTCCTCTGCACTCGTGTGTTTTCGGCTCTGCTGTTAGTTATTGTGTTAGTTATTATTGTACAAGCAGCGAATCAGAATAGAGCATGAAGAGCTGTAGTGTGAACAGTGTTGAGTTTAAAGGCAAACGAGAGATGATGTCAGTGATTTTTTGTTTTTTACATCGTTGAGAAATACAGTGAAAATAAAAGGAGTGTGGGTTTAGGCACTGGTCAGCTGGAGGAGAAGAGAGACAGAAATGTTCCCTAAACCTGAATAATCCTGTCGCACGCCGCCGTCACTCACACAGGAAGAGTCAGTCAGGGGCCCGAAGGTGCTGATGAAGGTGAGGGGAACCTAGAGAGTATCCTGTCCACCAGCTCCATGTGTCTCTCGTGGTTTTCTCGACTGATCCTTTCATGCATGGCTGTGAGTTGACTCATTAGACTGTTCTGCATTTCCTTCTCGTGGTCCATTAACCTCTGCAGCCGTGCGTCCTCCTGCGCCTGCATGGCGGCGTCCATCTCTCTGAGCTGGGTGACCGTCGCAGAAACCAACGTGGAGACTTGCTCCATCACCGTTGTTTTCCTTTTCTTCGATGGAGCCGTGTACGCTAGAAGACAAAGACAGAGATCAGCCAGTCAGTAACAGGACTTATCTGTGTTTTAACAGACTGGACTTGAAATAAACAATGACTATCAACTAATTACAGTTTATTTGATGAGTCATAACAATATATATCATATGAATGACATTATGTGCATTTAAACTACGTTACATACATTTGCATGTTTGTAGCTCTGAATAGGAACAGGAGCAGGCGATCATGTTTACCCACCTGACTGATCTGTGGGTCGTCTCCATTAAAATGTATCAGTATGATGCTCATTACAGCAAAGTCAAAAAAATGAGTTAAATATGAGTTGGCTGCAGCTGTCCCACTTGACCAGAGAATGTAACCTGATCAAAACTAGACAAAACAGACACTTCAGTATTCATAAATAACACGAGGAAATTTGTTTAATTAAGGTTTTGTTTTAAGATTTTATCAACCGGACCAAACGATTACTAGCTCACATGTGGGATTTTAACTCGCCACAAAATATGGAGTTATCCCGTGAGAATTTAAGCAAAACAAACATGTTACATAACACATAACTTGAGTGTCTTTACAGGGTAGAAAAAGTAACTCGTTCTGTGGCCGCAGCGCACAGTTTCAATGGTTTCTGCAATGTTTTGATGACTCCACTTGATAAGAGTTAATAGTTTCCTTCAGGCAGTTTGGTATACTTTAGGTAAGTACTGATACGTCAGACAGTGAGTGGTTTTCCAGTTGGGACGCTGTGTGCAGCAATCCAACCAGCATCTTTATGGGCCAGTATAAGCTCCACACGCAGCAACCTACGCATCAAATTTCTCAGCATGGAGACAGTTAACTGTGAAATGTGTCCCTGGAGATGCCGAGGCTCTTGGTAGGGTTTCCTTTTTTTTTGCGCAATGTGCAAACATGCCAGTTATAGTTCTTTGAATGTTCATGTTTTGAGTTATGGTTCTCCTTATCTATTTTTTGTGAGTCAGAATTACATTTATACAGCCTTTGAAATGATTTGGATCAGTAGTTCTTAAACTTTCTCACAGGGTCCCCCATCTGATAAGATTCTTGCTCTGTGATGTTTTATTACATAGTGTATGAAACCCATGAACAAAGTAGTCATATTTTCTGTCACTGTGTTACTCATAGATGGAATTATAATGAAAATAAATTAAATGATTGCTAGGAACCGCCTGAATGACGCCCGGGGGTCCCTGGACCCGACTTTGAGAACCACTGACTTGGATTCTGTCAAAATAAATAACAGCTGTTAAGACCAAACCTGGTGCCTCAGGTCACATGACCCTGCACGTCATCCAGGTACAATAATAAACAGACACTTACTGATGGGCTGTAAGTGTTCTGATGAGCTGTACTGCTCCTCGTCGTCCTCCGCCTCCACCGGACCCAGATGTTTGTGGATCTCTCCGTCGTCAACTTCGTCCCAGAGGCTGACGACGACCTCCTGATGCTCCTCGCTGACTGCAGGCGGTGGTGGAGGAGGTGGTGATGGAGGTGTGGGAGCAGACGGGGGGCTGGGACTCCGGTTCCGCTTAACTGGGTTTCCTGCGGGCGCGTTGGAGAAAACCCGGTGGCACTGCTCATAAAACGGCCAGTCGACGCGGGCGCTCGCGCAGCGGGTCTTCTGCTGGTGGTATTTGGTGTATTGCTTCCTCAGCGCCTTCAGCTTGCTGATCACCTGCATGTGCGACCTGTACACCCCCCTCTCCGCCAGCAGTCTGGTCATCCTGTTGTAAACTACAGAGTCCTTCACCGTCCCCGTGATCTGGTTGCGGATCGCCTCCGATCCCCGTATGGTCAAAAGTTCTTTAATTTCATTTTCCTGCCAGTTGTGCATCTTCTTTTGTGGAAAAATCCGCCGCGGAATCGTCTCAACTTATTATAAACACCTCCCTTGTATATTTGCGCCGCCGACGTCATATTTCTGTGCCGGAAGAGGACGTACTCAAAGATCGTCTCTTGTAGATATTTCACTCTGTAGCTAAAAATTACTATTAATATAAATCTTTTAAAACAATTATGCATATAAACTTTTTCCATATTAGTTATTTATCAATAAGTAATTATAATGTGTTACGTCATTGAATAAAACACATGATAAAAATAAAAATAGCAATAAGTAATAATATTATTTGTTACCATAGATTAAAGGACAGGTTCACAATTTTTGAAGTCTGTGTTAAAACAATAATCAGGTTCCCAAATGAAAATTAAAAAAGGTTTTGCTCACTGTAATTATTCCTCCTGTTCATACAGAACATGGATGAGGGACAATTCTTTGGTGCAAAAATATTGTGGTGAGTTTGCATGGAAGAATGCACTGTGAGGCAGAAATCTCAGTTTCAAATCAAGCTCCATGTCTCATACACCCTCAACTCTATAACTATACTCTAACTCTCTCATAACAGAAAATGCTGTTTCATTTAACATCAGCACACATACCCCAAGCATAAACACTGGCCGGATGTCATCAATCACTACAGGACTCTCGGTCATGGTAGCCACATTGCTAGTTTAACCTTGTGCTGTCCTTCGCACACAAACGTGCATCTTTCATGGTTTTCACACGTAAAACAACCACAACAATCAAAACATAAGCACAACATCACTAAAACGAGACAAACTTGAACATTAACAGTCCCATCAGCCTTTGCGCTACCCAGTGCAGAACTGTCAATAATTAGAGAGACCACCTCCTCTGGTCACTACATAGCCCTCATCTGAAGGGTCAGTTGTCCTCAGCAACTCAATCATCCAATACATAGTCCCTCAAATGTCTAGGATGTCACCACAGCCAGGCCAGTAGAACCGCCCCCTGAAGCAGTGGAGGGTCTTGGTATTTCTGTTGTGCCCTGCCCCCAACAAGCTGTGGACAATCTGGAGAACCTGGGATGGAGCCCCTTGAGCACCAGTAGCTGCAGGAAGACGTTCCCTTGTCTGGTGGCCTGCTACCTCCAGTACACCAACCTCTCATGGAGCTCGAAGTTGCCCCATTGCTGACACCTCCATCTTTTCGGGGCACCGTCCCATCTCCAGCCAGTCTCTCACCAGCGCCAGGGTCACATCTGCTTCCTTTGGTTGCAGTGTGGACGGCCACCACCGTTGGCATCATCTGGCCCTGTTCCTTTCGTTGCTGGCCGTAGTGGCCTCTAGTGCTGAATGGGGCGCTGGAAGAACACGTTGGCATTGTCATGATGTCACCCCACCCAATGCTGGATTTCAAACCAAAGGAATAACCCTCACCCTGCCCTTCCAAATGTGTAGGAGAACCTACGGTGGCCACAAAACGCCTGAAAGGCCCTTTCTAGAGTCAGTGATTGGTTTATGATTATTATATTCCATTTCTGCCAAGTCCGTTCAGCTAGATGCCACTAAATTCTACACACTGGTCCTTTAATCTGCCATAGTTTAAGCTCGCTAGGCCTGGCTGTTAGGGCCCCCAACATGAGGAGGCTGACTCACGCTGTTTCAAAATGTGGGAATCCCCCTTTACTGCAGCAATAACCCTCTGAGTCACAGAAGCAGGTTTGTTTGCATTGACCACTATGCAAAATAGAGGAATTGTCCATCGGAGAGTGAAAACAGAAAGAGGAAGAGTAAAGAAGGCAAGACAGAGGTAAGTGGAGCATTTTTTTTTTCCAACTTTATGTTTATTGGGCAAAGTTAAACAAACACACATCCCAGTTGTTACATCATTCCTTTTAAAATTCTACTGAATAAAAATCCAGAACTCATTATCTGCATCGATTTCTTTTACTTTCTTGTTCCTCCCCTCCTGATTTTATTCCTAACCGAACCAACTATTTATACCCAACTCTTTCATCATTCATTCTCTCGATCAACCGGTTTGCATGCCACCTTTACTTTCATCCACACACATATTCAAACACTCACCCCTACACATGAGGATCTTCATCTCTACCCTCATCCATTGCCCTTGACAGCACTATCCAGGAACAGTGTTTTTATAAAACCATTAGTCACCCAATAAAAAAAAAAAATAGGCACAACAAACAAAATATAAGTAAAATACACACCAAAAATGATATAAAAACCATGACACTTACGTTAGCAGCCGCAATTACCCAACACATCACCAGAAAGCGACTTACAATTGAAATTGATGAAATGCAAAAGTTCCCCAAGCACACTTATCTCCATGCCTGCCCCGTCACTTCAAGCCAAGGTGATCATCGGTCTGTGAATTGTGCATTTTGCAGTCTCAACATGAAAATGATTTTGTTCTATTCCTGTAACTACTGACTGTCATGTGTCAGAGGTTGGTGGGTCTTTTTTCAGCCAGTTCAGTGTTATTGCTTCCTTGGCTGCGGCAAGATGTATGTGCAGTAAGCATATCTTTTTCCTGCTCATCACTGCTTCTGGGACGGCCCCACAGATGGCCAGTAACATGTCCCTTGTTAGTTGAAAACCAAATATTTTATCAAGTAAACAGGAGTGTGGGTTTAGGCACTGGTCAGCTGGAGGAGAAGAGAGACAGAAATGTTCCCTAAACCTGAATAATCCTGTCATACGCCGCCGTCACTCACGTCAGTCAGGGGCCCGAAGGTGCTGATGAAGGTGAGGGGAACCTAGAGAGTATCCTGTCCACCAGCTCCATGTGTCTCTCGTGGTTTTCTCGACTGATCCTTTCATGCATGGCTGTGAGTTGACTCATTAGACTGTTCTGCATTTCCTTCTCGTGGTCCATTAACCTCTTCAGCCGTGCGTCCTCCTGCGCCTGCATGGCGGCGTCCATCTCTCTGAGCTGGGTGACCGTCGCCGACACCAACGTGGAGACTTGCTCCATCACCGTTGTTTTCCTTTTCTTCGATGGAGCCGTGTACGCTAGAAGACAAAGACAGAGATCAGCCAGTCAGTAACAGGACTTATCTGTGTTTTAACAGACTGGACTTGAAATAAACAATGACTATCAACTAATAACAGTCTATTTGCTGAGTCATAACAATATATATCATATATAAATGACATAATGTGTGTTTAGGCTATGTTACATACATTTGCATGTTTGTAGCTCCGAATAGGAACAGGAGCAGACAATCATGTTTACACACCTGACTGATCTGTGGGTCGTCTCTGTGGATACCTTTCCATGTTCCAAGACCTGACTTCAAAAAACACCTCAAATACTTCTCAAAGTTTCACTGTGCAACACATCTATGCGTGTTTTGTATTTTTCATACAAAAACTTTATTTTAAGATTCTTGAATAGGTTGAGAGCAGACTGTCCTAACAAGGCGTTCTTTGCACATAAAATCAACATAAGTGGCCATTATTAGTTTTTAACAGTTTAGCAATGGTGTGAATTTTATCTGGATTGACAAAAGTTAAGAAGGGTTCATTATTGAGTCATACATCTTCATCATGAACGTATAATCTTTATACTTTTGATCATTCATGTTTGATATGAGCGAAGCATGTCTCGTGAGAATACACGAAGTTCAGCACGAGAGTTGAATGCTGCGCCTGCTCGCTGAATAGTTAAAAAGCAACAATAACAAGACAGAAACGGAGCAGAAATAAAGCTATTTGGTAAGTCCGCTTCATGTTGGTGTGCATATTATATAACACTCATGTTGATAAAAAGTTAATTATTTAGAGCCTCTGTTTTCCTTACAGAGTCCCGACGAAGCCCGTCAGCGACTGTTTACATCCTGGAGTTAGCATTAGCATTAGCCTGCTGCTGCAGCCTCAGTGGAGACTGGAGGAAAATCCATCAGATGAAATTAAAAGAGTTAACACTTTAAACTGTTACTAAACTGTTCCTTTGATGATCGTCTCTTTCTGTTTTGTTTATCCAAATAAAAAACTGTTGCACGTCTATTGTGACTCAGTGTGTTTCTGTAAAAATTATGCAAAACTTGTAATAACCAAGATACCTAATATGTTTGCTCATATATCTTTTTTCATAAATGTTTTTTTTTTTTTTTTTAATTATCTATCTATATTTAAAATGATCTTGAAAGCGACACATTGTAAATATGTATAATTGACGTCCGGGTCAGACAGGACGTTAATTGGACCATTTTAGACCCTATGGGATATTAAGTTGTTAATCTGTACATAAAGGATGTATAAAGCTGCAGAATGTACTAAACATTAAACATAAACTTTAGCACAGTAGCTGAATACACCCACTGATGATGATATTGACAACCTATTTCGCCCAGGAAAGACGTTCAGTTGATGGCCAGGTAACGTCCAGGACGTCAAGCACAATCTCCATTTGGGAACTATTTCTGAACCATTACAGAACGTCTTGACTGGTCGTTCAAACAATGTCTAAAAGTTTGCTGGGGTGGTTCTTGTGAGTCAGAATGAATTTTGAGGCATTTAAAATGACTTGGATTCTGTCAAAATAATAATAAAACCTGTTAAACCCAAACCTGGTACCTCAGGTCACATGACCCTGCACGTCATCCAGGTATAATAATAAACAGACACTTACTGATGGGCTGCAAGTGTTCTGATGAGCTGTACTGCTCCTCGTCGTCCTCCGCCTCCACCGGACCCAGATGTTTGTGGATCTCTCCGTCATCAACTTCGTCCCAGAGGCTGACGACAACCTCCTGATGCTCCTCGCTGACTGCATGCGGTGGTGGGGGAGGTGTGGGTGCAGACGGGGGGCTGGGACTTCGGCTCCGCTTAACTGGGTTTCCCGCAGGGGTGCTAGCAAAAACCCGATGGCACTGCTCATAAAACGGCCAGTCGACGCGAGCGCTCGCGCAACGGGTCTTCTGCTGGTGGTATTTGGTGTATTGCTTCCTCAGCGCCTTCAGCTTGCTGATCACCTGCATGTGCGACCTGTACACCCCCCTCTCCGCCAGCAGTCTGGTCATCCTGTTGTAAACAACCGAGTCCTTCGCCGTCCCCGTGATCTGGTTGCGGATCGCCTCCGACCCTCGGATGGTCAAAAGTTCTTTAATTTCATTTTCCTGCCAGTTGTGCATCTTCTCTTTGTGGAATAAAAATCTGCCACTGAACCGTCTCAACTCAATAAACTGTTATCTCAACTCAAATACCTCCCTTGTATATTTGCGCCGCCGACGTCATATTTCTGTGCCGGAAGTGGGCGTGCTCAAAGATCGTCTATTCTAGTCCTTTCACTCTGCAGCTAAAAATGACTTTTAATGTAATCTTTAAGACAAATGTGTCTTTGAGATGCTACCTGCTACCTTTAAACTGCTACCTTTTGCTATATTAGTCATTTACTAATAAGTAAGTATACATATATACATAAGTAAGTGTTACATATTTGAATAAAATATATATAACATTGCTATAAGTAACAATATTAAATCTGTCTTAAAGCAATAGTCAGGTTCCCAAATGATTAAAAAAAAGCTTTTTGGTTTTGCTTCTTGTAATTATTCCTCCTGTTCATACGGACCATTAAAAGTTTTATTCCTAATATGCTTTTAATGTAGGTGACAGGGGACAATTCTTTGGTACAAAAATATATTCAAAACCCTATCTGAAGCCAATAAGAGGCTTCTGCCATCAAAATTAGTCAAATCAAGTGGACATATTCTTTTTAGTACAAAAGTCCCTTTTTGTTTCCCAGGACAGTGTTTTCTTGTTGAGCAGCTGTGTAAAAATAGTAACAAAAAGAGGGAAATTTGCTCTAAAAAAAGGTTGTAACTTTGCAAGAAATCTACTTGATATAAATTTATACAACTCAGACTGCCAAATCTTCACATTCAGATTACCTTCTGAATACATTTTACACAAACAAGGAATGCAGATTTTGTCCCAACAACCTTTTACAATGTTCACAGTGGGAATTTTTGAATTACACCTCAAAAATTGTGAACCTATCCTTTAAGATAACACATTATTGATAATCTATTATCTGCTCAGGCTACAACTAATGATGACTCTTAAATTATCTGACTATTATTGTGCAATTATTATATGTGCAACATTTAGTTTGTTGTACTTCAGCCACCAAAACCTTAGACTGATTCATTATGAACAAAGACACTGACAGCCTTCCTGATGTCACACACACACACACACACACACACACACACACACACAAAAGTGCATACACATATAATATATACATATAGATATTTATTCATATATTATAGATAGGATACACACAGATACCGAAATTTACACACACACACACATATATATATATATATATATATATATATATATATATATATATATATATATATATATATATATATATATACATACATACATATATATATATACACACACACACACACACACACATATATATACACACTCATATGTTTTATACATTTCTTGTTGTGTATGGGGGGGGGGGTCTGTATGTGTATGGGGTCTAGCATAAATCAGGAAGACAGCATCAGACCATAGACTGCATATAAAGATCTTCATACACAGTCTATGATCTGGACAGACGTGTCTGTGTCGACATGAGGCTACTTAAGGTTGCAGTTACTCTGCCACACACTTGCAGGCGCTATTAGGCAAAATCCACTGGTCCAACACGGATATTCACCTCGGAAGAAACACAGATTGCGCTTCACTAGTTCCGCTAAGGGAAAAAAACAGCCAATGCAGTCCTCGTTTACAGCCAATATCTGACATCGATCAGTTATCAACTGTACTGCTGCAACATCGACTGTCATTGTGCAGCGTTGAGGCTTATAATAGCCTGGATCGGGTCACATCAGGGTGAACAAATTGTAACAGCAGACAGTAGCATGGCGGGGATGTGCTGATAGCCTGGTAGCAAGCTCACCTGTTTGTGTTGTTGGTGGTGATGGAGAACATCGAGGAGTCTTCGCCCCTCCGGATCACCCCTACAGTCCGGGCGCTGAGCTCCGCACTGCGGGGGAAACGTGAAAATGTACCCGATTCCAGCCAGGGGAGCGGCGATAGGATCTTTCCTGACCCGGAGAAGCTTTGGTTTAAGGAGAGCAGCGCTAAAAACCTCCGAAACAGGGACTTCTTGTCGCCGACCACGATGCTTCACACGCTGTACGCGGACGGGCAGGTCGGTTTGGCTGTTATACCTTGTTGTGTTTATCAGCATTTATAGTGGGTTTAATTCTCATTCATCGGTATTTTACGTTGAATTGCGTCCAATTAGATGAACCGAAAACACATTTTCAAGACAGTACTCGCCACTGGACTACACTCTCAATAAACGGCTATTTTAAACGTTAGCTAGTTAACTTAACTAGCTACTGAAATATCTTGAGAGAAGTCAAGAAATGATTCTTCCGCCAAACGGTATAGTTCTTTGGCTGTAGCTGAAGGCAGGTGTGATGTTGTTGTGCACATTAATATTAACGGTTTCGAACGTGACTCGGCCAATGAGAACAGAGGACCGGAACTATCTGCTTTATAACGCCCAGCTGACTCCAACATCCTGCGAGAAAAAACAGGCAAAGGCTGGCTTCAATTACACAAATCTCTAACAAGACACCTAAAACCCGAAACCGTGAATACGTTTGAATGACACCGAGACAGACAAACCGTTGGACTGATAGAGGCCGCATCATGATCGACCAGACTCTCAGCCTGCGGCAGTAATTATTAACCCATGAGTGACATACAATATGGGGCACAGCACAGCTGCAGACACGAAACTGCAACTGTGGTGGCGTTAAAACACAAGCAGCACACTATGCACCAGGACGTTTGGTGTGTTTGCACGTATTGTGTTGCAACATGAACATGTCATGATGGGTTTATGCACTAGAAATGCACTGATAGTGTCAGAAACGGATATCTGATATTTTTCCACTGACACTGACAATATATCTGTTTTAGTATTAGCAACAACAGGCAATGCTTTACAGACATGCATCTGAAAAATCAATAACCACAAAACAAACATGTTCACTGTATTTCTAATTTCCACAATAAACATGTTGCCTTTCAAATGCGATATCTTACAATATCAATTACATGACAGTTTAATGTAACAGATCATCTAGTACTTAACATGCTGTATATGTACAACTCATTACCTGAACATCAGTCTTTTCTCCTCATTTCTGTCTCTCCTCACTCACTCACTCATATATAATGTATATAAACGTGCTCATGCTCACATGCATGTGAGTCTCTGATGTCTCTGTTCCTTGTGTCCACCCAGGTCCCTCCAGTGGTGATGTCAAGGGTCCTGTCCCTGCGCGGCAGTGGGGTTCTCCCTGTGGCTGGTGGGGAGGTGATGGGTGAAGGGCTGAGGGTGAGGGTGGACCGGGCTGCAGCCTTCAGAGCCGTCCTGGCTGGTGGAGCCACAGAGTACCTGACGCCATCGGGTCAGAGGCAGGGCTGTGTGGTGCTCAACTGTCCTGCCCTGCACCCTAAACCCAACACACCCACTCCTGACACACTGACTCTGGGCCAGCTGAGGACTGTTCTGTTGGCTGACCACATGGGAGCGCTGCTGAGAAGGCAGGGGTGAGTCTGGGGCTGAATTCCAGCATGACAGGAGGGTCGTGCTTGTGAATGGAAAATATGAAAGGAAATGATCTGTAGGGCAGATGCATGTAAATGTTTGCTATGATAAAATACAAACAAAGCACATATTTACACTCCTTCATGAATCTTCCACATCTATTTCCGTTGATTACTCTCATCCATAACAAGACCCTCTTTTCTTTGTCTTTTTATTTTTTGCCATGGCATTTCAGCTTTTTTGAAACCATAAATCAGTCACCAAAATGTGGAAAATCCAATAACTGTCATTTATCAAGAAAAATTGTCAAACATTTCTTGGTTTTAGCCTTTCAAACGTGAAGAATTGTTGGTTTTCTGTTTTATATCAGTGTAAATTCTAAATCTTTGGGTTTTATACTGTAGGTCATGAAAATAATCGTTAGTAGCAGCCTGAGGTGAAACATACTGATGCAAATCTACTTACCTGTCTCAGATTTTCAGTGTCCTATTGCCCCACACTTCCCGAAGACAGCGACATCATCACCTTCCTCCGAACTCTGGGCCTCGATTGGCCAACATCCCCAGCCAACTGGACCAATGAGGAGCGTGAAGAGAAGATCCAGGAAGCGCTGGAGAACTCCCCGTACAGAGAGAGGGAAAATGAGAGAGGCAGGAGAACCAGCGGAGGAGGAGGAGGAGGGAGGAAGGCAGAGAAGGGGGAGAACGAGGGAGCGCTGAGAGTCAACTTGAAACGAGTTTTCCAGGAGGAGGGGCTGCTGGGATATGACCCCAGTCTCGGTACCTGCACAGGTGGGGCCAAAGACAGGCAGTCAAAGATGTGGCTGTTGACCAGTTAACGGTTGTACATAAGTTAAACTATCATTCTTTTACTTCTTCTAGTTCTTCATGTCTTTATTTATCTCTGACCAACATTAAAATCACTTAAAAAGTTAGTTTCCCAAATGACAGGCAGACATATTTCTCACTTACCTCTGGTGGTTTCTAGCTGTGCTGAATGTGGTTTTATGTGCTGAGGTTTCAAGATATCTTTTTCTGAGAATTCTGCTTTCCACCCCAAAACAATGGAGACTGTAGTGCTCAAAACACTGAAGATGGCATCTGAAAAACCCTCAAGAGCAACATCTCTTAAAAGTAACAATTTACTGGTTATTCAAAGAAATACTGGAAAAAAAGTAATGGTTTTACAGGTGTTACATAGTAAGACTATTTTTTTTGACTAAATATCTTAATAGACAGATATAAGAGTGGTATCAACTAGCTCTTAGTATGAAATGCCAAACTGTTCCTTTAATAAAGTGTTGTATGTGTTAGCGTAGCTTTAAATAAGAGAAATGTCAGTAGGATAACATATTGTTGGTACTGTATATTTGCTGATAACAGATTGTTGATGTTTCTGTTTCAGTGCACAGAGACAGTGTTTCCCACTTGGCCCAACTGGATGCAGCCACAGCCGACTGCACAGTGAGATACATGCAAATATGCAGCATACAAACACACTGAACTCACATAAAAAGCCTATTTACAACACTATGCAAACACAAACTAACACATGGATACACAGTGATATTTTTCCTGTTGCTACCTTTGATGATTCTAATACACCTTTTAAAATTCCTATGTAAAATAACAGAGAAACAAAGCATTGACTTGGATGTCCTTCCTGCCTTTTTTTCATAGGTAGCCATGGCAACAGCGTTACACATAACTTCATGTCAGGATGAGTTCCGCCAGCAACAGATTGCGATGCTGTGGAGAGCCAGCGGAGCGACACATACGCAGGTATTCACACAGACCCACAAACACACACACACACACACACATACTCATGTAGAGCAGTTTGTTCCTGTTTTTACGCCTTGTTCTCTCTGTGTGTTTGCAGAGACATTTGGTGTGTGGACCTGTGAAGACTCCTGGTTCTCACCTCACCGCTGCACAGTACCTGCAGTAAGACTTTCTTTGTGACTTTGTTCTGGAGACTGATACGTCTCTCCTCCTCTCCTGTCTGTTGTCATCGTTTTTTTCTTCGTCTTCAGGTTTTCTCTTTCATCTTCACTCTCTCGTGTCCACTTGTCTTAACTGTCTCTTTTTCCAGCTCCTTCTCCGCCTCCACTCGCCCTCCCCAGCTCTCCACCAGACATACTGTTTATTATCACAAAAGACGCTCTCACAGAGCTCTTCTCCGCACTGTCAAATTGCAGCTCTAATTAAATTAAATCAAAAGAAACACTAGTGGACGTTGATGGTGCTTTTCTTCATCCTGGTGATTGCTGTATGTTTTTAGCTCAGTTGATTGTGTAAATGAGTCGATTGTTTCTGTCCTCCCACTCTCCTCCAGGCTGAGAAGAGGTCAAATGAAGGAGGCCTCGGAGATGAAGTATGGAGATCAAGTAGAAGGTGTGTGTATGTGTTGCAACTGACTGATACAAATGACTATTAACAACAGATGAATTGAATTAATTGAGGTCAACGCTGCTGCTGCCCCCGCCTCCTCCTCTTGTAGGTCAGACGTGGGATGACATCATCAGGGTCATGACCTCTGCCACCGTCAGATTTGAGCTGCTGTCAACAGTCCACACCAGTCCTGTGAGTCTTCGCTTCAGCCGCGTGTTCGCATCTGAATGTGTCATGTAGCTGCTGATGTGCTACGTGTGTGCTCACGAGTGTGTGTGTGTGTGTGACCCCCCTAACAGTGATTATAATATGACTTTACAAGTTTGTTAATTATAAATTCTGTTCACGCAGAAACGTCCCTTTTACACTGATGGCGGTTTCCTCTGTGATGTAATTAGTTGAGTCAGAATGATTGACAGCTGTCTGTTTAGGTGACTCTGGACGTCCAGAGGGAAGGCAGCGTGTCCACCAAAGGGCCGAGAGGAGGAGTGTTTGTGATGTATAACTGTGCCAGACTGCACACTTTGTTCGACAGCTACGAGAGAGGAGTGGGGAAGGGTGAGAGACGTGCTTTGCATTTCTCAGATCAACAGCATTACAGATAATCAGATCACTGTGACCTGGCAGGTTCCCTGAAGCTCAGAGAGACAAAAATATACAGAAGAAAAGTAATAGACAGTGTAAAATGCAGGACAATCCTTCTATTTCTATTCTGCAATATTCTTAGTTATTTATGGGAACCAAAAATCTCATATTAACATGATGTAAAATGTATGCTAAAATGCCACAGAAAAGATAAATAATATACTTTTCTAATCATGCAAGAATGATAAATAAATATTAAATGTAGAGTATTGGTGGGACTACAGTCAGCAGTACAGTATACTGTCTAAATTTGGCGTTAACAACTGAAAAGTAGGTTGAAAACTGAAGCCACAGACATCTCAGTGCTGTGAAAAACATCCTGACATTTACATATCAGGAGCCTGCATGTGTGTGTCAGAGTCAGGAGTACAGAGCTGCAACCATTAGACGATTGTTAGAAAATTAGCCATCAGCTATTTTGATAATTAATTGATTGTCTCAGTCATTTTTCCAAGCAAAAATGCCAAATGTTTGATGGTTCCAGCCAATCAAATGTGAAGTTTTGCTGTTTCTCATGTATCATATATGACAGTTAATTGAATAATTTAACATTTTAGACTTTTAGACAAAACAAGCCATTTGAAGTCATCACTGTGGCCTGTGAGAAACTGTGAATGCCATTTTTCACTATTTTTAATATTTCATAGTTTAAACAAATTGATCAACTTATCGTAAAAATAAGATTAATTGACAATGAAATAATAGTTAGTTGCAGCCCTATAAAGTACCACATAAAGTGTAAAAAGTGTACATGGAAAAATAAATACACTACGGAGTTTAAGATCATAATTTTCTGTATAACAAGCTTGAATTTGTGGATCAGCCTGTTTATAAATGCATTCTGTCTGCAGGGCTGTACCCAGAGATCCCTGATGACTCTGAGTTAGACTTCTCTGCTCTCAAAGAAGAGGTAAAACTTTATTCTGTCTCTCCTTTGATTCCCTTGGCTTTTATTTTTCTTTCTTTCCATTATTAGCATGTCTTCTTTAAAAGTCGTCGCTGCAACATCTCACTGCTCATCCTAACATTGCGTCTCTGTGTTTCGACTGGCAGGGCGAGTGGCTCCTCCTGTTCAATTACCTCATACCGTTCTCCGAGCTGCTGGACCAATCAGGACAGGCGTTAGACAGTGAAGGGGGAGGGGCCAGAGTCAACATTAAAACTGAACAGGTTGGAGGACATAAATGAACAGATCAGTGATCATTAGTGGCTTAAAACAAAGTCTGCTGTTGAGATGTTTATGTTACTCATATTTGTGTTTGTGTTCCTCAGATCTGTAAATTTCTGGTGTCTCTCAGTAAAGACTTCAGCTCGTACTACAACAGAGTCCATGTGCTCGGGGTGAGAACGTATTTATATAGTAAATATATTTGTCTGGGTTTCTGTGTGTGTGTGTGAATGTGTGTTCCCTACACCATATAGAGATTAGTGTAGTAATAACCCATTGCCCTGCCTGGCGACTTTTTGTCACTGACAGAATGTGATTACTGACGTCAAAAAAAAAAACAAAACGGTTCACTACGAGGTCAGCAATATTCAATCTATTATCTCTTTCTTTCTCTCTCTTTCTCTCTCCCTCCTGAAATCTCTTTTTCATTTTGTTTCATCAACTCTTCCCTTTCTTTTCTTTTTTTTTTTCCAGGAGCCGTTGCCTCATCTCTTCAACCAGATGTTTTGTCGTCTGTATCTGTTGAGAGCGTTGAGAGAGCTCTACCACAGCGCTCTGGACACGCTGAACCTTCCCCCCATCAGGCAGCTATAGCCTTGACATACTTCGGTCATCCTGTAATCACTGTTAGTCCTACCTCCCCACCTGCCACACACACACTCACCTATATTTTGTAATAGTAGCCTCATCCCATATACATTTCATTAAGCATTAATAAGAAATGTATCCAACTAAGTCTCACCATTTCCTCTTTTTGGCAACGTTACAATCTACAGTCTCCGGCTTTACAGTCAGTTATAAGAGACTGTTCAACCTGTCCACGATGTAGCTCCTACAGCTCATTGTCATTGATTCCTGCAGCTGGACTTATAGTAGCTGTTTGAATATTTTAAGGATGTCATTATGACCCATAAATCATGAAATGCGGCATCAGTAAAGTCTGCGCTTTTTTATCTAAAATGCTTGAGTGATTATATGTGAGGTCAGCGTGATCTGGATGGAGTGATTTTCCCGGAAAATTTGATCTGTTTGCATGTTGTGCTTCACTTTGGATTAGTTGCTCTGTGGAGGAGAAGGGAGGGTATACCAATCATCAGAATTTTAACTGCAGCGTATGATTTTCTCTGTTGGAGCCCCGTTTTGTAATTTTTAACTCTGTAAAGTCACACTAATCACAGGTCCTTCTCCTTGCTTATTGACCACCAATAACCCAACAAACCGGGGACTTTTTAGTGGTGCCAAAATCCCACCAGTGCCCAGTTTAAACATCCCACCTACACTTTATAATCATTATTATCATAGTATTCCCCTACTTAATGTCTCTCACAGTCATAATTGTTTCACCGTCTGAAGAAAAAAAAAAATCGTACTTTTTAATGAGCCTTGTTCAACTGTTCATGTATGTTCTCCGACTTGTATTTATAAATGCCATACAAATATTTATTGTCAGTTTAAAAAAAAACAGAGATGTGTACAGAATATATATTCTGCATATGAGTCTTAATTACTGTGTTCATATGATTGTTTAGAATCCGATTAGTCGCAGTTATCCTGCTTGACAAACACCTGATCTTCACTATCAGACATGTGCCAGAAATAAGCAGTGTTTATAACTTATTGAGAGAGAAAAACAAATCAGCATCTAAGGCATTGTGCCACAATTTTTAGGAAATGCATGAAATGGCATGAAAATAATATATATATATATATGAAGAGTTTTATGCCAAAAATATTATTTATACATTTTGGTAGGGGATAAATAAAGACCTAACATTGATCCTTGAGTATCTCTGAAATGTGAGACGTTGAGTTATTTGCTGTCTGCTAAAATGTGCCATAGCTTGTTTTAACTTTCTGATGTACATTGTTTTGTAAGTTGGTGTTTTTTGAATTTCTTATTTTGGAACAAAATAATTGTATCGAACACAAATATCTTTCCAACTCACTTCTCACTGCATGAAATGTTCTCCGCAAATGTTGCTTGTCCCTGATTGGTCTATGGATTTTTGTTTTTAAAGGATTTTTTTTACATTTTGTTTGCTATAGAAAAGGGGAGGGGATGTTTACGATATGATGAATCATTTATAGTAACTGTCTTGGTAACTTCCTCTGTAATTATCATAGTATTAAAGCAGGAGATGAGAAGAATGACAGGCTCTTTTTTTTCCTACCTCATACTGTAACACTCTCCTACTGTATCTGTACATAGATAATAGATACAGTATGTTCACTTTAGCCATCTTATCACCCCTCAGGCCTCCACATCTCTGACCTTCTTCTCCCATCTCTCATTCTTTTCTCTTTCCTTGTTGCCATCTATGGTCCCATCTCTCTGCTTAAGAGCCCTAAATATCCTTTTATTCTGTGCTGTATCATACACTCACTGAGTCCTCATATACAGAATTTAAGCTTCCTTGTACTAATTTTATTAGTAATCCCTGAAATGAAATGTTGGAAACAGCTGGAAACAAGATGACTCAGATGCTTTAAACTGGACTCAAGCCAAAGATACAGGAGCCAAAATGATGCTTTTAAAGAAGAAATTAATTACTCATCCAGTACAGACTTTTAATGACATAATCAGTTTCCTTTCTCTTATTTTTAATTATAAAGTCTCCCTATAGCTCTTCTATATTTACTCTCAAATAATTCAATTTATTTTCCTGAAGTCCAAGGACTGCAAATTTCTATCACATCTCTTTTAAAACATTAAGAGTTTATTTATGTTGATTTTCTTCTGTCTCAGCTTCACATAACATTTCTAGCTATCCTGCAGATCTCTATATACTGTATGTCTCTGCCCTCATCTATATTCACCCATCTGAATCTAAATAATACTGTCAAACTCTCTCCTACACACATCGGTCCGCCCACAGTTTCTGCATCTTTCCTGTCTGCAGAGACAAAATAACCATCAGATTCTATAGTCTTTCTCCATCATCCAACAGACTGTACTGTACATACTGATAATGTTATTCTATAGATAAATCCGCTCATGCTCTACTGCTGCACTCTGCCCTTAGGCCGCATAGATCCAACAATAACACGCACACTACATGGATAGACATTATATGCTGTTAATGGTGACCCATCACTGTAGATACAACACTGGTAATGTGACGTGCCATTTATCTCTGCCCTTTTTCTCTGTTTATGTCACTCCTTCTCGCCCTGCCTCCTAACTTGCTGTTTTCTTCCCATCTGCTGATCATCACTTTCTACTTTTGGACCTAATGTGTAAAAAGGAAGGTGGGCTCACATTTCTGCTCAGATTTTCTGTGATTTATCACCAGCTAAAAGTAATATATTTTCATCAATTATCCAGGGTATAAATCCTGCAAACTTCAGATTTTTTTTGCTCTTATGAAATGGTTTTACAGTTTACTCCAGGACAAAGTTAGAGGCTGTTTTTATCATTTATAAATGAGGCCTTCTGCTGACTCTGTTAAAACAGATGGACGGTACACTGTAAGTTTGAAATCCCAATGCTGCTTTTTAATCAATCTTCTCCTGTATTTCTACTGTCAATACATATACTTACATATGGTATATTACACATAATGCAGCTCTTATTTAATTAAAAACAAAAATAATCTGTATCAAAACAGTTAGCTTTGCTGCATTCAAATTGGAAAAGCCTATTAGTTTAATAAGCAATTACATACAGACGCAAATGTGTGGTTATGAGTTTATGAAACATGATATATTCTGTATTTATGCCATCCATACCTACATACTTTTTTTTATATCCCTCATGTAATTACATCCATGCATCATTCTTTTCTTCCTTCATTTGTTCTCATGTTCATTTCCTTGTTTAGTTTCTAATTTCCCAGCTGTCTTTCTAATTTCTCAATATTTATTTCCTTAGCTTGCTCCATTATCGTTCCTCCTTTCCATTTAGTCAGAAGAAAAGAAACAAAAAGAGAGAAAAGGGGTAGAAAGGTGGAAGGAAAGTGATGAAGAAATACATTTTCTGATTATGAAGCAGGTGCCAGGTGGGAATTAAGGTCCTGCATTTCCTCTCTCTCCAGTACTCCTATTTAAGGTTCTGTGCAATTATATGTGGACAACACACACATATACACAGCAAGACTGGACAAATAATATGAAAGTCAGTGCTGATCTGGACTTTTCAAACTGTGCTGCTTTACTCAAGCATCAAATCAATCAAAAAACATCATTGACTACACCAACCTGCAATATTTGTGATGTGTATTGTTTTGTTTTATTTACATGGCATTGGACTGACACACAGAGTCAGAGGCATAATATGATAAATGAATAACCAGAGTAATTGGTTCTCTTTTAATGAACTGAGCAGCTTAGACAAATCCGTTGATTGTCTTAATAATAATGCTATTAGTGGAGAATTTCAGCATGGTTAAGGTCACCAGCAGCAATTAGCATGTAGAGTGGATAGGAGACCATGCAGGCAATCAATGGAACCTCTAAACCTCTAAATTTCATGGAGAGAAGATGGTAACTGAGTGTTATTAGTTAATAATGTCTGCAGTAATCCTGTTGCACAGCTGATTCCTAATTAGCTCAACTTAACAATGAAGAAAATAAGATTTTAATTGTTCATTAAAATATCATTATAAGCGACTTAAAATAAATACGAAGGTGATTATGCTGTAGTAGTATTTTCCTGAAAGGGTTAAGAATGAATAAATGAAAACAGACATCTTCACATTTGAGTGCTTATGTGTCTGTGTTTAGTTTTTTCTTTAATCCTCAGAGTGTCAGAATTACCTTTGTTGTCAATGGAAAGTCTTAAAAAACTTAGACCTCTACATGAATTACTTGAATAAAAGTGGGTCTGCTGTGGTTTCTTGACTCTGGACTTGATCCTGGTTATGAGGAAATGTCCTGTTGAACTACTTTTGAACAAAATACAGAATTCCTACTTTATCAAGTGTAATTTTACCATTATAAATATAACTTTAGTAGACTGTTAAAGCACATCCTGTGTGATTTAAATGTCTCTTCAAAGTTATTTGATTTATGGTGTTTCCAGGGTTAAGATACTGTCCACCTGCTCTGGCTGTCAGCTTCTTCTTTCAGCATTTCTTCCACAATGGTCAGGAGAGCGAGAGAGATGTCAGCCAACGTCCAAACCCACACAGTCATGACACTTTCCTGCCAGGACAGCACATATAGACCATTTCACCAAGCTCCAACGTCACTTTGCTTATCATCCTGATGTGCTCGGCACTCTGGAGGATTGTGAAGCATCTCAGACAAAAATATCAGTTCATTAGGACGATCAACTTTTACAGTTGAAATAATGGTCCAAACTCCTGACATTTACAGCCCTAAATGACGGGCGAGAACCAATAAATGTGGCAAGTCCACAGATCAGTTTAATGATGTGCTTCCTCCTTCCCACAACCTGTCCTGACCTGCAGTAATGAGCTGCCGTTTCTGTCTCAGTTATAGATGACGTAGTTCCCAAATTCAGGCACACACACTTATCACTTTAAAATTCACATGCATTTTGATGTTAAGCTCTTTTCCTTTTAACAAAGCAATTACAAAATGCTTTACAAAGATAATCTGTGGACAAAATAAGCACATGGAGGTTTTAAAAATTGGATTACAAGTTAGCAGGGAAAGGCTGGCCGTAGCATAATCTTTATTTACCAAATCAACAATAATGTATTTCAATAGTATTTTCAGGCAGGCGTTGCATAGCCACACATTGAAAAGACCTGGTCTTTGGTCTTTTCAATGCATGCAATGAGTGTTCCTCACTGAGATGTTTTGTGGGTTCTTGAGGTATTTTAAATCCTGCATTGTTAACATCCATGTTTACCAGCTTGCAGTCTTCTTTCCTCTCTGCCATAGCTGGTGCATTTCTACATTTTTTGGTGTTTTACCAAAGTGAAACCATTGGCAGGACTATGTATGAGGACACAGATGTACGAGACACACCAAACAAGGACTCAAAAAAACAAAAAACAAACTGCTTTATAGAACTACAGGTCAGAAACTCCACAAAGCACCTTTAAAAACAGCTCTGTTTGTGTAAGACCACAAATAACTCACACACACACATGCGCGCATGCGCACCCAAATACATACACACACACATGCTGTTCCCTGGCAGATGCAGTTGGAGACAGGTGGTGGGTTTAAGTCTCAAAGGAGACTTAAACTCAGAGTGTACGTGTGTGTGTGCACATTTGCACGAGTCAGGTGATGAAGAGGTCACTGTTAGATTTTCTCATTTAGGGAATCATCTGTTATGCTCTCAGGGTCTGTTGTCTGCTTAGCAAGAGAAATAACACAGCTGTTTCTAGAGCTTTTCACTTACTGTTTTTGCATATTTACACACAAAGGATTCTTCAGTCTGAATATTCGATTATCGAGCATGGCTAAACTGCAAATGCTTACGATGCTGCTTGCGTCTCTCTTTTCTCTTTACAAATATTGTGTGCTAAAATACATTTATATGCATACATTCCAAGATAGATGTTGATGTGTGTCATGCAAAAACACACCTTATGTCGGTCATGTGAGTGCTTGCAAGTTCAACTTAGTTGGGGTCTCTTTGGGTGAGCTGGCTTCACTGAGCCTAACATTGGCCGTCCTGGATTGCCAGTACCATGAAACTGGTTGTCAACTAGCTCAGTCAACTCTGGGTTTTCCAGCTATGAGCATGCTTATGTAAAAGAGGCAGGATGTTAATTATGCGCAACATCATTAAAATCATGAATAAAGTACTTCATATAAGATGAAATGATGATACTAATTACCTACAGGAATGTTCTGTTTTAGTGACAGAAAAAGTAAAATTCAATAAAGTGAAATGTAAACAACTTATACCACAGAATAAGAAGATATAGAAACACCAATCCAATTATTATAAGTGGCCTAAAATAAGGCGTAAAATCCATATGGGAATGACTTTAGTATGGAGTGATTGTTTTTTGCTCTTTAGTTGGATGATGAACAAACTATTCTGAATATGTCACATAAAAACAACTTAAAAACAATGTCAGACTGTTTCTGCTACTGAAGCAAAGAGTGAAAAAGTAGTTAAAGACTGATGAGGTCTATCTGACCCAAATGTTGCATTTATCATGGGAGCCAATTACCAGTGTGAGGATTATTTTTCTAGGAAAAGAAAACCGCTTTCGTTTTTATTTCCAGTTATCATCACACAGTTTTCTCGTGTTATTCTGAGCTGCAGTGATGGAATCGCAGTTAATCATCTACACTGTCAGCTGTCACTCCGAGGATAAAATCAACTTTGCACAATTAAAATGAAGCTAAAATCATTATTATGTGTTTAGTGTTTAGTGTCACTCCATTTGTTAAAAGCTATTTTAAAACCAGGGTGGAAAATAGAAAGCCTGGAACAATAAAATGATTCTACTGACCTTTAAAAACCTGAGTTAAGCCCAAATATAGCTGGCTAACACACTAATCTTGTTTCATGTTGCAGGCCACTGCTCTGATCTCCCACAATGCTCACAACTCATGACAATAAATACAGCTCAAACAGACAGGAGGGCATGTGGAGCGATGACGTAATCTCGCTGCAGTGTACAAGGTTCACCATGCGGTGGCAATGTTTGGAAAGGTTTACAACAGGGAGACACCAAAGCTGTTCACCAGACACACTGCAAAAAAAGCCCAAGCTAAAAGCTGATGTACAGTAGTATTTTAACCAGAATAGTGATTTTGTTTCTGTTAATATGGTTAAACAAATTATCTTTTAAATGCAGTTAGATGAGTTTCAACACATATTATAAAGTCTTAAGACATGCAGGATCTGAGTTCAAACATTTTTCGAAGCAATTTGAATGATCATTTACAATTTTGGTAACTCTTTTGGTGTGTAGGTCAAAAAGAAAGAATTCAGTTCCTGTAATTCTGGCTAAGTGTGATGGACTTCTTGACACTCTTCTTCTGTGGTGTTAAGAACACACGAAGTACATGAGGGTCAGTGGTTCATCCTTAAGTTATTTAGTTGTGCTCAGCTTTCCAAGCATGAGGAACTGCTGGCTGCCAGATGTCAACATCTGTCTTTTCATACCCACAGATTCTTTGGTTTTAGAGATGTTTTGCACTGTATCATTGGTTACATAATCAGTCCTAATTAACTACACCACAGCTGTCTTACAGATGACCCTTCTCTCAATTGTTGTAAAGTTGTAGTCTTGGGAATACACCACAACTAACTAACACGTTCACATTTAGGTGTTTTATGGTCAGAAAACCGGGGAAAGATGAACAATTGATTTATCATTTATAACAAAGCCTTCCAGTCCTGTAACTGACTGGCGAAAGCAAGCAAGCAGTTTTAACAGAATATTGAATGCTGTATTGATTTAGCTACCTGTTGTTCAGCCAACAACAGCAAAACCTATTGCTGTGCACATGTCAGACTCACTGCTTTGATCGGCCATGTTGGCAAGTGGGACTACAACTCCCCTAATTTGTTTCACACTGAAACTTTTAATTTCTCTGATCCAATCAAAAAAAATCATGTGAACAGTTCCTGATAAGAACATTTGAGTAAATCATAACTACTTGTAAAAAAATGGGAGGAAAGCTGATGCAAAAATGGTGAAATCAGCAATTCTTTGTGAAAACAATACAGGCACAGATAAGAACACACACACAAAGAAGGCTTAGAATAGTAGCTACTCAGATTGAAAGTTATGGTGTAAATAGTTCCTACATTTTCAGGTGTTGATCAGTTTGGTTCTTTGGTGCCATTTAGGTTTTTAGATCTGTAAACACTTGTGATTTCAAAAAGGCCAATTCAAACATGCGTGATGTGAATGTACCTTCAGACTGAACACAAGATAAATTACAATGAATCTTGATTTTTTTTTTTTTGCAGTGCAGTCAGGGCAGGTCCAGAAGGCTTTATCCTTTTCATCTCCCTCACCACCAATCAAAAACTCCCCTTACAAGACCCCCGCTTGCTTGTCAATCACTCCCCTCGGGCGATAGGTTGGCTCGAGACAAAAGACGGAGGAGAGCGAGAGAGAAAGGGAGGATGAAACGGGGAGAGGGTGGGGAGGGGGGGACGTGAAAGTGGTTGAAAAACACAGGGACGTTAGAGCGGAGCATGTAGAGTAATCGCTGAGAGCGGATCCACTGTCTTGAAGAGAGATGAATGAATGAGGTCAGGGACGCCCCTGAGAATAAAGAGAGTGAGAGAGAGAGAAAGAAAGAGAAAGAGAGGAGCTTGATAGAGTGAGAGAGAAAAAAGGGGGATAACAGAGGGTATAAATGCACAAGGTGGAAATGGACTGAGGGCGACAGCAGTGAGGGATTAAATAAAAGAGAGAGGTGGAGAGGAAATGTAGAAATGTGGAATGAAAGTGTGCAAGACAGAGTGGAAAAGAAGAGAGTAGCCAGCAGGAAAGAAGAAGGAGGGGGGAAAAAAAGGAAAAGCGTGAGAAAGTGTAAGGAAGGGTAAATGAGTAGATAACCGGAAAGAGAGGGAGGGAGAGATTAAGTGAGCAGTGAGGAAGGGAAGCAATATAAAATAGTTTAACGAAGAAAAAAAGAGAGAGGAGAAGAGACGGAGGATTTGAGGGAAAGCGGTGGAAGAGGGAGGAGGAAAAGCGAGCTTACAGGGAAGAAGGGAGAGAGAGCGAGAGCAAGGGCTACTGTGAATTTAAGCACCTTAGTGAACTTGGTTTATCCAAGTTAAGGAACACAGGGACTTACTACTGGAGAAGGAAAGCAGATAAATGATCATAGAGGCTGTATAATGTGTGTGTCTGGTTCCAGACGTATTTTCTATCACAACAAATTCCTATTTCAAAGTTGTCTACGAAAGAAACCGAAATTTTTCTCAATATACAACCACAGGAGTGTTCTGGATAGTTCTGTATGCTCATGTTATGGCCATCAGTTTTAATTATTTAAACTTTGGTCTGAAGAAATCAATGCTTATTGTAAATATTTCAACATCACAGTTGCCCAATTCTTCCAAAATCTACCCCAAATCTGATGTGACCTACTTTAAACTGCTGAATGTTTTTTCAAGTGTGAATTTTAACTTCAGCTTGTGTTGTGTGTTTGGAGTTTGGAGCGTCTTACTAAAATGTACCTTGGGACTCCTGTGTGTGTGAGTATACGTATGTATTATTTTGTGTGTTTGTGAACCACAGACGCTGATGGTAGCGAGCGAAACACAAGATAAAAGAAATGATGACAATACAGTACGGGTTGTGAAACATTCATAGCCTCCAATCTTACCCGGCAGTCAACAGGCGGCAGATTTATCTCCCCTCTCCACGCGAGTAGAGACGCAGCCGGGTGTGACGTCCGCTTCATGTAGGCCTCTGACACATTCATGTCAGTAGATTTAACACAACACTCGAGATTGCACACTGTTCATATCCTAACGCTGCGGAGGCTAACGTACTCTATTTTGAGCTGATTTCACCCTCCACAAGCCAAAGAGTTCCTTATTGACTCAGCAGGAAAGCTCAGAGAGAGAAAGAGGAGGATGCTGGGAAGGCTGGAGGAGTCAGGCAGGTGGTGCACCACTGCTGGTTTGGCCGACCTACACACTTCACATAATAGATATAGCCTATTACTTAAATCACAAATCATAAAATGAGCTTAACTGTTATTCTTTAATGTACTGCATGTGTATGTAAATATTAAAGAGATGATGAGACAAATGAACGTTCTAACTCCAAGTTTGGTAATTTTCATGTCATCATTGAGATTGAGGGTTATTGATAATTCTACAACTCGTTTACATGACAGTGTAAAACTGGATTTAATAAACTCAAAAATGTATAGTAATTAAGCATAAAACAAGGGTGTTCAACCCTCTGAAATGTAATGGAAATACGTTTTGTCATACATTCTGTAACAAAAAAGTCTAAGTGGTATTATATCATATCATTACACATCATATCACATCATATCTTATTGTATCACATTTATCATATGTTGTTGTACCATACCGTATCAAATCACACTGTCGTATTGTTTCGTAATGTATCAGACCTTATAATGTATTGTGCTATGTCTTATTTTTTTTAGTATTGTATCATGTATTGTGTTAAATTGAGTTGCATTGTGAGATATCACATCATATCATAAGATATATTATTTTGTGTTTTTAAAATGTATGAAATTGAGAAATCAGTGTAATGTTTTCTTATAATGGAAGTGTGGATGGAAGCTTGCACTACAGATCGGCAGTTTAGTTTTATTTATCATTTGCATCCCTAAAACATATTTGGAAGTTGGGTTACAGCTTGTGACAGTCCAGTGACTTCCTGATTACATAGTTGATTACTTTTGACAGATTATATTGGAGAGTTCAAAAAATCTGAGGACAGTATATGTCCTCAAACATATCACACAAGATTTATTGACAATAAGACAAAATCGAATACCAGCCTAATTCTTTAAGATCACTATGATGCTGCATCATTTACAATATTAATGATCATTTATTTAACTGAACTAGAGAAGCAATGTGTTCATGCTTTTCGTTTTAATTAGCAGGTATTGCAGAGTGCTGAGTGTAGGGCTGCATGACACAGACCTCCGTCGTGTTCTAATAGCCATGACTAAAATTTCATGGAACAAGCACAAATGGATTGAGCGGAAACAGCTTTGCGCTTAAATTGATTTTAGTACAAGGAATAGGGTGCGACTGAAGGGAAACTGCAGATATCACTGTGGCTGCCAGTGTGGAATAATCTCTCGACAGCAGAGACTCAGCATTCTGCTGGATTCAACATGTGGAGTATTTTCTGAATCGTGCCCCTTCAATTAATTTCCAAAACAGTTGCAAATGCGCCTGTCAAGTGCAGCGGCCATGCAAGTGACAGGCAGGAGGTGGGTGGGGGTTTGGTCATGACAAGGATGGAGGAGGAGGGTTAGCTGGGTAGTAGAAGAAGGGTCTGTGTTATTCAATAATTGAATAAATTGAGAATTGAATTAAATTAAATCATATAAATTAGGATTCTGGGTATACCTAATTGCTGTGAACTGCAGTTGCTTGCCCAAGGCTATAGCTCGTGGTTGAGATGGGGGCTGGGTGGAGGAGAGGCAATGGTAGTGACGCTTTGCCCTTGGGAGAAAATATTCTGCAATTTTTTTGTTCTTTTATATATTAAAAGAAAAGAAACAGCTTGTCATGTGCACCTCACGTACCTACGCCTATTCTGTTGTTTGGCATATTTACACCTGATGTTACTTGAAAATAGAAAATACTACTCCTGCAGCTACAAAGGAGTTTGGTAAAAGAAAAACAGAATCAAAGAGCAAAGGCTTTCTAGAGACTTCAACTTTAACTTTACCCTGATGTTTAACAATCATTCAGGGAGAAATCCATCATAGAACCAATTTCTACATTCACAGTAACAGAATATATATCACATTTCAATGAATCCACAAGGACAGGTTGTGTTACAGGTAAGGGATGGAGTCTGACTTACTTTTTCAAACAGACAACCTTGCTCTCTTATAGTAGTATAGTAACATTTTAGCCTTCTCAATATAAGCATAAACCAAACTGAACTCAAAAAAGTAATCTCATGTTATTTGGAGAAGACATTCGGCAGCAGAAGTCAACAAAGTTGAGGGAAAATACAGAAAAAAGGATTGAAGAAGATTTCCTTTCCTGCTCGCTGCTGAACTGAGCCAAGGTTTAGTCTAGCAGTGGCCAGGAGCGTTTACCAAAATAAATTGGTAATTAAATCAAATTAAACAGAGAATTCATAACAAGGTGCTGATGTACTGTAGCTGAGGGAAATCTGGCAGTATGCAGCCCTAATGTAGCCTCCACCCATCCTGATTTTATAATGCACTAACCTCTACGGCCTAATCTGCAGCAGATGTTGTACCGTACAACTCAACACTCTCATCATAACCCAAAGTAATAGCAACAAAGTCATTATTTAGCTGATTCCACAGCAAAAATACAAAATCTGAAATTCTCAAACAATTCTTCTTGAGCACTTAGCAGCATTGCAGCAAACCTTCATTATTTATATATGACACAGCATATAACATCTTAATGTATTAACTGCAGGAGGACGGAATCCTAGAAACTGACTTCAGCATTTAGCAACATACTGGATAATATTGTTTAGCAATGTCACTGAGTATAATTTTGAAATATGAATGGTACTGATATAACTCAGAACTTTACAGACAATAAATATGTAAAAATATGTTAATATGCTGCTGATTGGGCATCTGTTAACTTGCAACTCAATTTAACACAACACAAAGCAATATGATACTATAACCATAGCTGTTAACTTGGTTTTAGGAGACAGCTGTTAACTGGATAAAGTCAGACCTTAACCAGTCTGACTTTATCCATTGACCATAAACCTCAAATAGTTTAGAAAGAGGAAGATTTGCTTTTGCTTCAGCCACCAAAACCTATAATAAAACATCACGAGTAATTGATTGAGATCTACTGATATTTGGGTTTAAAATATGTACAATATGTAAAAGGAGCAGCCAAAATCTCAAAGATTTAATGGGTATTGGTGCAATTAATCACTGCATTATATCAATATGTAACAAAAAGAAAAATAAGCTTTTGCTAATGAAAATGAGGGTGATCATGACGTCAAAGCTGAGAGAAACTCACTGTTTGAATTTAAATTACTTACATGTCCAGATACTCTATGACATAACATGACGTTAGCACACAAATCTCATCTTGGAGGGCTGAAGCATGAAGAGGTTTAATATCGCTGGTGAGTCATGAGTCAAACGTTCTTTTTTTTTTTTTTTTTTTTTTTTTTGAAGAACCCTGACTAGCTGCTGATTAGGCTAAAGTAGAACAGTATAAAAAGTGTGTGTATGTGTGTGTTTGTGTGTATGTGTTAGTGTGTCTTTGGGGCATCAGTTAACTGGGTCCCTGCCTCCCACAACGGAGATGGGCAGATTTAATCTGATAAACTCACGATGCAACAGCTGTCGCCCAGACCTGGCCTGTCTATGACCCGATCTCCCTCCCTCTCCCTTTCTCTCTCTCTCTGTCCCTCTCTCTATGTCATCCTCTTCTTCTCTGCTTAATGCCTTTCTCTGCCTCCATATCTCTTCTCTGTATCCGGGCCTCTTTCAGTATGTCAGTGTGTGCATGCGAGTGGACTTAGGAACAGAGGACAACTCATGTACTGTCCATTATCCATCTAAGTCCCTAATCCAGCAACTGAGGATCTGGTTCAATAAAGCTTTTTTTTTTTAACAAAGAAAAACAAACACACACATACACACACAAACACACAGACCTGCTGTGTACATGTATTGTTTTGGGCCCATTAGCAGATGTTCTGATAGAGATTGAATTACTGTGAGTGAGCTGCATGGGCGTTCAGTGTTCTGCTGAAGGACAGCTGATGAACACAACATTCAGTGTTGTGGATATTGAATCTTTGACCTTTTCATTATGGCAAAGTGTTACTGGGTGACCTGCCTCCACATTCTCTCAGTAAGCTTTGCTCATCTCTGCTGCTGGATTATAGGGACATTAAAGTCCGTTCTGCTAGATGCCACTAAATACTACACACTGCCCCTTTAAGTAATCTATGACTGTTATAAGATGGGTGAAGAGGTTTTATTCTATAACAGTGAGAAAGCCATAAATCACAGCATCTTAAGGACACTGATATAGATAAACAAACATACAAGCTCCTCATCAATGCATGTTTATTGCAGTGTTAATCTGGCATGGTAACTTAGTGAAACCAACTTGGCAGAAATTGAATATAATATTCATAAATGTGTTTTAATTAGTGTATAATCACCTGACAATAAGAATTGTTATGTTTGATCCCTTTATATCTACATAAAGAGTGGGTCCTCTTCCATGAAGACAGCCATGTTGCACTGTCATGTTTGTACAGTAGCCCAGAACAGACAAACCAAACACTGGCTCTAGAGAGGGACTTCTGTGTTTTTCATGAGTTTTGCTGCCACCGTAGGTTCTCCCACATGCTTGGGAGGGAAGGGGGAGGAGAGGGCACTTCAGTTGTTTGCAATCTGGACACACTAGTCCTTTAAACGTACTGGCTCTTCAGCAATTTTAGAAAACAGCATTGTATTTGGATTGATAGATGTTATTGTTGTGTTTAATTGAGTTCATCTGAACTTTAAACCCAATCTGAGCTGCCATCAGGCAGTTATCTATGCAGCTGTCCCTTCTACTCAGACACTGACAAAGATGGTGTTCATCTCTATAATCAAAGGTTGTACAGTCTAATTGTTCTGGGTAGATGGATGTAAAGTGTTAAGTATATTTAGTCAGTGGAGAAAGAAGTTTAAGAGAGCTGTGAGAAAAATCCAGCATATGCATTTAGAAAATGTATTGTGGCCTCTGTGGACTTTGATATTTGCAGATGACATTGTGATCTGTAGTGAGAGTAGGGAGCAAGAGGGAATACATGTGCGTCAATGGGAGGGGTAGAGGGGACAGAGGAATGCAAGGATGCAAGGGGTAGAGGTGGCGAAGGTGGATGAGTTTAAATATTTGGGGTCAACTGTTCAAAGTAACGGGGAGTGTAGACGAGAAGTGCAGAATAGGGTGACGGCAGGGTGGAGAACAGTGTTAGGAGTGATCTGCGACAGAAGGGTACATAGACAACAATAACAAGCAAGAGCGAAAGGGAAGGTTTACAAGAGGGCAGTGAGACCAGCTATGTTGTATGGTTTGGAGGCACAAAAAACAGGATGTGGAGCTGGAGGTGGCAGAGTTGAAGATGCTAAGATTTTTGTTGGGAGTGACGAGGATGGATTGGATTAGGGATGAATATATTAGAGGGACAGTTCAAGTTGGATGATTTGGAGACAAAGTGAGAGAGGTGAGAGTTGATATGGTTTGGATATATATGGAAGAGAGATTCTGGTTATATTTGGAGAAAGATCCTGAAGATGGAGCTGACAGGCAAAAGAGGAAAAGATGAAGAGGAAGTTTATGGATATGGTGAGGAAAAACAGGCAGGTGGTTGACAGAGGAAGATGTAGAGGACAAGAAGAGATGGAAATGGATGATCCACTGTGGTGACCCCTAACAGGAACAGCTGAAAGACAAAGGATAGTAAGTAAGGTTCACTGACCTTACTGCACCCATACAGATGCAGATGCTTCCTGGTACACAGACAGTTTGCTGTCTGCACAGATCGGCTCCATCAAAGGTGAAGTTGGACATTTTATTGAAACATAAAAAGAAAACTACAAAGTAAAAGTTGTAATTTATCTTGTTTGAGACACCAACTAGGTAAATTCTAATGTTTCTCTATAAAGTAACACCAGACACAAACTGAACATCACACACTGATAAATTCAAACCATGTTACTGTATTAGAGGAAGAGGTTTTCCTTGGAGTGCTTTCATTATAGGCACATTAGTAGCAGTTAGTGAAAGTGTCTCTCCACTGAGACGTCAGGCCGAATGGTTTTGTTTTTAGCAGCACTGAATAAGAGGAGAATTTTTTTTTTCCATTTTACGGCTTTGGCATTAATATAAGTTCCTGTATTGACTTTGAAGTAGCATTTAGCCTGGAATTGCATGTCATTAAGCCATGAAATTGCATTTAGCCTAATTTTGCTCAGTTCACTAGGATGCTGCAAAATCTGAGTGTCCCAACTCATCTTCAAGTCTTCCATTTAAAGTCCTTATTATTATTATTATTATGAAGCTGCATCTCTAAGAATCCCCATCCAAGTCCCCTATCAGCGTGCACACACACACACACACATACATGCACACACACACACACACAAACACATACACGCACATCGCCTTAAGCATGCAAGCAGGCACACATATATGCTAATACACCCGTTTTCTCCATCTCTTTTGCCATCTCATACACACACACACACACACACACACACACACACACACACACACACAATCCTATCAAAGTGCATATCCAGCATTAGTGACTAGGAAGGAGCAGCAGGGAGTCGAGGGGTGTGTGCGAGTGTGTAATGAACCCCCATTGAGCTGAAAGCACTCCATAGTTTGGGTATGTGTGTGTGTGTGTGGCTTCAGATACTAGCCTGAAACCGTGGGATTCAGTCCTCATAACACTGACACACATTCCCAGACATACACACCCACTTCACTCAGTTCAGCGCCCACTACATGATGTTTCATCTGAATCTACCAAAGTTAGAACATACATGTTGGCCACAGAACAGTGGGGAAACTGGAAAAAGAGTTGTTTCCATTTCATTAATAAAAAGCAAGCGGAAAAGAGAAAGAGGGGGTTCAACTCAATTTGATCCTTGTTTTATTGTGGTTTCTAAATCAAATGAAAACTGTAGCAGATATAAATCAGCAACAATCAGGTAGCAGCACACATGTACTGGTGACAGATGCTGCTGATATAATACTGGCCAGACTGACACAATTGGAGAGACCTATTGCACATATCAAGCATGTCTAATAAGGACGGGTTCCCTTCAAGTCTCCATCATGTCTCTCAAGAACAGCAGGAAGCTAACCTTCTCACAGCAGGGTGGAGACAAGGCCCTGCCAAATCTGGTGTCTGACAATCTGACTGTCAAGTTCTGCCTGAACCTGCCTTGATGTCATGTCTTCTCTTACACAGTAGCACTCTCTTCTTTACTTATCTTTAATGCCTGCATGCTATCACACAAACACACACACACACACACACACACACACACACGCACGCACAAACACACTACTCACCTTTCTATATTAGCCTCAATTACAGCCCTGCTCATTTGAATATTCAACCACAACATAATTTCATGTCTGGGGTGCAGGAATGTGATTACAGCTGTCACAGTTCATACACGTCCATTTACACCGGAGGACAGAGCTGAACTGCAGTGTGAATCCAGCTGTAAGCACTTATTCATCTGCTCATCCGCTCATAATGACCAATGACTCACACATCCCTTTACTGTAGGAAGACAACACACACAGATTCTGTACATCCACCTAGTTTCAGCAGTTATTTATAGGACAGCTGACAGTTGGCTTTGTGGCCCATATAGAATGATTAGCATTGCGATCTTCTCAGTAATTAATTCAGTTTGTATGATTTAAGGCAATTTTGATACAATTTAAATACTTATATTCTATAGTCTAAAGAGCCAGTAGCTGGTATGTATTTCCATGATTTAAATTCCCTCAGTCAGTTTACTTTATTTTTTTGACCAGAGAAATATGTCCTTCACTGATTTCTGCACTCTCTATTCCACACTGTTGTTGTCCTCCTTACACATCAACAATCCCCAAAAAACTTGCAACAAAAACAACATTGGCCAACTGTTCAAGTGCTTTGCATCTCCTCATGTTGCTGCATGTGCTTTGTGCTTGTCAGTGCAAGAAAGAAAGAAGAGGTGGGCTCAAAAAATAAGAACAACCAGCAGACAGCTTTCTCTCAGCATGTTGAATTGTCTGAATGGCTGCTAGTAAGATAAAGTGTGCCAAAGGTGCTGGACACTGAATAAACCACAGGTGACTGTCGGACCAAGACCAAGCAGGTAGTCTGAAAAATTGTGTGGAAATGCATTAAACCTGCAGTCTCTCAAATCCACTGGCTACAAAAAAGTCTGCTTGTAGTCCTCCTCAAGGCATAATTTTATTCATTTTGTAAATTATGGTACCATTTAGAGTAAAATAGACGATAAAGCAAGGTATGCTTTATGATGAGGCTACTTTGTGATTGACAGGCCGCTACCACAGCACAAACATTGATACGTAATATGACCATTGCGTATGGGCATAACTGTAGCCATTGCTATTTCAGTGTGTTGTCAGTTCATGAAAGTTAACTGTAACATTTTGGCTGTCTGGGTATTCAGTTTTTCTAGTGAGTACATTTTGTCTCAATGGTTTTAGACCTGTTTTTCACTAGCGGAAATTAGCATTAGCGTTAGCATTAGCATTGTTAACCATAGACATGCACAATGCACTGTGCCAACCAAGCTAGCAGCTAGCACTATGGTCAGCTCATGGATGTATTATAAGTGCTGGATACCGGACTAAAAATGGTTCCCATTCAGTCCTATAGGAATTGCTTGCCTGGTGCATACACCAAAAAATATTTCTAGCTTCTGGGTTTGCTTCCCCGTTTTTTTTCCCCTCTCTGTCCCCACCCGTGAACTCCCACTTGGCCCATAGACTGGCTCCAAAAATCAAACATGGCGACAGCCAAATTGCTGAACTCGAGGCTTCAAAACAGAGTTGAATGAACTAGATGTTTGACTGCTGAACTAAAAGAAGACAAAGAATTGCTTACTTGGACAACCCTCCCTGACATACATATGGATATGTCCGCAGAGGCAGTTAGCACCTTTTACTCTCACATGTCATGTGATGAAAGGTGGTGAATGATTGATAAATGAGGCCACTTTCTGTCCATATTTCCAGGAAAGCACCTTCCTGCATTCAAGCCCCAATCATCTCCTTGAAAGGGTTTTATGATAACACAATAATCTTTGGATTCTCACCAACTCCTGCTGACTGCACTTATGATAAGTGGCTGTGTGGCTGTAATGGGGCTAAAATGTAAATGTGGAAATGTAAATATACTGGAATGCCTTGCAGTCTACAGACAACTATAATGAATACAAGATGATTCTCTAATGCATATCCCAAGGCCTTGCCATGTTCACTGATTGAGTGATTATGTTAAAAAGTCTATTCTCTCTATATTTCTATAGGATTGGTATAGAAAGATTGCCGGTATTAACTGCAATCAGACTGTCAACTAAATGATTGAAACATATATGTAAATTGTCTACTATAATTGGTATAATAGGTTGCCTATTGTAACAGTTTGGATTTTCATCGTATCAGGAAAAGCACAGGTGCGACAAATGGAGGGTTATTAGTGCTTAGCATAATGGCAGCCTGCTTAGTGAAGCATATCTAGCCTCTAGATGACTATTGGCCCTATCAGATCTGTGACACAGACTTGAACATCAGATTTTATATTTTATATCAGAACAACTGAAGAATGAAACTTCCTGATGCCTCAAATAACACTGCATCTAAATTGACACAATACTCAGTGCAGCTAGTGTCTATAAATGTCTCATCCCAACGCTTTACTGCACACAAGCATGAGTATGTGAAATACTGCTGTACACCACTGCTGCTGCTGGCAAACCAGTTTTCTCCATCTGTCCTTCAATTTCAGTTATTCAACATGTTGAGTGTGGACAGAAAAGATGACAGGAGGGAGAGTGAGATGCAACAAAGATCCCCGACTCGATTCAAACCAGAGACATTGCGGTTCAGGGTGAAGTCTAAAATTGAAGAAGTTATCATAGCTGTGCCACATGAGTGAAGTTCATGGCCAGACACTAATAATGTAGAGCTGAAACTAACTGGTTGAGTGGTTGGATGTCGCTTTTCATCCAAAGAAAATCTGTTTTCTGTCGTGTGATTGGCATTACAGCCTCGTAGGACTGCTAATGTGGCTGTAGATTTTAAGTTTTGTTTAGAAAATGTATCATACTATGTTTTGTAACCAGATTTTCTGTAATCCTGTAATCCTATTACACCAAATCAGTAACTTCCAAATTCTGTCCAGTTAAAAGACAGAGTCATCCAGCTGGATTAAACACTGATCCGTTACAGTTGGATAATCACCTATTGCTATTTGTTTAACCATGCAAGTAAAACGAGATTGTTGAAGTACGGTTACCTCTTTTCTCTGTGCATTACTGTAATCCTATAGCAGGTTATCAGGAGCCCAACTTTCCAATACTGTGGTGTAATAAGACACAGCTCTCCCTGTTGGATTCAATATTGATCCAATTTGGTGTGATTTCCATCTGAGTTCTGGCTGCAGAGTGACTTGCCTGATGCCAAACACACAGACTGGGTAATGGAGGAACCAGAGCCAGAGCTGTACAAAGCTATGCTGATCTGAATACGAATGCAGTTTTGACTTAAGTCCAGACTGAAACTGATCGAAATTGAACGGGATCCAATGATGAGTGGTACTTAGGAATCAGATTACAGATTTGATTTAGAAGCTGATTACCAGTTTGGTTGTCGTATCTGCTGAGTATCTCTCTTTGCGTGTTACTGCGTGTGCTCCAGTAGGAGGGATGTAAAGCAATGTTGAATGAGATCCAGACTGAGGGAGGCACAGGGAAATGATGTACCGATCCAAAAGAGATGATGTGTAAGGCGGAGAAGCAGAGAGGGAGGGAGGTTTGTTATGAATGTGATAGAAACAACAACGTTTTGTACATCTCTCTTCTTTTCTCTTTTCTAATAAATTAAATTGAAAACCAGGAAGAAAACATCAAATTTCTGTGCAGTTCTTTGATGTAAAAGGGGGTGGGGGCACAAAACATACAATAAACTAGATTTTGACACAAGGGACGTACCAATAGTAATAAAGTGAACCAAGGCAAGTTTATTTATATAGCAGCTTTTATTTATTGTTTTCAAGCATAGATCAATTAAATCATTGAGATGAAATCTCTGCAATCTTTGCTTCAGCTATCACTTTTTTCAGCAATAAAATCTAACTAATCAAAGATGTGTGCCATCTGCTGCTTTCTTAACTCATACCTTATGTAAATTTTTATGCAGATATTTATTCTAATGTACAGTACGCCTACTATAATGAAAATGTCTACACACACACACTGTTATGTGGGTATGCTGCAGCATAAAGTCCATTATGCATTTGAGGGTGTTGGTTGTATTTTCAGTGCAGTACAGAATATCAAACTGCATCACTGTCATAAGCATAATTGCAGTAAAGATTTCCTTGTCGAGTGTTGTTGTATTAGCCAGTATTGAGGTTTGTCCCTGTTACCATGTGTAACTCATTTACAACCAATCCTGAATGTCCAGCTGGTTCACTGGGATGTGATGGCTATTATATACTCAGGGATATAGATTGAAACCACTTTCATGAAAATGTGACGTGCCATCCAAACACTCTTGTGGTATTATGGTATTATTGGACATCTCATACTGGATATATAGCAACTAACTGCTCAGCAGACATATTGTTGACAATGGGTGATTACAATTATTGCTACAGTATGTTTAAACTTTGGTTAAAATGAAAGAAGGAGGATAGTTATGGTTAAAAAAGATAACATTTATTGTCTATAACAGGATGTGAACTTCAGTATTTCAAAACATACATAAAATATATATAAAATGACACTGTCATTCATCGACACTCAAATACTACAAATAGTTCAATGTGATCTGTGTAACATTTTTTATTGCCTTAATTTAATCTGAAAACTGAACTACGATTGTTTTAATTTATTTTAAAGAGGCTATATTATAACCAATCATGTAATCATATGAATTAAGCAATTAAATTAAAACATTATTCAAATTTGATTTTGTTTGAGTGGTTCAAAATCCATCTGCGTTCACCAGCAGTTTTGGACTTATTCCATTCAATGCATTAAACACAAACTGGACATGACCTCAATTGTCTCCTTGTACTTAACATTTACTAAAATTAGTTGAATTAAGTTTCCATCATTTGACCTCTTGACCCCTCTGCTGGACAGCATTCAAACAACATGTTATCATATTAAAAAAACTCATAGTACCGTATTATCCCACTGGAGCGCTGTGCTCCCAGTATTCAGGTTTACTGGTGGTTCCTACAGTCTGTAAAAGTAGAACGGGAGGCAGAGCCTTCAGCTATCAGGCTCCTCTCTTGTGGAACCATCTCCCAGATTCGGTCTGAGAGGCAGACACTCTATGTTTAAGAGTAGGCTTAAAACTTTCCTGTTTGATAAAGCTTATAGTTAGGTCTGAGCAGGCTCGCCTTGAATCAGCCCTTAGTTATGCTGCTATAGGCCTAGACTTCCAGGGGACTTCCCATGATGCACTGAGCTCATCTCTCCTTTTCTCCATCTGTATGTATTTTGTTACCGTTAATGTATGTTACTACTTACTACTTACTTTACTTCTTCCCCGGAGTTCTTTGTGCTTTCTGGTCTGCAGGAGGCCCCATATACCATAAACCATGCTGATGTGTTGGCATCCTTCTTCTGTCCTTTGCCAGCTGTTCCTGCTGTTGCTGCTGCTTGTTGCTGCTTGTTAATTGTTGTTGTTGTTGCTCTTCTCTTTCACTGTGTCCTAACCCCCCCACACCCTCTTCTCTCTCTCTCTCAACCCAACCGGTCAAGGCAGATGGCCACCCACACAGAGCCGGGGTCTGCCTTAGGTTTCTTCCCGTTAAAAGGGAAAAAGAGTTTTTCCTTACCACTGTTGCCAAGTGCTTACTCATGGGGGGAACTGTTGGGCCCTGCTCCATTTAAAAGTGCCCTGAGATGACTTTGTGTTGTGATTTGGCACTATATAAATAAAATTGAACTGAAATGAATTGAATTAGAAGTTGAATTAACAGTGGTCAAGTTTTTACTCAAGTGTAGTGCAAATTTTAACTGAATTTCTGGAAAATCTGCTAAAAAAGAGAGAGAACAAGCCCACTTCTGTTATGAATTGGAGTTGAGTGCAACGAGATAAACATTAGTTAGTGGAAATTTTCCAGTCAGGTGACGTTGCAGAAGAAGAGGTGACATGTCAAATCTCAAATGATGGAAAACCATGTGGAAAACATGATGGAAAAATGGCGTTCATGTTTGTGACATGCTTGAGTGAGTGTAAGTCTCATGCTTCATGTGTGTCATGATTTATTTGTGTCTTTTTCAGTGGCACTATGTTGCATTTTGTTTTTGTTGATACAAATTCTAATTTCCATCATTTCCATTCAAGGTTTTTATGAGCAAACTGAAAAAAGGTAGAACGTAAACACAATTAGTGTCTTTAAATTAATACAATTCTGTTAATTAACACTCTGAAAACACTATTCTGATCATAAACCAGTAATGTATTATTCAAAAATCAAACCATGCAGACTTACTTCATGTGAGACCTGAAGCGTTACACGCTTCACAAACTGTTCCAACCAGTCCAACGGCAGAAATTGAAAGAGAAAAAAATGATCAAAAAAATTTTCCTTGCCTCTTCGGTCTGGTGGTTTATGCCCCCCAACATTTAGACCACGCCTGACTACTCAAATGGAAATACGGCAAAACTCAGCAAAAGAGGGTGTAGATTATGATTCTGGTTCTTGCCTGTAAGCCCTGAATGTGTATAAAAAGCACAAGGCCTATACCATAACGCCTCTCACATGAGGATTCATATTTTGTAATGCTGTTTTCACATAGTTGTACAGGTTTCATAACAGAAGAAAATCATATGAAATGTAACAAAAGAGGCTGATCAAGATTTTGGTTTTTCAACCATCGCTGAATGAAGTAACTAATTACCCCTATAAGAAAAACTAAGAATACTTTTTTTAGTAGCACTATGTAGCAGAAACCATTTCACTATCATTTTGAAGAGCCAATAAGAGTCTTGTTCCTCACTTTTAAACTTTCTTTGGTATCAACATTTTCCTTTAAATAAGTACTAGACAACTCTGGATGTTAGAAAAATCCATTGTTAACAGTTTGAAAAGTTAAGAAACTAACCAGATTTGAACTTGAACTAACCAATAACCCAGAAATCAGTTTGTGATGCTTCAAAGCAGAGAAATAAAGGCTCTAATGTTGTTGAAACCAACTCTCTCTGGACAACCGGTACTCATATTGAGATGTAAAAACCTTTTACCATCTGAATCCACTTTTCCCAACATGAATCCAAGCTGACGACAGACTTTTCTCTCCAAGAAGAAGCAGCGAACTACAAATTATTCACAGACACCTTTTTAAACCTAAAAGGGGTTTGGAGTGTTTGATACTCAAACAGTGGGCGTTTCGCTTTAAGTAAGCTAAAGAAGTGTTTAATTCCAACAAAAATATTTGACATTTTCTTTTATTTTCTCAAGATCACAGCAAAACCTCAAGCTGTGCCTGAATTATCGGTGTGGCACAGTGGTGCCGAAGCCCCGGCGGCACTGTGGTCCTGAGCTGGCGGTTGGCAGCAAGCAGATGTGAAGTCTGAAAGTGATGCTAATGGATTCTGCCCTTTATTTCTGATCCCTCTTAGTGTGCTCGCCTGCTCTGAATCACAAATGTACTTATTTAACTATGATAATATTTACAACACTGGGAAATACAGTATGTTGTTTGCTGGTATAAATCTCTGTTTATAATGAGCCCAAAACAATAATTCTGCAAATTAATTATTTAAAAAGATTAATTTTGTCTTTAATTTGCGACATAGTGATAAATTCTTAATGTGGCGTTTTGTGTCAAGGGCACTTCACTGAGCTAATTATCCCAATCTATGTGTCCAATTTACAGCTCGACGTGCTTTTGGATATGTGTTCCTCCATTATGCATGTTGTGTTGTGACGCTGTGTTTAGTCACAGAGAAGGAACGCAGTGGCTGCAGGGAGCTGTTGTGGGTTTGTGTAGTGAGCCAGTGTGGAAGTTTTTTTTTTTTTTGCTCTGGAAATGTAAAGCAGGCAAAGAATAACAAGCTCCGGATATTTATATCTGTGCTGCATAATTTCAGCTTCATAAATGTCATCTCTCTCATTCTTCTTTTTTTCTTTGCTTTCTCCCCCCAACTCTCCCTTCTCTGTCAACATCGTTTTTTCATTTCTTCCTAATTCTTTTTTTTTATCCTCAACCTTTGTCTCTTATCCTTTTTTCCCCCACTCCTCCTCTTTCTGTCTTCTTACTTACTGCTTAGTTTATCTCTCCTCCGCATCCCTGTATCTAAAAACCCCCATCTTCCCCCTTTCACACACTTTCCCTCTCTCTCCTGCTTTCTCCCTCTCATACTCCCACTCTCTTTTTATTCTGTGATTTAGGTCACTGACTGAGTAAAAGACTACACACAGCTGGCCTATAAACCGACCTCCTCTCCAGTCCTCTCTCCCCTCCCCTTACACACACTCACTCACACACACACACACACACACACACACACACACACATACACATGATGAATCACAATCTGGCCCTGGCACTAACCGACAGTGTCCTGAAACACATTTGTTTCTTCTAGCCCGCCATGTGTATCCGTGCTGGACTTCACACCCCGCATCTCTCTCTCTGTATTGATTCCCTTAACTGTACCTGTCTTTCATCTATTTGTTCTTCTTCTTGACTTCTTTTTTAATATTTCATCAAGCTCCTCTCCTCGTACTGTCTTTATTGCTGGATATCCTTCATCTTTCCTTCCTCATCAGTGTTTTCATAAACAAAACTCTGTGACCTGAATAAAACAGAAATACTGTGCGAGAGAATGTTTGTGATTCAGCCTCCTGCTCAGTTCTCATCTCAAAGATTGCAGCCATTTATTTAGCTTTTTATTCATTTTTATTCATTTATATGCAGCCGGAGAGATTTCGTAGGGGACATTATGCGTTTATTTGTTTGTCGTTCTTGTGTCTGTTTACTTTTGAGTCACGGAATAGGAGTAGGTCAACAATTTAACAGGCAAATTGCCCATGCATGCAGGCTCTCCTCTCTTATCTGGATCTAATATTGTGGCCACCAGATAGAGCACACAATCACACATGCATGCATACACACTAACCAAGGCATGGGCATGCATGTACAAAAGGGCGGACACACACAAGCTTAATCACATAATCTCTACCCAAATAATTAATGACATCATTTTTGGTTGGCGCTACTACAATGACGGCCAATTGGACGCCAGAGGTAATAAAGAGAGAATTAGAGAGAGAGAGGGAGAGAGAGAGAGAGAATAGGAGAACAGGAACAAAGAAAGCTAGTGTGAAAAAAAAGAGGTTGATGAAAATAACTAATGAAATGAAAGGGTTGAAATGGAGACAGTAGAAAAACAGGAAGGGTGGGAGAGAAGAATATAACTATTTGTAATCATTAAAAAATATAATAAGCTTCTTTGGTCACATTGTTAATTTTGGGATGCAATACTACCCAGTATACAATCAAGATTTAAGAGCACTTCACAGACGGCAGCAAGGGAAACAAAGTACAACACAAATAGAAACCGAAACTGGAAAGCAGCAACACAAATTATACCTCATTAAAGTATTTTTGAGCAGCAGCAGGCAGCAAGTAGACTCCAAACAAACTCCCAACAGAAAGCCTTGATATCTGCAGCACAAGTATAATCAAGTTCCTATGAATAGCAGGACTAACACATCCAGCAGGAACAGAGCAGCATGTGCATCCCAGTGGATTCCTCAGTCTCACCACCTGTTGAAATACAAGACCAATATTTATTTTGTGGTTTGATGCACCAAATATTGAAAAACACAGCATGTTTCTCTCTTTGGCCTGCTATATGTTCAACTTTGTTCCTTGATGTGCTTTGACTCCCCAGTGTTTCACACACGGCAGGGGTTTAGGACCGCTGACAATGGTTTTATATCAAATGCTGCTGTTTGAGTTTGTTGGCCTGCCTATGCCCAATCTGTCTAGACAGCATGGTTTTCTGTTTTCTCCATGCCGTTTTTTTATTTTATTTTTATTTTTTAGAAAATATTGAATATTCCGAATAATTTGAATAATTTCCTGCATAACAGAGCCACACAGTGCTCACATAGTCAAATAAATTAGTAGAGTGATTTAGATATACTATGTTACACCTCAATAGTGCTACATGAGGAGCTCAGCTCAGGGTTAATGAAGGTATGTCAAAAACTGCCAAAAACAGACCCTATCTGGTTTGAGCTTCCAAACCCAAGAATGAAAATAATAATAACAGTTCTGTGTAAAAATAGAAATAGAAGGATTTGCAGACTGGTTCCAGACTTGTGGACATCTACCCAGTATTCAAAGTTTGACTTATTACAATACCTAGCAAAGGAAAGTTTTAGCAACATGTGTACGTTAGTTGTATTTTATTCACTGTATTTTCATTTAGTCACTTATTTGGCTGTAACATGTTATGTTGCTTGCTAGCTTGGCATGTTAAAAAACACTGTTAAACTGTAATACAAAAACACATAAAGAATTAAAAAATATCTCTTACTCTCAGTCGTGTACTTCAACAAACACCCTATGCATAACACAGAAACATAACTGATATAAATGCATTTACATTTAACATTAGCTAGCAAGTAGTTAGCCACTAGGGATTAGCCTGGATGTTAACACAGCATTAGAAAAGTGACTGATGTGCTAGCAATTTGTTGAAACTGCATGTATTGAATGTAAGTACTGACACTAGTATTTTGCTTTATGCTCACAGGTATTTGTTTTTCTGGGGTTGGAAAAGGGAACAGAGGAGGAAAGGAACAGTTAGCTAAGGCTAATGTTAGTACTTCTCAGTGCTGATTTGTGCCTTCAAGTGTTAACCATATTTATATAACCTGTTTTTACATTATTTGAATCCATCTGAATGACCCACTGATTGTTCTGATGTTAAAATGTGGATCTTAACTTTATATTTATTTTTTGTTGCCTACTTTCCAATGAAGCATAAAGTAATTTTCCATTTTGAAGAAGAAAACAAGGCAATGTCCATTTCTGTCCTTCACAGCAACATTAACCCATCTGAGCCTTAAAATGACCTCATGAGCATCATACTGCAAATCTTAAAAAGTATATGTAGCGGGAAAGTACTATTAAATCAGTTACTTTAAAACTAGGACTGGAGTCTGCTAGTCGACTAGTTGATTAGTTGGTTGATATGCTCTTGTCTGACTAAATTCTCATTGATCGAATAATCTCCGTGTTACTTTCATAAGGAGAAAAGTGCTACATCAGTAGCTTTCCGGGATTACTCCATTATTTCCTGCCACGGGAGGGACAGGCTAACAAATTACCTGTGAAAACAACGGGGGTGTATTCAAAACACCCAAAGTTCTGGGTCTAACTGTACTTTAGTTTACTAAAAGTACTTAACATTTATGGAATCAGTGTTT